>JANFOE010000027.1:0-600000 GCA_025667525.1 Glebionis coronaria | reverse complement strand
GGTTTTTCTAGGTTTTATATTTTTTATGGTTTTTGTTGGTTTTATATTTTTTATGGTTTTTGTTGGTTTTATATTTTTGTATTTTCTTTTTGTGGTTTATATATTTACGATAATATACATGATCACAACCAAAGGATACTCTGAATAGTTTACCACGACTATTCAGCTGATTCTTCTGCCAACTCTTTGAGTGTCGCTGGAGTGAATGATTTCATGCCAAGCTTGTCGATCAAAAACTCGATTCGTCCTCGATCTAAGGCTTTGGTGAACATATCCGCCAGCTGGTACTCAGTAGTGACAAAATACAGCTCGATCACTCCGTTCTCCACCTGCTCCTTGATGAAATGGTAGCGAATGTCTATGTGCTTGGCCCGGGAGTGTTGAACATAGTTGCAGCAAAGGGCAATGGTGCTCTTGTTGTCACAATACATCGGGATTTTGTTAAATCCAAGACCGTAGTCAGTTAATTGTGATCTCATCCAAAGGACTTGAGCACAACAACCGGACATGGCGATGTATTCAGCCTCCGTGCTTGATATTGCAGTGCTTTTCTGCCTTTTTGAAGACCAACTGATCAATCTGTCCCCAAGGAGTTACACAGATCCAGACGTACTACGCCTCGTGTCTTGACATCCAGCATGATCGGCATCTGCGTATGATATTAAAGCAATAGAGGAATCTTTCGGATACCATAGACCACGATGAAGTGTTCCTTTTAGATACCGAAAGATTCTTTTCACAACATGTAGGTGCTTTTCGGTAGGCCGAGCCTGATACCGGGCACACATGCATACAGCAAATTGCAAATCAGGCCTGCTAGCAGTCAGATATAGAAGGGTGCCGATTATCCCACGGTAAAGTTTTGGATCGACAATAGTCCCATTCCTATCTTCATCTAACTTGGATTTCTCCACCATTGGAGTGTCTACGGGGTCACAATTCTCAAAGTTATATTTCTTAAGAGATTCTAGAGCATATTTGGATTGATTTATAAAGATGCCTCTGGGATTCTGTGAAATCTGTAATCCTAAGAAAAATGAGATTTTTCCCATCATCGACATCTGAAAGCGTGTGGACATTATCTTCTCAAATTGTTTAGACAATTCTATGTTAGTGGCAGCAAAAATTATATCATCAACATAAATTTGTACCAGAAGCATGTCGTTGCCGTCTTTGAGAGTGAATAGAGTGGGGTCCACTTTGCCTTTGGAGAAGCCTTCCGACATGAGATATGTTGACAGGAGATCATACCACGCGCGTGGAGCTTGTTTCAACCCATAGAGAGTCTTCTTAAGCTTGTACACATGATTAGGAGACTCCGTACTGACGAACCCATCCGGTTGACTAACATAAACTTCTTCCCTTAGTTCACCGTTCAAAAATGCCGTCTTTACATCTATTTGATAGACGATCATGTTCATATGAGCAGCAAACGCAAGGAATAGTCTAATCGCCTCCAATCTAGCCACAGGAGCAAAAGATTCCTCAAAGCCTATACCTAAGGCTTGTTTATATCCTCTAGCGACCAATCTAGCTTTATTCTTCAATACCGCACCCATCTCATCAAGTTTAACCTTATAAACCCATAACAAAGTAAGGATGTTAACCTTGTCAGGGCGAGGAACCAATTCCCATACTTCTAGTCGTTTGAATTCATTGAGTTCCTCCTGCATAGCTTCAATCCAAGATGATTGGGTCATAGCCTGCTGCCATTTTTTGGGTTCAACTTCAGAGAGAAATGCATCAAAGTAACAATATAGTGCACTTTCTTGTAATTGATGGCGTGTAGAGACTGGTCGATCTAGATCTCCAATAACATTCCTAATCGGGTGATCTTTTGTCCATTTAGTGCTATGGTTTTCAATCCTAGGTGGTCTGGAGTGAACAATAGAAGGAGCTTCTTCTGAGGTAGACGCGGCTGAAGGGTTTTCAGGGATCGCTACACCAAAGAAAGGAAGCTCTTGCAAGTGAGCATATTCCAAGTCGTGATCAGTAGTATCCTCTTCTACATCATTAGGTACAAGTAGGGGTGATGATTCAGGTGTAGTTTGAGAATCACTTGGTGAAGGTGCATCTGGTTCAATGTGAATTGTAGATGCATTAGATAAAGGTTCATTAACTTGAGCAACCACTTCAGGTATTGGAGCAATTACTACAGGTGCTGGAACTTCATCAGTCGGGGGATCGAAGAATTCATCAAACAACGGTTGAAACAGTTTATCCCACTCGGGCCTTGATGGTGGTAAAAATGATGTAGAAGTAGGATTGTTGGGAACTAATCCGGAACTTATAGCACCGGTTCCCATCTCATGAAGCGCGGGTTCAGAGCTGTGTTGCTCAGAAGCCATCGCTGTCAGCTCGTCGAAATCTGCGTCCATAGTTTCTACAATCTTGCCAAGACGACGGTTATAGATTCGGTATGCTCTTTTGGATGGTGAGTAACCAATGAAAATACCTATATCGGCTTTTGGTTGAAGCTTACCCAAGTTCTCACTATTGATGTTTGGATAACACAGAGCACCAAACACATGGAAAAATGAAACATCGGGTTTGCGGTCATGTAGAAGCTCATAAGGTGTTTTTCCATGGCGTTTCCGAATGATAGAACGGTTTTGGGTGAAACATGCAGTAGAAATAGCCTCTGCCCACAAGAACAATGGAGCGTTCGCATAAATAAGCATGGTCCTAGCAGCTTCCATAAGTGTACGATTCCGTCTTTCAACGACACCGTTTTGTTGTGGAGTGCGTGCAGCGGATGTTTCATGTGATATACCAACTCCTTCATAATAATCACGAAGAGTCTGGTTGACGAACTCAGTACCATTGTCTGTACGAATACGGCGGACAGTGGTATTCAAACGTACCTGGATGAACTTCAGAAAAGTGATGATAGCCTTCGGTGCTTCATCCTTTGTACGTAAAAATCTAACCCATGTAAACCTTGAGAAATCATCCACAATAACCAGAATGAATTTCTTACCGCTCACACTTTCAGTTCTCATCGGCCCACAAAGATCCATATGCAAAAGATGAAGTTTTTCTTGATTGGTATCTTCAGCTTTGGGCTTGTAAGATTTCTTGGTACTTTTCCCCCTTGAACACGCGGAACATAAATGGTCCTTGTGAAATTTAAGCTTTGGAAGACCACGAACTAACTCGTTTTTAGCCAGATGATTAATAGCATCAAAATTAAGATGAGATAATCTGCGATGCCATAACCATGACTTGGTCTTAGAAGCTTTAGAGAGAAGACATACGGGAGAAGCGGCCATCATGTCTTGTAAGGACAAAGTATAAAGATTTGCACCACGAGATCCCTTCAACAAATCTTTTCCTTCCAAGTTGCGGATGAAACAAGTGTGTTGTCGAAAAGCAACCTCAAGGTTGGAATCACAAAACTGTCCTACTGAGAATAAGTTATGACCAAGACCTTCTACATAGTATACCCTAGAAATCGTCACGTTTCCAATCTGATATTCACCATACCCCATAATCTTTGCTATATGATCATTCCCAAATTTAACCGTACCAAGAAACTTGCTGACGAAATTTCGGAGCATCGAGCGATTTCCGGTCATATGTTTTGAACAACCGGAGTCCAAATACCACAGGATGATTTGGACCACCTGAAAATATCACCACACAAAGACAATGTAGAGGTATCGGAATCTGAGTGTTCCTTGTTATTAGCAGGTACAGATTTCATAATCTTAGATTTGCTAACTCTAGGTTTCTTAGATTTCCTAGCCTTCTTCTTCTTAATTGGTGGTGTAGTTTCTAGTTGGCTTAAATCCTGAGGTATTTCTTCACTGATAGGCACTATAGTGGGGGCTGACCTAATTAAAGGGCGCTGTTTCCATACTTGAGTGCGAGTGTTCCTAACTAAAGGACGCTCAGACCTAACCTCGATAGATGCATTCCTAGTTAAAGGGCACATTTTTCCATCTAATGTAAAGGTCCTACCAGTGGGACGCCATTGCCAGCCAACTTGGGCACGAGTTCTACCCGTTGGCTTCCATTCAAGACCATTCTTAATAGCATTCATTTCATTAACGTGATCAATCAGACACAAATCATGACGCTGGGAAAACATACATTCATTACAATTCCAACAATTTAAATCAGAATTCACGAATGATTTAGGCTGTTGCACAGGCGCAGAGCTTTTAGTCTTAACATGATTCGTTTTATTTAAAACTGAACTAGCATTCCTATTGTGAACTTCTACTTTCTTCTTTGTGGCACTACTAGTGGAGGGCTTGATCTTAGCTTTCTTGAGTGGCGATCCTTTAGCCTTAGTAGTCGCTTTTAATCCTGTAGAAGGCAAAGTGGGAACATTAGCAACAGATTTTAATGGTGTCTTACTTGATTGTGCCAATGACGGTTTCGCTCCTGGAGTCTTATTAAATGGAGTGACAGCAATGGGCCTATTATTAAGTAGTGCAGAACCTGGTGTACCTATGTATTGCAAGTATGCTAGGCAATATTGAACTCGCTTAACATATTCATGAGCCGAATAATAGTCGCTACTTGAGGGATCTAAGGCATAAAGATCGTCTAAAATATCCCTAAGAAGATCGACATGCTTAATGGCATTCCTCATATAATCATCATAGGTAACCTGGTTTCTCTTATGAAGTGGATTCTTATAAAGCACTACTGACTTGGTTGTTGGAGCACTAGTGGACGGTGCAGAGTCGGTAGCTAAGTTATCAACAACTTCTTGTCGGGTGAGAAGAAGTGTCTCCTTTAACTCAGCCAAAACCATATTTTTGTCTATGAGCAGGATGTTCAGGTCAGAGATTTCCTCGCATCTTTGGTTCAGTTGTTCAACATAATATTGTTGCTGTGCCGCATTAAAAGCGAAGCGTTCTTCTAGTGAACCATAAAGAGCGGATAGTCCCTGTCTTGTCCGATCCATCTCCCCTAGAACAGTTGATAGTCTAATTTCTAAGACCTGGTTTTTAGACTCTACAGCCTCTAGTTCCATTTTTAATGTTTCCTTTGATGATACCTCTCTCTTCAATCTCATGATTTCTTCCTCTAATGTCTTAACAATTGCAATCATCTTGTCACTAGTCTCAACACCGTTTTCACAACCATTTGATATCAAAAGATCCTCATTTTGAGTTTGTTGTTTTGATTCTAAAGATATACAGTGTTGTTCTAGTTGATTAAAGCGTTTTGAAAGTAAATTGTAAGAATCTTGTAGCTTTAAAAACTCAACGTTAGATTCGTGACAAGAATGATTATCTACCTCATTTACAGGTTCAGCAACATTTACAGAAAGATCACAAACATCATCACAAATATGCACAGCATCACAATTAATCACAGCAGATGTAAGCTCATTCGAATAATTAACATTTACAATAGTAAGCACATCACACGAGATAACTTCGGACAAGAATCGGTCATATTCGGTTAAAATCTTTTCCTTTTCAATTAGTTGCAGTTCGTAAGCGGTGTCCATTTCATAAAACACTTTTTGAACTTCCCCAATTTCAAACTGAAGATTTTCCTTAAGAGATGCAAAACTTCCTTTTAGACTTTCGACAAACGGATTGATCTCAGTTTTAAACACCTCGTTCATGTGTTCGAAAGCCCATTCTCCGGTGTTTAAGCCATTTGAAGTCGTACATTCCAAAATGACCTTGTCAAAGTTAGTAAAGTAACGGTTAATCTCTTGCAAGTTTAACCATACAGTGCTAACAGGTGGAAGATTCTTTGGAATTTCCTTAGGACCTTCCATGTTGACAAGTGTAGGAAATGTACTAGGGCTTTCTTCCTCGATCATGTAGGTTGGTGCTGTAATGAGATCCTTATCCATATGGAAGCGAACTCTAAAATCAGTTTTTGCAAGCTCCTTATTCATTTTAAAATAATCACAATCTGGATATTTTGCTGAATTGTATGACCGATGCTCATCAACTAGATCCTTATTTGTTCGATCATCGGGAAAAACAATCGGGTCTAAAGCCAATCCTAATTGAATTGCATTATACAATCTTGGACTATGTCTAAAAGCTTGTTTTGCATACTTTGGGTTAGGGGGAAGGCCTTTTTGACGTGATAAGTTAAACTCTCTAAACGAAGCATCAAATAAGTGCACTAGTTGAGAAGCAGCGTATTGTCTTAAAAGCAAGTAGTCTAGACTTCTAATCTTATTAGCAGCATTAATCTCCATTTCATTCTTCTTAGATTCGAGTAATTCAAAATCAGTTTGAAGTTTTTGAAAATTAGTGACCACTAACTCCTTTTCTTTAAGTTCATTAGACAGATTTGCTCTTAAGTTTTCGATCTCTTGCAAGTGACCCATTTGTTTGTTTCTAAAATGATCATATTCGAGATTTGTGAGAACACTTGACGAAGGCACTAATTCCAAGGTTTGTACTTTCTCATTGCTTAAGGCAAGCTCATCAGACAAATTCTTATTCTTAGCTAAGGTTTCTAAGAGTGCAGCATTCATTTGGCTAAGTAATGTAGCAGGAACCATTACCAAATCTTGTTGAGCAGGAGTAGGCGTATGCGAACTGGGTCCCGGTTGTGATTCACTCAAAGTCTGGGGACTCACATTGATATTGCTATCATTGTTTGTCTCCTCGTTTGAAGGACTCACCACCGAAGATTCATTCGAGTCAGCACTCTCTTGCACAACTTGATGTGGTTGAATACTAGCATCAGTGGTATTATTAGTGGTATTAATAAGTACCTCAGATCTCTTTTCTGGCCCTAAGCTGGAGATAGTTGCCATGAGAGCAGCCTTTGCAGATTGAAAGTCATCACAGTCGGAGTCATACGCATCAAGATCATCGGCTTGGTAAGCTGCATTCTGCGTAGTGACAACGTCTTGTTCAGCAATCCCTGGGTCAGCAAGAAATGCAAGCTCTTCTTCATCAAGTTCCCTTCCTTGCGCCTGAGCATTTACCAGATAGATCTTTTCTGCAAACCACTGTCCATCCCTTCTCCTCTTGGGTTTCTTACAATCCCTGGACATATGACCCTCTTCCTTGCAGTTGTAGCATGTAATCATTCTCAACTTGCCTGTATTAGCCCGTGGAGGATTGTTGACCATTGGAGCAGGAGCAGGATTGGCGGTGCGAACATTGGTTGATGTGGAAGTTCTCCCCTGATATGGTTGAATTGGCTGAACCATTACCCTGCCATTCTCAATTGTAGCTTGTTGGCGAGAATTGGATGAATTCCTCAACTGATTGTTGGTAGGAGCTGATCCTCTGAATCCTCGTTTGCTTAAAGTTCTTGTGAGATAAGCAGACATAGTAGTTAGCACTTCAACTGGGTCAGCTCCTTGTTGGAATACAGGAACGGGGACTTCCTCATCATCACAATACAGTGCTTGATCTGGATGAGCTGCATAATCAGTAGAAGGAATACTCATTTGATCAGGGTAGCTTATTGGATATGCTGCATTCTCTTGATAAGAAGAATATGAAGGCTGAGCATAAGGTGCAACATTTGCTGGATGAAGTTGTGAAGCATACTGTGGTGAAGGTGCATTGAACCGATATTGTTGCTGATGTGAGGTGGGTGGTTGTGGTAGAATCGAGTATTGGGGAAAGGCTGGTGTCATGTAAGGTGATTGATGATAGGCTTGATGTCCCAAGATATAAGGTGTGTTGTTGTGAGACAAGCTTGGTTGATTCGCCATCAAAGCTAAGGAATCTGGGTACATACCGCGAGGAGAACGGTGCATAATCACATGCTTCTCATGCTGCTGAAGGAAGGCATATATTTGATCCAAATTGCACTTATGCAGATCCCTGGTTAACTTGACATCGGTAATGTACTCACCCCATTCAGCTTGAGGTAGAGTATTCAAGAATTTGGTGTTAACCTGAAATGGTGCAATCACAAGATTGTATACATTCAGATCATTCATGAGTGTGGTGAATCTGAAGTAATAATCGTGGAGCGTTTCCCCTGGGTTGTACGTGAATCTATCAAACAGGTCATACAACTGACATTCCCTTTCCTGTTTGGTGAGAGACGTTCCTTGTAGCAACACCTTAAGACGTTCCCATAGATCCTTTGCCACCGTATACTGACTCACCATCCTATAGATGTCATGGGGAAGAGCTTGGAGAATTGTTTGAAGAGCTTTTTCATCTGCATCTGCAACAAGTTGTTGAGCTGGAGTGAGTTCTTCAAATTCTCGTGGTCTAGTCACGTTGTCAACCGTAATGGTACCATAGTCGAGTGGACCATTCAAAATCGATTTGACCATAAGCCTTCCGTATGTCGGTTTCCCCTTTAGATATTGCATCATTCGACCTTCCCATGCCTCAAACACCTCTTTAATAAGCATCGGTGGACGGCTATCAGTTCCCGTTATGATTGATATATCCGTAAGAGATGTCATCTGAGGCATTACTGAATTTGGATTCATTTTGTTTTCTTCAAAGAAACAGAGATTATCGGTTGATCGAGCAGTGAAGTAAAGCTTGTGAGTTGTGTTGTGTTTTTGTTGTAAGAAACCAAGATTAAATCCTCTAAAAAATCGTCGAAAAAAACAAGCAAAATAACCCTTGATTCGAAACTTTTTGTTGATTCGGAAGTTTGATTCGGAAGATTACCTTGATTCGGAACTTTTTGTTGATTCGGAAGATTACCTTGATTCGGAACTTTTGGATTGATCCGGAACTTCTTGGTTCGGAAGTTCTTGGTTCGGAACTTTGGCTTGATCCGGAACTTCTTGACTCGGAACTTCTTGGTTCGGAAGTTTGGCTTGATCCGGAACTTCTTGACTCGGAAGTTCTTGGTTCGGAAGTTTCTTGATCCGGAACTTCTTGGTTCGGAAGTTTCTTGATTCGGAACTTCTTGACTCGGAACTCCTTGATCCGGAACTCCTTGATCCGGAACTTCTTGATCCGGAACTCCTTGATCCGGAGCTCCTTGATCCGGAACTCCTTGATCCGGAACTTCTTGATCCGGAACTTCTTGATCCGGAAGTTCTTGATCCGGAAGTTTTGCTGAATAAACAGAAACTTCCTCCGATGAACAGTCGAACAGTAAAAATTAAGATTAAGCCCAGATTTTGACCAAATAACCCAAAAAGTTTTGTGCTTTCGACTAAAATAAGTAACAACTAATACTTATCCACTAATCCCAATCACAAAAACACCAAAAACACCAAGAATCAAGATGATTTTTCTTAAAGAACACTAATACAATAAAAAACTAAAAAACCACACAAATCACCACCTTAAATCACCCCATAGCTCTTGATACCAAATGTAGAATATTGATAATCAATGAATCTATGAAGGGGTTTGTTGATTTCTAGAGAGAGAAAGTTAGAGAGAGAAAGTGAGAGAAACTATGTGTATTTTATTAATATGGAAAACAAGAAATGACAACCACCAACCCCTTTCCTTAGTGGAAAGGGGTATTTATAGTCCAAGCCTAACATTGGGCTTGGGCCGGTCCATGACAAGCCCATGGACCGGTTCTTACTTAAGTTAATAAGCAAATAATAACTAATTACTAACTACGAGCTATTACAACATAAATCATATTGTGGAGTGACCGATACTTCTAATATACGTTAAAACGTATTTCTAACAGCTTTGATGAAACACCATAATCACGCGTAACATTCCATTTACCAAAATGGTGTGGTACAATTATGGTATAAGAGCCAAGGCTTCGACCTGTAGGCTCTCAAAACACGACCTGTAATTAGTGGTAGTCACTATGGTCTTCCTAGAACTGACAGTCGGTTTTCATGCATTCATCATTTTCATGCATACATATATATGTCATTGTCGCAGGTTTATGACTAAGTAATGGTTGGTGCAGGTTTGACCCTATTTAGTCGCATGTGTTTTATCAAAACTTTTAAATTTGGGACCGACCCATTGGCATCCCCTCGCCATGTCTTTTTTTTAGTGAACTGACCATAGGCGTTCGCTCTCGCGCATAAAAATGTTTTCAAAAAAAATTACATCATGCATTCATGTACAAGTTTTCCTTCATAACATTTATCTCATGATTTATTGGTATAAATGTTTTTCATGTATATAGTTTATGTTTTAATCAGTCAATCATGTATTTTATGTTATACTGTCAGATGGTTCTCACACGCGAGCAGGAACAACTCAATGCAGCAATCCAGGCTGCAATGCAAGCTATGCTTCCTCAGCTAGGGAGCGAAATCAGGGCTGAGGTTCAGGCTGCCAACAACCAGCAGCAACACCCAGTACCTCCTCTAGCAACATTGGTCACATGGCTAGAGAGATTCAATAAGCTCCGCCCTCAAGCTTTCGAGAGAACAGATAGCCTTAGTGAAGCTGAAAGCTGGTTGGCTCGCATCGAGAAGATCTTCGATGTTATGGGTTGTGACCCCGTCTTCAAGTCGAGGTTGGCTTGCTACAGATTCGAAGGTGATGTACTATCATGGTGGATGGCACTAAAGTAGTCCGAGGTTTGACTTGGGCTCAGTTCAGGGATTTGGTGATGGGACAATTTTTTCCTAAGGCTGAGCAAGACAAGCTGAAGAGAGAGTAACATAGAATCCGACAGAGAGTTGGGGAGAATAGCAACGAGTTCATGCAGCACTTTCTTCGCTTGGCTGGTTTCCTTAGTGCAGCAGAAGGTACTCCTGAAGAGCAAGCACACCACTTCAGGTGGGCTCTTCATACATCAGTCGCAAACAACTTGGTGTGTGCCACGTTCAACACGGTAGCACAAGTGGCCGATGCAGCACGTAAGCTAAAGATGTTTGCAGGAAAGAGATGAGTTCGGGGAAGCAGAGAGACCTGATAAGAGGTAAACATTCGCATTCAAACGGTGACCAATTCGTATTCTTTCAGTATATGTCGATATTTCATATCTTTAAATTGTATCTTCCAGGCAGAAGACTAGGGACCGGTCTCAATCGGCTACTCAGCAACAGCCTAATCAGCCCAAGGGAAACGGTCAGACTCACGACCGTTCTGCTACGGATAGGCGTGGCGGTAATGATAATTATCGTAACAACGCTAGACACTCCAACAGCAGCAGGTCCTTATACTTACTCATTTTCTTATGATTACATGTTATAATTCTTAATTCTGACACATTAGGAAATCTTCTACCAGGAATCAGGGTAACTGGAGGGACCAGAACCAGAGAGGTTCGCAACCTAACCATCTAGCTATCACTGGTATTCAATCTTACGATTATCCGCATTGTCCTTTGTACCTCTTTACCCTGTCTCATGTATATTGTTCTTATCAGGCTCTCAGCCAGTCAGGACACCTGTTGGAGGATATACTCATCCTCTTTGCTCTACTTGCAACCATAGGCACCCAGGGCCATGTCGCTGTGACAGCGCCGCATGCTACAAATGTGGTCATCCTGGCCATCGCATGAAGGATTGCCGCAAGGGCGAGATGGAGGGTACATCAGGACATGTTGATACCAAGCCGCCTCCTACTAGTGGACGCGTTTACACGACATCTCGCGATCAGGCCAACAAGTCTACAGGTACCATCATTGGAATCTTGTATATGTATGGTCAAGCTGCATGTGTTCTGTTTGATACGGGTGTTACTCACTCGGTCATTTCTACTGCTTATGCCAAGAATGTTAGGATACTCCCCATGCCACTAGAGAATATACTGAGTATTTCAACGCCTTTGAGAGACTATGTACGCATAACCCATGTGTACAAGAGCCTTCCCCTTGAGTTTGACGACAAGGTTCGTCCTATTGACGCACTTCCGCTTGACATGAATGATTTTGACATGGTTTTGGGCATGGATTGGCTATCCAAGCATCATGCTACCATAGACTGTCGTTCATATCGAGTCATCTTCGTTGATGTTAATGCACCAGAGTACATTCACAACGGGTTCGTACCCGGAAGATCTGTACAAATCATATCAACCCTGCAAGCACGTGCATTACTTTCACATGGCTGTGAGTGTTATCTAGCTATTGTTCATGACATGGATGTTGAATCCCCATCAATTCAGGATCAGCCCATAGAGTCAGAATTTCCAGATGTATTTCTAGAAAAACTTCTGGGCATACCACCTACACGTGAAGTAGAATTTAATATCGAGCTCATCCTAGGAGCTGAGCCGATTTCCAAGGCTCCTTATCGCATGGCTCCCATAGAGTTGAAAGAGCTGAAGTCAATTGCAAGAACTTCTGGAACGAGGCTTTATTCGACCGAGCGGATCTCCATGGGGCGCACCGGTCTTATTCGTCAAGAAGAAGGACGGAAGTATGCGTATTTGCATAGACTATCGCGAGCTCAACAAGATTACCATCAGGAATAGGTATCCACTACCACGCATAGATGACCTGTTTGACCAACTCCAAGGGGTCAAACATTTCTCCAAGATTTATCTAAGGTCGGGCTATCATCAACTACAGGTTAATGAGTAGGACATCGCCAAGACTGCTTTTCGTACACGCTATGGCCACTATGAATTTGTAGTCATGCCATTTAGCCTTACCAATGCTCCAGCAGTGTTCATGGATTTGATGAACATAAACTTCCATGAATTTTTGGACAAGTACGTCATTGTCTTCATTGACGACATCTTGATATTCTCTAAGTCCAAGGAGGAACACGAAGACCATCTTCGTACAGTACTACAGATTCTTCGCCAGAAGCAGCGTTATGCAAAATTTTCCAAGTGTGAGTTCTGGTTAGACAAGGTGGCATTCTTAGGTCACATTGTATCAGCAGAAGGAATCACGATGGATCCAAAGAAGGTTGAGGCTATTACCAAGTGTCCAAGGCTGACATCGGCGACTGAAGTTCGCAGTTTCCTAGGCTTAGCTGGTTACTACAGTATGTTCGTGGAGAACTTTTCCCGTTTAGCACTACCATTGACCAAACTGATGCGAAAAAGGGAGAAATTCGTCTGGACTAAAGAATGAGAGAAGAGCTTTGAAGACCTAAAGCAGAAGTTAGTATCTGTGCCGATTCTTACTCTCCCATCTGGTACAGGTGGCTTTCAGATCTACATTGATGCATCGGGGAAGGGACTTGGCTGTGTTCTCATGCAACATGGGAAAGTGATCGCGTGCGCTTCACGGCAGCTTAAGCCTTATGAGGAAAATTACCCTACGCATGACTTGGAACTTGCAGCAGTCGTGTTTGCGTTGAATATATGGAGGTACTACTTGTATGGAGAATCATGTGACATGTTCACGGACCACAAGAGTTTGAAGTACATCTTCACTCAGCGTGAAAGGAGATGGCTAGAGCTGTTGATGGATTATGACATTAATCTACAGAATCATCCTGCCAAGGAAAATGTAGTGGCAGATGCACTTAGTAGAAAGTCCAGAATGATCAACGACATTGAGATAAAGGAGAAAATTATTAGAGACTTGGAGCGAATAGACATGGAGATCATGATACGTGGACAACAGGGTTACAGGGCTAATCTTAGAATGGAACCTAAGTTATTCTCTAGGATCAAGGAAGATCAGAAAGATGATTGAGAATCTGGGAGATAATTTAGAATTTGGAGAAGCAGACAGAAAATCGAGTAGATGCAGATGGTATCTTATGGCAGGGCACGAGACTTTCTGTTCATGATGACCAAGAACTCAAGGAAGCATTGTTAGCTGAGGCTCATAGCTCCCCATTCTCTATTCATCCTGGTTCGACCAAGATGTACCATGATATCAAGCAGTACTTTTGGTTGAGTAGTATGAAACAGGATGTTGCAACTTATGTCTCCAAATGTCTTACCTGCCAGCAGGTTAAGATCGAGCATCAGCGATCTGGCGGTCTTTTACAACCGTTAGATATTCCAGAGTGGAAGTGGGACAAAATCACCATGGATTTTGTTACTTGTCTTCCGCCGACAAAGAAGAAGCACGATGCAAATTGGGTTATCGTTGATCGACTTACCAAATCAGCTCATTTCTTACCGATCCGCAAGGAAGATTCGGTCAGTAAAATCGCCGATACTTATAGAAGGGAGATCATGAGGCTTCACGGTGCTCCATCCAGCATCGACTAAGACAGAGATCCTCGACTCACTTCGTGAATTTGGCAAAGTCTGCAGAAAGCTTGGGGTACAAAACTTAAGCTTAGAACGACTTTTCATCCTTAAACAGACGGGCAGTCGGAGCGAATGATTCAGACATTGGAAGACATGTTGAGGTCATGTGGGTTGGAATGGACGGGTGATTGGGACGATTATATCTGTTTGGTGGAGTTTGCATATAACAACAGTTGGCAAGCAAGTATCAAGTGTGCTCCTTTCGAGATGTTGTATGGCAGAAAGTGTCGCGCCCCAATCTGCTCGGATCAGGTTGGTGAGCGAACACTTGAAGGACCTGAAATGATAGAGCTGACTAATGAGAAGGTCGCAGTAGCTAAGCAGAAACTGCAAGAATCACGATCACGTCAGAAGAGTTACGTATACAAGCATCGTAGGGACTTACATTTTAACATAGGAGATCACGTTTTCCTTAAGGTTTCGTCGGCACGTGGTGTTAGACGTTTTGGAATAAAAGGGAAGCTCAGTCCTCGATTTATCGGACCGTTTGATGTCATTGAACGAGTCGGTGAAGTATCTTACCGTTTAGCGTTACCTTCGCAGCTTTCTCATGTTCACGATGTTTTTCATGTGTCCTTACTCAGAGGGTACAAGTATCATCCCCTTCACATGGTTCAATATCCATTAGAACAGATTCGTGAAGATCTCACTTTCATAGAAGAGCCCGAACGAGTTCTTGACAGACAGGAACGAGTAATGAGAAGGAAGACGATTCCATTCGTCAAAATCCTTTGGAGGGATCATACCGAGCGGGAAGCCACTTGGGAAACGGAGGAGTCTATCCAGGCTTCTTACCCTCATTTCATATTTTGAATTCGGGTATGTTATTCTTTTCCAGTTTACTTTATCTATAATTCGGGGACGAATTATTCTTTTTAGGGGGGAAGAGTTGTAAAACCCGCATGCTTTTACCATGAATAGTACCCTTATGATTGTACTTACATGATTAGAACTTTCCTTTTATAGCACATTTACGTTTCACGAACAAGAATCACAAGTATTACGTACGTGTTATAACACGATAAGTATTTATTACGTATTAAGACACGATAATTATTTCAATAATAATTATAATCACGAACATACGAACATGAAATCATGAACGTAAATAATCACGAGCTTAGTATTACGTATGTATGTATATTTATTACGATTATGAATAAATATAATAAGACACGAGCGATAACTATTTAAATCACGTAAAACACGAACACGAGAACATACTTATTATTAGACACGAGAAAACATTGGGTTACCCCATGTGGGCCCCCTACCCGCGGCTAAAACACAAGAAAAGGGCCAAGCCCATGCAATTTTTACTAAACATGAAATAAAGGGAAAACTTGTTTCATAATAACAAAAAATAGAAAAAACAAGAAAACCCTATATCTCTTTTGCTCTCTCTCTTGGCCGCCAGGTAGAACACACACCAAGGGTGTGTTTGGTTGATTTTTGGTGATTGATTTATTGCAAGGGTGTTAGTGTGTTCGTTCTCCTTTGATTCACGTAATCGGTAAGCCCTAAAACACTTTTCTTTAATTGTTTTGATTAATTGATCACATGAAATCATGAGATATTTAATAACAAGTTAATAATCTTGTAATTAATCATGGGGGGTAAAATAAAGCATGGTTAAGGGGTGTTTGTTTTTGGCCGACGCAAGGAACCGAGCCCCAAGGGGGTCTCGGCTTGATTTGTTTCGCACCAACCGAGACCTCAAGGTCTCGGTGTGGTGTCGTGTGTCTCGACAGCAGGAGAAAAGGGAACCCCGACTCGGTCGGGGTATGTTTGGTGTTTGGTGGGTCTCGGCTAAGAACAAGAACCACCAACGGCTTAAGCCGGTGGCTAAATAAGGAAAGTAGAGGGAACCCCTAGCCGCGGCAGCAAGGGGAACCACCGGCTAGCCGGTGGGAACTTTTGCTAGCCGGCGGCTAGCCATGACCAAGGGTGCGTTTGTGATCGGTTCATGGGTCCGGTTCACGGGGTTCACAAATACGGTTCACGACATGTTTAGATTAAACACGGGTTCGGTTCATGGGTGATTTTTGCAAGTTAATTATTTTACAAGTTTAATTATTTTTACAAGATTAAATTAAATTAATTAAAACTTGTACATGATTAATTTAATTTATGCATGACTTAGGTTATTAATATTAATACATGAATTTTAACCTAAGTAATTATCATTTTAGTTAGATTATATAATTAACTAATTATTAAAATCATGACTTATAATTAATTAATTTGCATGACTTAGGTTATATTATTAATAGATAATAATACATGTTTTAACCTAAGTATTTTTACCTTTATTTAATTAAATCATGTTATATTTAATTAAATACTTTAACCTATAGTTTATTTAATTTACATGAAATAATTAATAAACTATACTATTTAATTACATGACTTAGAATATTAATCAGTAAACACTTAAGCTTATATAATTAGCTTAATAATCCAGCTTATTTCTATTTATGGGAAATTTGTATTTTTAGAAACTTATTTAATTAAGGCAGCTAATCTATTTATGGAAACTTTCTATTTTAGAAACTTATCTATTTTAAGCAGTAAATCTATTTTTGGAGACTTTCTATTTTTGGAAACTTTTTATTTTAGGAAACTTGCTATTTTTAGAAAGTTACTTATTATTACACAACAAGTATAATAATACGAGAAATACAAAAATACTTAATCAGAATAGACATAATACATGATAAACACAGTATAAAGCCTTAATCAGTAAAACATGACATGAACTTATAAAACAAGTTAAGACATGATATAAAACCAGTTACGTACTCAGTAATCAGATACTTATACACGTATGTATTTATGTAGCATTAGTGATACCGAAGTAGGACTCTCTTCCGTTCGTCTTCTTCGTTCACTGGACACAAGGTACGGATTCTCCGTCCTTTCAGTATGGACATTCTTCCTTATTAGGATTCCCCGTATGCAGCCAACTGTTTTCCCCATTATATGTTTTATATGTTTTGAATTGCTTATGTTTAATTAGATACCTAAATCCATATACATGCATGACCAGTTTCACCTAGTTATGGAGGTACCATAACCATAACACTAGAGGCACTAGTGTTATGACTACACCACGACGGAGTGATAGCTCATGGCGTCCCTTCAGCTTTTGGCCATATTATTATTATCAGGTGGGGCGTATGGGTGCATCCTAGTTTACATGTTTTCAGCAGATTATTTAGGTGAATGTGGTATGTGCCTTGCATCCTTCACAAGGAGCTGATCCATCCTACCCAAACCAATATATTAAATTATAGGCATCCCCTTTAATTTGCATGACGAGGTCACCCCTCCAAGTATTCATGCACGTTGATATTTCATGACCTATATTGGCTAATGGTAAACATGTTAAACGGTTTTTACAAGATAAACATAAGGCTTTTCAAACTATAAAACCAGTTTTAATAAGATATAACCAGGTTATTCAGGACTTAGTCTTTTATGCTGCTTTATGCTTATATGCTTATATTATTCATGATTTACTTATATATCCGTATACTGAGCGTTATGCTCAGCCGTTTTCCTTTTCATGTTCCCAAAACGGCAGGTACTCAGGGACACTCATAGACTTTAAGCGTACGTGCATATGGATTGGAAGCTTCCTAGCCTTCTTTACTTTATGCATTTCTTTATACTTTGATACTCATTTCCATGGACATTGTTTAGTCCTTTTCGTTTACAGTATTGATGTTTGTGTGTGATGAGTTCTACTTTTGGGGTACCGATGTTGATTCCGGTATTTCCTTTATGGTCATGTAATGTTTTATACATTTATCCTTGTATGCTTTGATGACACGCCATAATCATGCGTGACATCCCATTTATCAAAATGGGGTGTTACACAACCGACTGCATTTAGATCTGAGCGAACACAATCCTCGAGACCGCGGTTTCCCTCCTAAGTGGATATGGTTCATATTTCTAGAACAGTCACTCCACCAACTAGGCCTAATGTGACTAAATCAGCTTTTGCAAGACCTAATCACATGATTGCCTCTAGTCTCACTAGACATAGTCCAAAGAACACGTCTCGAACTAGTTCAAATGACGTTCACCACAAGTTTGGTCTAAGGGAAACTATTTAAAAGACACAAGTAAGAGATACGAATTTCAAACCTAGTCAGATGCCTTCTAGATTACCCAATACTACTAGGAGTTCTAGATCTTACTCGGACATCAAATATGCTACTTGTAAAACATGTAGGAAATGTGTCTTTAAGACAAATCATGACTCTTGTGTCAAGAAACTCCTTAATGAGGTTAACTCCCGCGCTAGAATCAAACACATTGGTAAAATGTGGCGCCCCACTAGTAGAACTTTCACTCTTGTAGGAAACAAGTGCCCTTTAACTAGGATAGTCTCCAATTCTACTAAGACTACTAGGGAGGAAATTGAAAAGGATGATACATCACTTAAGCCTGAACTTAAGGTTTTCTATAAAAGGAAACGTTTTCCAACTAAGACAAGTGAATCATCTCCTCAGGTCACCTCTGGCACAAGTAAGGCCAATTGTGAACCCCAACATGGTTCTAAAATAGATATCGCTAACCCACATAAAAGCATCCAACTTTCTAATGAGAATGCAGGTACCAAAGTTAACATTAAACAAGAACACATCGTTCCAGTCGTTGTATACCATTCAATTAAGGACACTCTCAAAGTTTGGTTGTTGAAGAAGCTGATATCTAAGAAAAAAGTGTCTCACGGGATTTGCTGTTAAGTTTGTGTACAAGGACTTATAGTCACATCACAGACTGTAACTCGTTCATCAAAGAAAGCAAAGTTTATCGACGATGATAAAATTATCCTCACAACGAGAAATTAAGTTTTCTCGGGCATGAGCTAAAATTAAAAACATTCGATTTTCTTAAGCTCATGCACAATGGCTCACATTCATATTACAGTATGTGACCCGAACTTCAAAGAAAGGGAAGTTTATCTCGTCAACGATAACTTACCCTCAGAACGGGAAATTAATTTTTCTCAGACACGAGCTAAATTTAAGACCATTCAAAGGTTTTTAAAGATAGCTTATCCTCGTAACGGGAAATTAAATTTCTCGGTCATGAGCTTGTATTAAAACATTCCAAGTTTTAAGCTCATAAAGTAAAGTGTATCTTTTAAATAAGAGAACTTTTCTTCTTAACGATAAATTCATCTTTCTCGGTCATGAGCTTTACGTTAAAAACATTCAAACTTTTTCAAGCTCATGAAAACGAATTCTAAGTAAATGTCAACTTAGGACTCGTTTTTCAATTAAAAGGAAAGTTTATCACCGATGGTAACTTATCCGTAACAATGAGAAGGTTACAACTTGTCGGACTTGAGCTCGTTTTGTAAGATATTCAACATTTTAATCTCAAGTAATTGGTTTTCAAAACATTGAACACAATTTTTCTAGAATTTCTCAAAAGGTTTTTCTAAATCTTTCAAAATTGTGTGTTCAACATTTTTTTGATAAAAAGAGTATGTCTTCTGGAATCGATAACATTTACGATACTAGAAATGTCATTCAATAATGACACGGGGTTGTAAATAAAGTTCGAGCAGAAGTTCAAATGTTTTAAAACATGCTCAAAATGGTTTGCTGTTATATCATACAGTAACCCGCGTTTCATATTCAAGTCAAGCATTTCACTAGAAAGCTTTGACTCAACAACAGGAATTAATTTTCTCGGGCATGGTTTACTTTCTAACCATGTAAGGGATTGTGTTTACGTAATAACACAATATAACACGAATATGTGTACGTGTCAGTGCATTTATTTGTTAAAACAAGAGAAATCTTGTTTTTATGTAGTTATCATCTCCACCAACCGTAGCAATTTACAGTTGATATCTACATACTCGACGACGCGACTACTCAAACGGAAACTACAGCTCTTTCAATAGAACACTGGTCAACAATTGAGGGGGAGCAATTGTCCAGCATTCAGAATCTTTGATGCCAAAAGTGCCAAGTTCACATATTCGTGTCAAGACAAAGATATCAATCGTACATATGGTGTCAAGAGATAACTTTAGACGTGACGAGGCGACCAACATTCGTGAACAAGAACCATGTGATTCTATCATATGATGTTCTCCATATATATGATCTTTGCACGTGATAAGTACCTTACACTTGTGTTTAAAAGGTATTTAATTTACGTTTCAAGTACACCCTCATTAATTTGAGGGGGAGCTTGTGAAAATCATGAAGATAACTAGATTTACATTTTTCATCCAATTTTTTTTTCTTAAAACGCTATTAAATCAATTGATATTAAAAACATCGATTCAGTTAATATTTTTAATATGGGGGAGAAAATGTGATTTAATATTGAGATCAATAATGATTTGACTTAATGTGCTGGCTCATTCCGACATGTGCGAAATGTTTTCGAATATCGTGGCATATGTTAAGTGGGAGCAAAATGGATTTGCACTTCAAAATGGATTTCATGGTGATTTATACTTACCCACAACCCATTTATTTCACGACGATGAAGATTGTGGTGACATAAGGATGGTAGGATAGGTTAAGTCCAATGATTCTTCCAAAACCAGAGGAATCTTCCCAAGGACATACCATAGCTAGAAATAGTAGTCCTTAGGAAAGATGGAGAAAGATTGTGAACGTAGCTGAATGCCGACCAAGTACTTAAGTTAGCACTGGAACTGTAAAACCCGCATGCTTTTACCATGAATAGTACCCTTATGATCGTACGTACATGATTAAAACTTTCCTTATTTAGCACATTTACGTTTCACGAATAAGAATTACAAGTATTACGTACGTGTTATTACATGATAAGCATTTATTACATATTAAGACATGATAGTTATTATCCACAATAATTATAATCACGAACATGAAAATTATGAACCTAAATAATCACGAACCTATTATTATGTATTTACGTATATTTATTACGAGTACGTATAAATATATTTTAGAACACGAACGATTAATAATTAAATCACGTAAACAAGACACGAGAACACGTAATATTTTAGAACACGGAAAACACCGGGTTTCCCCTTGTGGGCCCCTCATACCCACGGCATAAACAAAACAAGGGGCCAAGCCCACTTTGAATTTAACTAAAGTAAGGAGAAAGGAAAATATACTTTTCATTTACAGAGAATTAGAAAAATATTAAAAACCCTAGCCTCCTCTTTTGCTCCCCTTTGGCCGCCGGTTATAGAACACCACAAGGAGGGTGTTTGTTGATTTTGGTTGATCAAATACTTGCAAGATCGTTCGTGTTATTATTCCTCTTGTTTCACGTATTCGGTAAACCTTAAAACTTTTTCTTTTTAATTGTTTATTAGATCTAGACACATGAAATCATAAGGTTAGAAAAACAAGTATACATAAACATGTAATTAATCATGGGGGTTAAATCATGGTGTTTTTTGGGGTGTTTGTTTTGGCCGACGCAAAGTACCGAGAGCCTAGGCTCTCGGCTTGCTTTTGTTTCGCACCAACAACCGAGACCAAGGGGTCTTGGTGTGGCTTTGGTGTCTCGGTCGCAAGAAAAAGGGACCCCGACTTATGTCGGGGTGTGGTTTGGTTTGTATGGGTCTCGGCTAAAAACAAACATGCACCACCGGATTAAGCTGGTGGCTAAATAAGGAAAGCAGGGGGAAGACCAGCTGTGGCAACAGGGTTAACCACCGACAAACTACCGGTGGGAACTTTTGCTACCGGCGGCTAGCCAAGACCAAGGGAACCACCGACGTAGGCCTGTGGCTGTTTTACGAAAACAGTGGCAACCGGCCAAGCCGGTTTGCCACTGTTAAGGGGTTTTTTGTTTGGCTCAAGGGTTAAACCGGTCCGGTCCATGACATGTTTAGGTTTTAAACACGGGTTCGGTTCATGGTTTATTTTAAAAGTTAATTTTTTTTTCAAGTTAAATAATTACAAGATTTAATTAAATTAATTTAACATGTTATGTAATTAATTTAATTTTGACATGACTTAGGTTATTTATTATTAATAATAATACATGGTTTTAACCTAAGTACTTTATGATTTAATTTTAGACTAAAGTAATTAACTAATTATTAAAACATGGCTTATAATTAATTAATTTTCATGACTTAGGTTATATTAATAACACATATTAATACATGTTTAACCTAAGTATTATATTACCTTTTATTTAATTAAATCATGTTATATTTAATTAAATTTTATAACCTATAGTTTATGTAATTTACATGTAATAATTAATAAGCTATACTATTAATCACATGACTTAGAATATTAATCAGTAAACACTTAAGCTGATCTTATTAGCTTAATAAACCAGCTTAATTCTAATTATGGAAACTTTCTATTTTTAGAAACTTATTTATTATTTGTAGCTAATCTATTTATGGAAACTTTCTATTTTTAGAAACTTATTTATTATTTGTAGCTAATCTATTTATGGAAACTTTCTATTTTAGAAAACCTGTTATTTTTAGAAAGTTATTTATTATTACACAACAAGTATAATAATACAATAAATACAAGTAATACTTAATCAGAATAGATAGAATACATGATAAACACAACATAACGTTAAAATCAGTAAAACATAACATGAACATATAAAACAAGCTAAGACATGATATAAAACCAGTTACGTATACAGTAATCAGAATACTTATATACGTATATTATTTATGTAGCATTAGTGATATCGAAGTAGGACTCTCTTCCGTTCGTCTTCTTCGTTCACTGGACACAAGGTACATATTCTCCATCATTTCTGTATGGACATTCTTTCCTTATTAGGATTCCCCGTATGCAGCCAACTGTTTTCCCAGTATATGTTTTATATGTTTTGATTGCTTATGTTTAATTAAATGCCTAAAGCCATATACATGCATGACCAATTTCACCTATTTATGGAGGTACCATAACCATAACACTGGAGGCACCAGTGTTATGATTTCACCACGGAGGAGTGATAGCTCGTGGCATCCCTTCAGCTTTTGGCCATATTATTATTATCATGTGGGGCGTATGGGTGCATCCTAGGTTACATGTTTTTATCGATTATTCAGGTGAATGTGGTGTGTGTCTTGCATCCTTCACAAGGAGTTGATCCCTCCTACCCAAAAACTTATATTAATTAGAGGCAGCCCCTCTAATTGCATGACGAGGTCACCCCTTCAAGTATTCATGCACGTTGATATTTCATGACCTATATTGGCTAATGGTAAACATGTTAAACAGTTTTTGTAAGATAAACATAAGGCTTTTCAAACTATGAAACCAGTTTTACTAAGTTATGACAGGTGATCTACGACTTAGATATTTCTGCTGCTATATGTTTATATGCTTATATTACTCATTCTATATTTGTATATCCGTGCGGCCGTTTTTCCTTTCATGTTCCCAAAAAGGCAGGTACTCAAGGACGCTCGTAGACTTTAAGCGTACGTGCATATGGATTGGAAGCTCTCTACCCTTCATTACTTTATGCATTTCTTCATACTTTGATACTCATTTCTATGGACATTGTTTAGTCCTTTTCATTTGCAGTACTTATGTTTATGTGTGATGCGCTTTACTTTGGGGTACCGATGTTTGTTTCTGGTATTTCCTTTATGGTCATGTGATGTTTAATACATTTATCCTTGTATGCTTTGATGAAACGCCATAATCACGCGTGACATTCTATTTACCAAAATGGGGTGTTACAATTATGGTATTAGAGCCAAGGCTTCGACCTATAGGCTCTCAAAACACGACCTGTGAGTAGTGGGTAGTCACTATGGTCTTCCTAGAACTGACAGTCGGTTTTCATGCATTCATTATTTTCATGCATACATATATATGTCATTGTCGCAGGTTTATGACTAAGTAGTGGTTGGTACAGGACTGGCCCTATTTAGTTGCATGTGCTTTTATCGAAACTTTTAACTTTGGGACCGACCCATTGGCGTCCCCTCGCCATGTCTTTTGTTTTTAGTGAACTGACCATAGGCGTTCACTCTCGCGCATATAAAAGTTTTCATAAAACTGCATCATGCATTAATGTACTAGTTTTTCTGCAAAAAAAATTTCTCATGATTTATTGGCATAAATTTTTTTTTCATGTATATAGTTTATGTTTTGATCAGCTAATCTGTATTTTTTTATGTTATACTGTCATATGGTTCTCACACGCGAACATGAACAACTCAATGCATTAGTCCAAGCTGCAATGCAAGATATGCTGCCTCAGCTGAGGAACAATATCAGGGTTGAGGTGCAGGCTGCCAACAATCAGTAACAGCACCCAGTACCTCCTCCTCCTCCTCCAGCAACATTGGTCACATTGCTGGAAATATTCAATAAGTTACGCCCTCGAGCTTTCGAGAGAACGGATTGCCCCAGTGAAGCTGAAAGCTGGTTGGCTCACATTGAGAAGATCTTCAATGCCATGGGCTGTGAAATCGTCTTTAAGTCGAGGTTGGCCTGCTACCGGTTCGAAGGTGATGTGTTAGCATGGTGGAAGGCACTGAAGCAGTCTGAGGGAGGTGATAATTGGGTGGCTGGTTTGATTTGGTCTTAGTTCAGGGATTTAGTGATGGGACAGTTCTTTCCCATGGCTGAGAAAGACAAGCTGAAGAGAGAGTACCATGGAATCCAACAGAGAGCTGGGGAGAATAGAAACGAGTTCATGCAGCGCTTTCTTCGTTTAGCTGGATTTCTTGGTGCAGCAGCAGGTACTCCCGGAAAGCAAGCATACTACTTCCACCGTACATCGATCGCAAACAACTTGGTGTGTGATACGTTCAACACTGTGGCACAAGTGGCCGATGCAGCACGTAAGCTGGAGATGCTGCAAGAAAGAGAAGAGTTCGGGGAAGCAGAGAGACCCGAGAAGAGGTAAACATTCGTTATTCAGCGGTGACCAAACCGTATTCTTTTAAGCATATGTCAATATTTACATCTCCTTTAAACTGTATCTTCCAGGCAGAAGACTGGGGACCGGTCTCAGTCGTCTACTTAGCAACAACAAACTCAGCCCAAGGGAAACGGTCAGACTCACAACCGTTCTGCTACGTATAGGCGTGGCGGTAATGATAATTACCGTAATAATGCTGGAAACTCCAACAGCAGCAGGTCCATATACTTACTCATTTTCTTATGATTACATGCTATAGTTCTTAATTGTGACACATTAGAGAATCTTCTACCATGAATCATGGTAATGGGAAGGACCAGATGGAGAGAGGTTCATAGCCTAACCGTCCAACTATCATTTGTATTCCATCTTATGAATTATCTGCATTGTCTTTTGTACCTATTATTATGTCTCATGTATATTGTTCTTATCAGGCTCTCAGCCAGCAAGGACGCCTGCTGGAGGATATACTCATCCTCTTTGCACTACATGCAACCATAGGCACCCAGGGCCATGTCACCGCGATAGTGATGCATGCTTCAAGTGTGGTCTTCCTGGCCATCGCATGAAGGACTGCCGTAAGGGCGAGATGGAGGGCACATCAGGACATGCTGATACCAAGCCGTCTCCTACTAGTGGACGGGTTTACACGACATCTCGCGATCAGGCCAACAAGTCTACATGTACCATCACTGGAATCTTGTATATGTATGGTCAAGCTACATGTGTTCTTTTTTACACGGGTGCTACTCACTCGGTCATTTCTACTATTTATGCTAAGAATGTTAGGATACTCCCCATGCCACTAGAGAATATATTGAATATTTCCACGCCTTTAAGAGCCTCTGTACGCATAACCCATGTGCACAAGAGCCTTCCCCTAGAGTTTGATGACAAGATTCGTCCCGTTGACGCACTTCCGCTGGATATGAATGATTTTGACATGTTATTTGGCATGGATTGGCTATCCAAGCATCATGTTACCATAGATTGCCATTTCATATCGAGTCGTCTTCGGTGATGTTAATGCGCCAGTGTACATTCACAACAGGTTCGTACCCGGAAGGTCTGTACAAATCATATCAACCCTGCAAGCACGTGCATTACTTTCACAAGGTTGCGAGGGCTATCTAACTACTGTTCATGACATGGATGCTGAATTCCCATCAATTCAGAATCAGCCGATAGTGTCAGAATTTCTAGATGTATTTCCAGAAGAACTTCCGGGCATACCACCTGCATGTGAAGTATAATTTAATATCGAGCTCATCCTAGGAGCTGAGCCGATTTCCAAGGCTCCTTATCGCATGGCTCCCATAGAGTTGAAGGAGCTGAAGGATCAATTGCAAGAACTTCTGGAACGAGGCTTCATTCGACCGAGCGCATCTCCATGGGGCGCACCGGTCTTATTCGTGAAGAAGAAGGACGACAGTATGCGTCTTTGCATAGACTATCGCGAGCTCAACAAGATCACCATCAGGAATAGGTATCCTCTACCACGCATCTCGATCTGTTTGACCAACTCCAAGGAGCCAAACATTTCTACAAGATTGATCTAAGGTCGGGCTAATCATCAGCTACGGGTTAAAGAGCAAGACATAACCAAGACTGCTTTCTGTACACGCTATGGCGACTACGAATTTGTAGTCATGCCATTTGGCCTTACCAATGCTCCAACAGTGTTTATGAATTTGATGAAAAGAATCTTCCATGAATTTCTAGACATACTTCATCATTGTCTTCATTGACGACATCCTGATATTCTCTAAGTCCAAGGAGGAACACGAAGACCATCTTCGTACAGTATTGCAGATTCTTCGCCAGAAGCAGTTGTATGCTAAATTCTCCAAGTGTGAGTTCTAGTTAGACAAGGTGGCATTCTTAAGTCACATTGTATCAGCAGAAGGAATCACTATGGATCCAGCAAAGGTTGAGGCTATTACTAAGTGGCCAAGACTGACATCAGCGACTGAAGTTTGCAGTTTCCTAGGCTTAGCTGGTTACTACCATAGGTTCATGGAGAATTTTCCCGTTTTTAGCCACTACCCATTGACCAAACTGATGCGGAAAAAGGATAACTCCGTCTGGACTGAAGAAAGAGAGAAGAGTTTTGAACACCGATTCTTACTCTCCCATCTGGTACAGGTGGGTTTCAGATCTACAGTGATGCATCAGGTAAGGGACTTGGTTTTGTTCTCATGCAACATGGGAGAGTGATGGTGTACGCTTCACGACAACTTAAGCCTTATGAGGAAAATTATCCTACGCATGACTTGGAACTTGCAGAAGTCGTGTTTGCATTGAAGATATGGAGACACTAATTGTATCGAGAATCATGTGACATTTTCACGGACCACAAGAGCTTGAAGTACATCTTCACTCAACGTGAATTGAACATGAGATAGAGGATATGGTTAGAGATGTTGAAGGATTATGACATTAATATGCAGTATCATCCCGGCAAGGCGAATGTAGTGGCAGATGCACTTAGTAGAATGTCCGGAAATGATAAACGGCATTAAAATTGAGGAGGAAAGTATAAGAGACTTGGAGCGACTAGACATTGAGATCATGGTACGTGGACAGCACGGTTACTGGGCTAATCTTAGAGTGGAACCCGAGTTACTCTCTAGGATCAAGGAAGCTCAGAAAGATGATGGTGAAATCTGGGCGATAATTCAGAATTTGGAGAAGCAGACAAAATTTCGAGTAGACGCAGACGGTATCTTATGGCAGGGCACGAGACTTTGTGTTCATGACGATCAAGAACTCCAGGAAGAATTGTTAGCTGAGGCTCACAGCTCCCCATTCTCTATTCATCTTGGTTCGACCAAGATGTACCATGACATCAAGCAATACTTTTGGTGGAGTGGTATGAAACAGGATGTTGTGACTTACGTCTCCAAATGTCTTACCTGCCAACAGGTTAAGATCGAGCATTAGCGATCTGGCAGTCTCCTTCAACCGTTAGATATTCCAGAGTGGAAGTGGGACAAAATCACCATGGATTTTGTTACCGGTCTTCCGCAGAGAAATAGGAAGCACGATGCAATTTGGGTTATCGTTGATCGACTTAACAAGTCAGCTCATTTCTTACCGATCCGCAAGGAATATTCGGTCAGTAAACTCGCCGATACTTACAAGAAGGAGATCATGAGACTTCATGGTTCTCCATCCAGCATCATCTCAGACAGAGATCCTCGTTTCACTTCGCGATTTTGAAGAAGTATGCAGAAAGCTTGGGGTACAAAACTTAAGCTTAGGCACGGCTTTTCATCCTCAAACAGACGGGGGCAATCGGAGCAAACGGTTCAGACATTAGAAGACATGTTGAGGTCATGTGCGTTGGAATAGACAGGAGATTGTGACGATTACATTTGTTTGGTAGAGTTTGCATACAACAACAGTTGGCACACAAGTATCAAGTGTGCTCCGTTCGAGATGTTGTATGGTAGAAAGTGTCGCGCCCCAATCTGCTGGGATGAGATTGGTGAGCGAACACTTGAAGGACCAAAAATTATTGAGTTGACCAACGAGCAGGTCGTAGTAGCTAAGCATAAATTGCAAGAAGCACGGTCACGTCAGAAGAGTTATGCCGACAAGCATCGTAGGGAATCAAAGGGAAGCTCAGTTCTCGATTCATCGGACCGTTTGATGTCATTGAACGAGTCGGTGAAGTATCTTATCGTTTAGCGTTACCTCCACAACTTTCTCATGTTCACGATGTTTTCCATGTGTCCTTACTTAGAGGGTACAAGTATCATCCCCTTCACATGGTTCAGTATCCACTGGAAAAGATTCGTGAAGATCTCACTTTCATAGAAGAACGCGAACGAGTTCTTGACAGACAAGAACGAGTCATGAGAAGGAAGAAGATTCAATTCGTCAAAATCCTTTAGAGGGATGATACCGAGCGGGAAGACACTTGGGAAACAGAGGAGTCTATCCGGGCTTCTTACCCTCATTTCATATTTTGAATTCGGGTATGTTCTTCTTTTCCAGTTTACATTATCTATAATTTGGGGACGAATTATTCTTTTTAGGGGGGAAGAGTTGTAAAACCCGCATGCTTTTACCATGAATAGTACCCTTATGATCGTACGTACATGATTAGAACTTTCCTTATTTAGCACGTTTACGTGTCATGAATAAGAATTACAAGTATTGCGTATGTGTTATTACACGATAAGCATTTATTACGTATAAAGACACGATAATTATTATCCACAATAATTATAATCACGAACATGAAAATTATGAACGTAAATGATCACGAACCTATTATTATGTATTTATGTATATTTATTATGATTACGTATAAATATATTTTAGAACACGAACGATTAATAATTAAATCACGTAAACAAGACACGAGAACATATAATATTTTAGAACAAGAAAAAACACCGGGTTTCCCCTTGTGGGCCCCTCATACCCGCGGCATAAACAAAACAAGGGGCCAAGCCCACTTTGAATTTAACTAAAATGAGGAGAAAGGAAAATATACTTTTCATTTAAAGAGAATTAGAAAAATAATAAAAACCCTAGCCTCCTCTTTTGCTCCCCTTTGGCCGCCGGTTATAGAACACCACTAGGAGGGTTTTTGTCGATTTTGGTTGATCAAATACTTGAAAGAACGTTCGTGTAATTATTCCTCTTGTTTCACGTATTCAGTAAACCTTAAACCTTTTTCTTTTTAATTGTTTATTCGATCTAGACACATAAAATCAAAAGGTTATATAAACAAGTATACATAAACATGTAATTAATCATGGGGGTTAAATCATGGTATTTTTGGGGGTGTTTGTTTCGGCCGACGCAAAGAACCGAGAGCCTAGGCTCTCGGCTTGCTTTTGTTTCGCACCAAAAACCGAGACCAAGGGGTCTCGGTGTGGCTGTGGTGTCTCGGTCGCAAGAACAAAGGACCCTGACTTATGTCGGGGTGTGGTTTGGTTTGTGTGGGTCTCGGCTAAAAACAAATATGCACCACCGGCTTAAGTCGGTGGCTAGATAAGGAAAGCAGGGGGAACCACCGGCTAACTGCCGGTGGGAACTTTTTCTAGCCGGCGGCTAGCCAAGAACAAGGGAACCACCGGCGTAGGCCGGTGGCTGTTTTGCGAAAATAGTGGAAATCGGCCAAGCCGGTTTGCCACTGTTACGGGGTTGTTTGTTTGGTCGGTTCAAGGGTTAAACCGGTCCGGTCCATGACATGTTTAGGTTTTAAACACGGGTTCGGTTCATGGTTTATTTGACAAGTTAATTATTTTTTTTTCAAGTTAAATAATTACAATATTTAATTAAAGTAATTTAACATGTTATGTAATTAAATTAATTTGGACATGACTTAGGTTATTTATTATTAATAATAATACATGGTTTTAACCTAAGTACATTATGATTTAATTTTAGACTAAAGTAATTAATTAATTATTAAAACATGGCTTAATTAATTTTCATGACTTAGGTTATATTAATGACAAATATTAATACATGTTTAACCTAAGTATTATATTACCTTTTATTTAATTAAATCATGTTATATTTAATTAAATCTTATAACCTATAGTTTATGTAATTTACGTGTAATAATTAACAAGCTATACTATGCATGACCAATTTCACCTATTTATGGAGGTACCATAACCATAACACTGGAGGCACCAGTGTTATGATTTCACCACGGAGGAGTGATAGCTCGTGGCGTCCCTTCAGCTTTTGGCCATATTATTATTATCATGTGGGGCGTATGGGTGCATCCTAGGTTACATGTTTTAAAAGATTATTCAGGTGAATGTGGTGTGTGCCTTGCATCCTTCACAAGGAGTTGATCCCTCCTACCCAAAAACTTATATTAATTAGAGGCAGCCCCTCTAATTGCATGACGAGGTCACCCCTTCAAGTATTCATGCACGTTGATATTTCATGACCTATATTGGCTAATGGTAAACATGTGAAACAGTTTTTGTAAGATAAACATAAGGCTTTTCAAACTATGAAACCAGTTTTACGAAGTTATGACAGGTGATCTACGACTTAGATATTTCTGCTGCTATATGTTTATATGCTTATATTACTCATGCTATATTTTTATATCCGTGCGGCTGTTTTTCCTTTCATGTTCCCAAAAAGGCAGGTACTCAAGGACGCTCGTAGACCTTAAGCGTACGTGCATATGGATTGGAAGCTCTCTACCCTTCATTACTTTATGCATTTCTTCATACTTTGATACTCATTTCTATGGACATTGTTTAGTCCTTTTCATTTGCAGTACTTATGTTTATGTGTGATGAGCTTTACTTTGGGGTACCGATGTTTGTTTCTGGTATTTCATTTATGGTCATGTGATGTTTAATACATTTATCCTTGTATGCTTTGATGACACGCCATAATCACGCGTGACATTCTATTTACCGAAATGGGGTGTTACAATTATGGTATTAGAGCCAAGGCTTCGACCTATTGGCTCTCAAAACACGACCTGTGATTAGTGGGTAGTCACTATGGTCTTCCTAGAACTGACAGTCGGTTTTCATGCATTCATTATTTTCATGCATACATATATATGTCATTGTCGCAGGTTTATGACTAAGTAGTGGTTGGTACAGGACTGGCCCTATTTAGTCGCATGTGCTTTTATCGAAACTTTTAACTTTGGGACCGACCCATTGGCGTCCCCTCGCCATGTCTTTTGTTTTTAGTGAACTGACCATAGGCGTTCACTCTCGCGCATATAAAAGTTTTCATAAAACTGCATCATGCATTAATGTACTAGTTTTTCTGCAAAAAAAATTTCTTATGATTTATTGGCAAAATTTTTTTTTTTCATGTATATAGTTTATGTTTTGATCAGTTAATCTGTATTTTTTTATGTTATACTGTCATATGGTTCTCACACGCGAACATGAACAACTCAATGCATTAGTCCAAGCTGCAATGCAAGCTATGCTGCCTCAGCTTAGGAACAAAATCAGGGTTGAGGTGCAGGCTGCCAACAATCAGTAACAGCACCCAGTACCTCCTCCTCCTCCTCCAGCAACATTGGTCACATGGCTGGAAATATTCAATAAGTCACGCCCTCGAGATTTCGAGAGAACGGATTGCCCCAGTGAAGCTGAAAGCTGGTTGGCTCACATTGAGAAGATCTTCGATGCCATGGGCTGTGAACTCGTCTTTAAGTCGAGGTTGGCCTGCTACCGGTTCGAAGGTGATGTGTTAGCATGGTGGAAGGCACTGAAGTAGTCTGAGGGAGGTGATAATTGGGTGGCTGGTTTGACTTGGTCTCAGTTCAGGGATTTAGTGATGGGACAGTTCTTTCCCATGGCTGAGAAAGACAAGCTGAAGAGAGAGTACCATGGAATCCAATAGAGAGCTGGGGAGAATAGCAACGAGTTCATGCAGCGCTTTCTTCGTTTAGCTGGTTTTCTTGGTGCAGCAGCAGGTACTCCCGGAAAGCAAGCATACTACTTCCGGTGGGCTCTTCGTACATCGGTCGCAAACAACTTGGTTACGTTCAACACTGTGGCACAAGTGGCCGATGCAGCACGTAAGCTGGAGATGCTGCAAGAAAGAGAAGAGTTCGGGGAAGCAGAGAGACCCGAGAAGAGGTAAACATTCGTTATTCAGCGGTGACCAAACCATATTCTTTTAAGCATATGTCAATATTTACATCTCCTTTAAACTGTATCTTCCAGGAAGAAGACTGGGGACCGGTCTCAACCGTCTACTTAGCAACAACAAACTCAACCCAAGGGAAACGGTCAGACTCACAGCCGTTCTGCTACGTATAGGCGTGGCGGTAATGATAATTACCGTAATAATGCTGGAAACTCCAACAGCAGCAGGTCCATATACTTACTCATTTTCTTATCATTACATGCCATAGTTCTTAATTGTGACACATTAGAGAATCTTCTACCAGGAATCATGGTAACGGGAAGGACCAGATGTAGAGAGGTTCATAGCCTAACCGTCCAACTATCATTTGTATTCCATCTTATGAATTATCCGCATTGTCCTTTGTACCTATTATTATGTCTCATGTATATTGTTCTTATCAGGCTCTCAGCCAGCAAGGACGCCTGCTGGAGGATATACTCATCCTCTTTGCACTACTTGTAACCATAGGCACCCAGGGCCATGTCACCGCGATAGTGACGCATGCTTCAAGTGTGGTCTTCCTGGCCATCGCATGAAGGACTGCCGCAAGGGCGAGATGGAGGGCACATCGGGACATGCTGATACCAAGCCGTCTCCTACTAGTGGACGCGTTTACACGACATCTCGCGATCAGGCCAACAAGTCTACAAGTACCATCACTGGAATCTTGTATATGTATGGTCAAGCTGCATGTGTTCTTTTTTACACGGGTGCTACTCACTCGGTCATTTCTACTGTTTATGCTAAGAATGTTAGGATACTCCCCATGCCACTAGAGAATATATTGAATATTTACACGCCTTTAAGAGACTCTGTACGCATAACCCATGTGTACAAGAGCCTTCCCCTAGAGTTTGATGACAAGATTCGTCCCGTTGACGCACTTCCGCTGGACATGAATGATTTTGACATGTTATTGGGCATGGATTGGCTATCCAAGCATCATGTTACCATAGATTGCCATTCATATCGAGTCGTCTTCGGTGATGTTAATGCGCCAGTGTACATTCACAACGGGTTCGTACCCGGAAGGTCTGTACAAATCATATCAACCCTGCAAGCACGTGCATTACTTTCACAAGGTTGCGAGGGCTATCTAACTACTGTTCATGACATGGATGCTGAATTCCCATCAATTCAGAATCAGCCGATAGTGTCAGAATTTCTAGATGTATTTCCAGAAGAACTTCCGGGCATACCACCTGCACGTGAAGTATAATTTAATATCGAGCTCATCCTAGGAGCTGAGCCGATTTCCAAGGCTCCTTATCGCATGGCTCCCATAGAGTTGAAGGAGCTGAAGGATAAATTGCAAGAACTTCTGGAACGAGGCTTCATTCGACCAAGCGCATCTCCATGGGGCGCACCGGTCTTATTCGTGAAGAAGAAGGACGACAGTATGCGTCTTTGCATAGACTATCGCGAGCTCAACAAGATCACCATCAGGAATAGGTATCCTCTACCATGCATCTCGATCTGTTTGACCAACTCCAAGGGGCTAAACATTTATCCAAGATTGATCTAAGGTCGGGCTATCATCAGCTACGGGTTAAAGAGCAAGACATAACCAAGACTGCTTTCTGTACACGCTATGGCGACTACGAATTTGTAGTCATGCCATTTGGCCTTACCAATGCTCCAACAGTGTTTATGAATTTGATGAACAAAATCTTCCATGAATTTCAAGACAACTTCATCATTGTCTTCATTGACGACATCCTGATATTCTCTAAGTCCAAGGAGGAACACGAAGACCATCTTCGTACAGTATTGCAGATTCTTCGCCAGAAGCAGTTGTATGCTAAATTCTCCAAGTGTGAGTTCTAGTTAGACAAGGTGGCATTCTTAGGTCACATTGTATCAGCAGAAGGAATCACTATGGATCCAGCAAAGGTTGAGGCTATTACTAAGTGGCCAAGACTGACATCAGCGACTGAAGTTTGCAGTTTCCTAGGCTTAGCTGGTTACTACCATAGGTTCATGGAGAACTTTTCCCGTTTAGCACTACCATTGACCAAACTGATGCGGAAAAAGGATAACTTCGTCTGGACTGAAGAAAGAGAGAAGAGTTTTGAACACCTAAAGCAGAAGTTAGTATCTACACCGATTCTTACTCTCCCATCTGGTACAGGTGGATTTCAGATCTATAGTGATGCATCAGGTAAGGGACTTGGTTTTTTTCTCATGCAACATGGGAGAGTGATGGCGTACGCTTCACGGCAGCTTAAGCCTTATGAGGAAACTTATCCTACACATGACTTGGAACTTGCAGAAGTCGTGTTTGCATTGAAGATATGGAGGCACTACTTGTATGGAGAATCATGTGACATTTTCACGGACCACAAGAGCTTGAAGTACATCTTCACTCAACGTGAATTGAACATGAGATAGAGGAGATGGTTAGAGATGTTGAAGGATTATGACATTAATCTATAGTATCATCCCGGCAAGGCGAATGTAGTGGCAGATGCACTTAGTAGAAAGTCCGGAATGATAAACGGCATTAAAATTGAGGAGGAAATTATAAGAGACTTGGAGCGACTAGACATTGAGATCATGGTACGTGGACAGCACGGTTACTGGGCTAATCTTAGAGTGGAACCCGAGTTACTCTCTAGGATCAAGGAAGCTCAGAAAGATGATGGTGAAATCTGGGCGATAATTTAGAATTTGGAGAAGCAGACAAAATTTCGAGTAGACGCAGACGGTATCTTATGGCAGGGCACGAGACTTTCTGTTCATGACGATCAAGAACTCCAGGAAGCACTGTTAGATGAGGCTCATAGCTCCCCATTCTCTATTCATCTTGGTTCGACCAAGATGTACCATGACATCAAGTAATACTTTTGGTGGAGTGGTATGAAAAAGGATGTTGTGACTTACGTCTCCAAATGTCTTACCTGCCAACAGGTTAAGATCGAGCATCAGCGATCTGGCAGTCTCCTTCAACCGTTAGATATTCCAGAGTGGAAGTGGGACAAAATCACCATGGATTTTGTTACCGGTCTTCCGCAGACAAATAGGAAGCACGATGCAATTTGGGTTATCGTTGATCGACTTACCAAGTCAGCTCATTTATTACCGATCCGCAAGGAATATTCGGTCAGTAAACTCGCCGATACTTACAAGAAGGAGATCATGAGACTTCATGGTGCTCCATCCAGCATCATCTTAGACAGAGATCCTCGTTTCACTTCGCGATTTTGAAGAAGTATGCAGAAAGCTTGGGGTACAAAACTTAAGCTTAGCACGGCTTTTCATCCTCAAACAGACGGGGAATCGGAGCGAACGATTCAGACATTAGAAGACATGTTGAGGTCATGTGCGTTGGAATAGAAAGAAGATTGGGACGATTACATTTGTTTGGTAGAGTTTGCATACAACAACAGTTGGCACACAAGTATCAAGTGTGCTCCGTTCGAGATGTTGTATGGTAGAAAGTGTCGCGCCCCAATCTGCTGGGATGAGGTTGGTGAGCGAACACTTGAAGGACAAAAAATTATTGAGTTGACCAACGAGCAGGTCGTAGTAGCTAAGCAGAAACTGCAAGAAGCACGGTCACGTCAGAAGAGTTATGCCGACAAGCATCGTAGGGAATCAAAGGGAAGCTCAGTTCTCGATTCATCGGACCGTTTGATGTCATTGAACGAGTCGGTGAAGTATCTTATCCTTTAGCGTTACCTCCGCAGCTTTCTCATGTTCACGATGTTTTCCATGTGTCCTTACTTAGAGGGTACAAGTATCATCCCCTTCACATGGTTCAGTATCCACTGGAAAAGATTCGTGAAGATCTCACTTTCATAGAAGAACCCGAACGAGTTCTTGACAGACAAGAACGAGTCATGAAAAGGAAGAAGAATCAATTCGTCAAAATCCTTTAGAGGGATGATACCGAGCGGGAAGCCACTTGGGAAACAGAGGAGTCTATCCGGGCTTCTTACCCTCATTTCATATTTTGAATTCGGGTATGTTCTTCTTTTCCAATTTACATTATCTATAATTTGGGGACGAATTATTCTTTTTAGGAGGGAAGAGTTGTAAAACCCACATGCTTTTACCATGAATAGTACCCTTATGATCGTACGTACATGATTAGAACTTTCCTTATTTAGCACGTTTACGTGTCATGAATAAGAATTAAAAGTATTGCGTATGTGTTATTACACGATAAGCATTTATTACGTATAAAGACACGATAATTATTATCCACAATAATTATAATCACATACATGAAAATTATGAACGTAAATAATCACGAACCTATTATTATGTATTTATGTATATTTATTATGATTACGTATAAATATATTTTAGAACACGAACGATTAATAATTAAATCACGTAAACAAGACACGAGAACATATAATATTTTAGAACACGAAAAACACCGGGTTTCCTCTTGTGGGCCCCTCATACCCGCGGCATAAACAAAACAAGGGGCCAAGCCCACTTTGAATTTAACTAAAATGAGGAGAAAGGAAAATATACTTTTCATTTAAAGAGAATTAGAAAAATAATAAAAACCCTAGCCTCCTCTTTTGCTCCCCTTTGGCCGCCGGTTATAGAACACCACTAGGAGGGTTTTTGTTGATTTTGGTTGATCAAATACTTGAAAGAACGTTCGTGTAATTATTCCTCTTGTTTCACGTATTCAGTAAACCTTAAACCTTTTTCTTTTTAATTGTTTATTAGATCTAGACACATAAAATAAAAAGGTTTTATAAACAAGTATACATAGACATGTAATTAATCATGGGGGTTAAATCATGGTATTTTTGGGGGGTGTTTGTTTCGGCCGACGCAAAGAACCGAGAGCCTAGGCTCTCGGCTTGCTTATGTTTCGCACCAAAAACCGAGACCAAGGGGTCTCGGTGTGGCTGTGGTGTCTCGGTCGCAAGAACAAGGGACCCCGACTTATGTCGGGGTGTGGTTTGGTTTGTGTGGGTCTCGGCTAAAAACAAATATGCACCACCGGCTTAAGTCGGTGGCTAGATAAGGAAAGCAGGGGGAACCACCGGCTAACTGCCGGTGGGAACTTTTTCTAGCCGGCGGCTAGCCAAGAACAAGGGAACCACCGGCGTAGGCCGGTGGCTGTTTTGCGAAAATAGTGGAAATCGGCCAAGTCGGTTTGCCACTGTTACGGGGTTGTTTGTTTGGCCGGTTCAAGGGTTAAACCGGTCCGGTCCATGACATGTTTAGGTTTTGAACACGGGTTCGGTTCATGGTTTATTTGACAAGTTAATTATTTTTTTTTCAAGTTAAATAATTACAATATTTAATTAAAGTAATTTAACATGTTATGTAATTAAATTAATTTAGACATGACTTAGGTTATTTATTATTAATAATAATACATGGTTTTAACCTAAGTATTTTATGATTTAATTTCAGACTAAAGTAATTAATTAATTATTAAAACATGGCTTAATTAATTTTCATGACTTAGGTTATATTAATGATAAATATTAATGCATATTTAACTTAAGTATTATATTACCTTTTAGTTAATTAAATCATGTTATATTTAATTAAATCTTATAACCTATAGTTTATGTAATTTAAGTGTAATAATTAACAAGCTATACTATGCATGACCAAATTCACCTATTTATGGAGGTACCATAACCATAACACTGGAGGCACCAGTGTTATGATTTCACCACTGAGGAGTGATAGCTCGTGGCGTCCCTTAAGCTTTTGGCCATATTATTATTATCATCATGTGGGGTGTATGGGTGCATCCTAGGTTACATGTTTTTATAGATTATTCAGGTGAATGTGGTGTGTGCCTTGCATCCTTCACAAGGAGTTGATCCCTCCTACCCAAAAACTTATATTAATTAGAGGCAGCCCCTCTAATTGCATGACGAGGTCACCCCTTCAAGTATTCATGCACGTTGATATTTCATGACCTATATTGGCTAATGGTAAACATGTTAAACATTTTTGTAAGATAAACATAAGGCTTTTCAAACTATGAAACCAGTTTTACTAAGTTATGACAAGTGATCTACGACTTAGATATTTCTGCTGCTATATGTTTATATGCTTATATTACTCATGCTATATTTGTATATCCGTGCGGCCGTTTTTCCTTTCATGTTCCCAAAAAGCAGGTACTCAAGGACGCAGAAAACTTAGATCCAGAAAACACGGGAAAAGTACACTCGGATTGCGATGGGGGTTCACCTAGACTAGGATGGATTCTTCTTTTTCGGATTAATCCGATGGGGTTTATTTTTGACACATTACGATGGGTCGACTGACTCATTGCGATAGGACCCATTCGATGGGACACATTGCGATGGTGGTTTGACTCATCGCAATAGCATCTATGTCGTCATGCTGCCTAATTTTTCCCAACATTGTGATGGCTGGTAACCATTGCGATGGGTACCATCGCAATGGGTACCATCGTAATGAGACATCAGACTTCGATGGACTCTGTTTCTTTTTTACTGCGATGGCTTAAAGACTTTGACTGCGATGGAATGTTATAACCAGTGGACCAAAAATGTAACCAAGCCAAATCCATCACAACCGAGTCAAATCGGTAATTACCGAGTTGACTCAGTTCACTCACTGAGTTGACTCGTAATCCAACCTTATATCACCAACATCAACACCAAAACTAACTTATACCCATCGATACCTAAATCCCATCTAGACTTAAACCAAAACAAATCAAACCAGTAACGTAAATATGATCTCAGATTTTTTCGTTTTGCATGTCAAGATCAGTTAAAGATCCAATCTCGAAATTAAATATCCTCATTGATCTAATTGTGTTTGGTTTCACCCATATTTTATATTCGAATAATCAAGAATGATTTATAACAAGTGTGTTATAATCATTTCTTTTCTTCGAAATCCAAAATCACCATAATTTGTTATTTATATACGAAAATCAAGAAAGATTAATAACAATTTTGTTATTATTTGTTCTTTGTTTCGATTTATTAAACAAAATCAAAACAACATGCAATGAACACCTACCCGAGACCATATAAAATGATCTTCGTGTCTTCTCATGGGTCTCTGGTCTACATAGAAGCTTCGTGAGATTGTTTTGTGTAAGATTGGGGATATCAGATGGTTTGAAGTTGTGAGATGTTGTTAACAAAAGGGATATGGTGATGGCGTCTCATATGGAGATGGGATCTGTTTTTGGTCAATTGGAGATCAGATTGATTTTAGGAGAAGATGGGAGTTTGGTTTGGTGGCGGATGAAACGAGGTGTGAGGTTTTGGAGTTAAGTGCGTTTGTGATTAGGTTTAATGGTGGCATGTGTTATAACCTCACACTATTGGACCGGGTTTAACAATGAGATTTGGGCCATGAACTCACGGGCTGAAAAGATGTGATGGACTCACATTATTTTTCAAAACAATGCATTAAGGCTTAAGCCGTGTGGTTTAGTAATTTATACACACAAATGTTTTTTAATACAAATTTTAACTATATTTGGTGTGTATTAAGTTTACTTTGGTCATTTTCGGGACGACAGTGACGTGACAACAGTGACGAGACAAAAGACGTGACAAGACAATTGTGACGAGAATTTATTTTGACGAGACCAAGAAAAAATGGGCGATTTTTAGTGGCTACGGATTCGTTTGATCGGGTATTAATTACGTGACGTTGAAGACGGATTTTTCGAAGGCGTGTATTTATTTTATCTTTTAATAGATAACTTGCTCGTGCTTAATCCTATAATGAAGACTTGGTTATCTGGTTTCTGGGTTCGGGGTGGATGGTTGATGACTCGGATAACTATCACTTAAAGGGGTTACATTGTTGTACTCAGTGTCACGCGCTTAGTCGACGTGGATAATTTCAAGAGGTGTTGTGCTTATAGACTTCTTCAGTGATGCGTTTAGTACTTAGAGATTTCTCCACCGTTCTTCATTCAACAATAGTGCAAGCTTAACTCACAAGATCGAAGGATTTTTATTCAGCTTCATGTTTGATGTATCTGGTTCATTCTTTCAGTGGTCACTTCAAATTGCTTTCACGTGGGATGGTAAAGGTGGCCATGGAGAGTTTATGAGAAGAGATTTTCGATCAACAGCTGATTCTCACAAAGAATATAATTCAGCTTATTTATTATTCTCACGAGATTTCAGGTTCATGTGCGTACAATTTATTGATGGTTCCGAGTTTCGAAACCATCAAGGGGGAAGAAGAAGACACATTGAACGCACAACGAGTACACGTGATGAACTTCATACCTTCTTTTTATTTGAAGATATTCCGGGATGACATTTGTCATAGCCGCAGAGAAAATCGGTGTTTTAACTCGTGGTGTTATCAATCTCTAAACGGTACACTACTGATTCGAGGTTTAATTGTTTGATTGTTGCAATTATTCATCATCATTATCCTATATGCACTCCCGGTACTTAATTGACTCTGGTGCATCTCTTGAAGAAGATATGTGCATTTCCGGGACTTAATTGACTCTGGTGTTACGATGTCAACTTCATGAATGGGATAAAGTGTCCACTTCAGTATTTGAGCTTCATAATTGGGATTGATTTACTTTCTTCAACTATGTGGGGGAAGAAATGTCTTGATTCTTTCTGGTATGCATAACTTGAACTCTCAGGGGGAAGAAAAATTCAGAAGAATTATTCAAGCGTGAGAAGAGAAGTTGTTGATCTACTTGGTGTGCCCCAAACTTTCAATCCCTCTTAGCAACATTATCATGTTATATGATGGGATTTGCTAGTTAGATTCCGCTGTGCGGTTAATTATTCTAAGCTTTATTGAAAGCTTTGAAGTTGCTTACGAGGATTGTCGATTTAGGGGGAAGCTAGTTAAAAAAGCTTCTACATCAAGTTTATGTGGCATGAATTAGGGGGAAGCTAATTCAGAAGCTTCTCCTTAACCAGAAGTGTATGGGTTACTTAGCTCGTGCCGTTACAGTATTTCTTCTACAAGTTACTTTAAAGATGAGTCGTTTTGAAGACGAAGGCCTCAGAAGACTTCATCAGCATTGGATGCTTCATGAAAGCTCTTGTTCTTAATCATTTTATACTTGTTAGGAAGAATAATGTAAGGAATTATACACGTCGTCCCATGGGGGAAGATTGTTGGAAACTCACTTTATGTGACGACATTTAAGAATTCCTATTAGTTATCATAGTCACACGCATTTAGACTAGACTAGGTTCGTTGTAAAGTTTAGGTTGTGTGTGTGACTATATATACCCTTCCTTAGCTTCCAAGGAGGGGTGTTGATTGTCATTTGTTCATTTTCTAAATACATTTTCTCTTTTCTTTCAACCTCTCTTCTCTCTCTCTAAACCAACAATGGCTTCCACCACCATCTACCACCACATTAGACCACCGGATCCGATTTAGCATTTCAACAGCTATGACGACTCAACAAAAACGAAAATTATTTCGTGACGTCAAGTTCTACTTTTGGAACGACCCTTACCTCTTTCGGACTTGTATAGATCAAATTATTCGACGTTGTGTTTTTGGCACCGAAGCTTCTAATATCCTTAGAGCTTGTCATGAGGGAGCAACGTGTGGTCACCATGCTGCTAATCTCACGGCGAAGAAGGTCTTTGATGCCGGATTCTTTTGGCCTACTATTTACCGAGATGCACATACACTTGTCAAGTCTTGTGACTCATGCCAACGACAAGGAAAAGCCTCACAAAACGATGAAATGCCACAAAATATCATCCAAGTATGTGAGATTATTGACGTTTGGGGAATTGATTTTATGGGGTCGTTCCCATCTTCTCGTGGTAATAATTACATCCTTGTCGCCGTTGACTACCTATCCAAGTGAGTGGAAGCTAAGGCTTTGCCTACGAATGATGCTCGTGTGGTAGTCCAGTTTTTGAAGAAATTATTCTCTCGGTTTGGAACCCCTCGTGCTATCATAAGCGATCGTGGAACCATTTTTTGTAATGACCAATTCGAAAGGGTTCTAAAGAAATATGGGGTTACACATCTGCTTTCTACGACTTATCACCCGCAAACGAGTGGGCAGGTCGAGGTTTCAAACCAAGCTTTGAAGAGGATCTCGGAGAGATCGATAGGGGAAAACCGACAATCGTGGTCGGTTAAGTTAGACGATGCTTTATGGGCCTTTCGTATCGCTCATAAGACGCCCATTGGGTGCACTCCTTACTAGCTTGTGTATGGGAAGAATTGCCACTTGCCCATTGGACTCGAATGCAAAGCTTATTGGGCCCTAAAGCATTGTAATGATGACATTGAGACCGCGGGAAAACATCGGAAAATGCAATTGAATGAATTAGACGAATTGAGAGACATAGCTTATAAAAGTTCATTGATTTATAAAGAAAACTAAAAAGTTTCATGAATCTAAAATTAAAAACCGGGTTTTTAACATTGGGGATCAAGTGTTGCTTTTTATCTCAAGATTAAAAATATTTTCCGGCAAGTTGAAATCCCATTGGTCTGGACCATTCACCATTACCCAAGTGTTTCCTTATGGGACCATCGAGCTAGCTCAAAATGATGGTCCTAACTTTAATGTGAATGGCCATAGGTTGAAGCACTACTTTGGTGGGAAAGTTCCGTCTTTGAACTACCTCGACCAAGTCACCTTCCCCAATGATAATTACTATTGAGGGGATCGAGTCGAGCTCATGACTCGGTAATAAAAAAACGAGGTGCCTCGTGGGGGAGTCCCATGCTTATCCATGTACATATTATCGCTTTCTAATGTAGCTTACATGAGGGGATTTGTGACCTTCCAACCTTTTTCCATGGTTGGTTGTGCATTGTGGTTTTTAGATGATCATTATCTTCACGATTGGAGCCCCTCGTGTTCGTTTTACGTGAGCACTTGATCGTTTGCTTTGAAGAATTTCTCGATATCCAATTATATATCCTTGATTGTTCTAACCTTAGGTTTTTAGCACATTTCATAAACGGCTATTGATTTGATGGTTCCACCCTTTCCATGCTAGATTAAGCATTCACCTTTGTCTCTAGTATGGGGTATCCTACCCTTAGACTCGAAACATTGAGGACAATGTTTAACTTTAGTATGGGGGGTGAATAGATACTTGCCTTGCCAAACCTTCATGCTTTCCAAAGTTTATCTTTTTGTTTATCGTTTTGTTGCAAAATAAGGCTAAAAATGGCCAAAGTTTAAAATATTTCTCATATTTCATAGGTGTTTAAATACACGAATGTAAATTTTCCGATGGCGAGAATGAGAGTAATTTTTGACTCGACCATGCGTGTTGAGCACTTAGCTTCGATTCCTTAACTTTATATTAGGCTAAGTGTCTTAAATGAGGACGAGAAACGGAGAGTTAATTATAAGTTACTATGCTAAACATAGAGTACTCGTATTCTTTCAAAAACTCATGTGTTCTAATTGTTTGCTTATTCTTCCTTCGCTTGTATATATATTTTGCTAATAAGTATTAGCTTAGCGGTTTAGTCTTGATTGTTGGTTTCTAGTCTTTTCTAGTAGCTTCCATTTAATTAAATTGAGAAAACATTGTAGGTCCTTAATTTCTTAGGATTGTATATGTGTTATGATTATGTAAAGAATGGAAGGAGATGAAAGAACTGGAGAGGGAGAGTTAGAGAGAAAAAGGAAGAATGAGAGAAAATATGAAATGTGAAAGTGAATAACTAAGTGTTCAACCCCTCCTAACATGCTAGGAGGGGGTATATATAGCCCAACCTACATGTGGGCTATATGGGCTATATGTTTATATATTGGATCACGAGCCCAATACTTGAATATATCTTTGGAGTGACCGATCATTCCTAAATACGTAAAAACGTATTTCCAACAATCTCCCCCTAAGGGAGGTCACTCCAAGTTACAATGTCCTAAATAGTCTATAGCTCGTGATCTATGCTAACAATGATGTGACCGAGACTTTCTTTGGAAAAACGTATTTCCATCAATCTTCCCCTAAGGGAGGTCACACCATTTTACAAAATCTTAAACCTAGCATACTATGCTTGAGTCTTCGATCTTGTTCTTGTGAACATGCTGATGAGATCTTTGACTTTAGTCTTGAGCATGTTTCCTTGCCTTAACCTTGTGCATTCATCACTTGTGATATTCGCCTCCTCGTGACTTCATGTTCCACATACTTATACCTTTATAATTCTTGAAAGCTTCAGTGTTTGATACAACGGAAGACTTGAATTTTAGACTTTCTTGAATTTGTTGAAGTATTAAGTGAAGAAAGCATAAGCATGTGTTTACGACTTCTTCTGGATTGTACACCGTAATGCCACCTTCTTGTTACGCTGCATAAGACAGTTAGCAACAAAACATATACACGGATGAAATGGCCTTGAACATTTCATTCTAATTCGGTAGCATTTTACCTCCGGTCAGTGAAGACCGTTGGACGATATAAAATATCGTACTTGTGGCAGGTAGTTTCAGTTAAGAACCTCCTTGACAAGATTTCGCGGGTAAACCCGTTCTCTTTATTCGACCGTCCAAAGCTGACTGCGAACATAAAGAGTGAATAATTTGGGTAATATTATCCGCATGATTGGAAGCTGTCAAATCCGATTCCTAGAACAAGTTTGATTCATTAAAGAATCACACCATCGTTGCTTTCCAGTTATCACGAGCTTGATTCATATAGAATCTTGCAAGTTACCTACCAAGTGCTGTTTTTGGTTAACACTAGAAGGATTTCCACTCATCACTGTGAACACTAAAAAGTGTCACTCTGAGAGTTCTGGCAAGATCACTAAGATATTGCGTAGAGGCCTGGAACGTGTTTAGATTCAGTTAAGAATTAAACCACTGTTGCTTTCCAGTTATCACAAGCTTGATTCATAAAGAATCGCACAAATCACCTACCATGAGATTTTTGATATTCGCTCAAGAAGGATTTCCATCTTCATTGTAAATACTTTCGTATTACTCAGATGTTCAGGCAAGATCATGAAGATTTTGCGTAGGACTCTTAAGATCTTTCTTACTTTTCACAATGTGTGAAGAAGCAAGGAATTATGAAATTGTGTCCTAATGAGATATTTGATGATCTCAAATGGCTCTAGACTCGATAGAGCATTTTGGATTTTAGTGATCGGAGGCTGGAGAGGAGTGCCACCATTTCAATAGTAATTTATTCACAATGAATAAATCAATAGATAATGCGTTGTCTCCGTGTGATTAAAACAAATATCTTTTGAGAGATATCTGAGTTAGCTGGGATGGGTTGTGCATTGCATCACTGGGTCCATGATGTCTTATCTTCAATATCAAGCATCATTTAAAGATGATCTCAATAGCATATGTATTGACCCGGTTTCTGCCTAAGGTTGTAAGGAGGGCTTCTTTCTTTAGACCCTTTATCTTTACAATTCTTTTTCATTCTTCAACCCATTCAATGCTTACCAATACGTCATAACTAGCATGTTGTTGTGATTGTTCCTGTAACACCCCATTTTGGTAAATGGAATGTCACGCGTGATTATGGCGTGTCATCAAAGCATACAAGGATAAATGTATTAACCATCACATGACCATAAAGGAAATACCGGAATCAAACATCGGTACCCCAAAGTAAAGCTCATCACACACAAACATAAGTACTGCAAATGAAAATGACTAAACAATGTCCACAGAAATGAGTATCAAAGTATGAAGAAATGCATAAAGTAATGAAGGCTAGGAAGCTTCCAATCCATATGCATGCACGCTTAAATTCTACGAGCGTCCTTGAGAACCTGCCATTTTGGGAACATGAAAGGAAAAACGGTTGAGCATAACGCTCAGTGCACGGATATACAAATATAGCATGAATAATATAAGCATATAAACATATAGCAACAGAAATATCTAAGTCCTAGATCACCTGACATAACTTAGTAAAACTGGTTTTATAGTTTGAAAAGCCTTATGTTTATCTTACAAAAACTATTTAACATGTTTACCATTAGCCAATATAGGTCATGAAATATCAACGTGCATGAATACTTGAAGGGGTGACCTCGTCATGCAATTAGAGAGGCTGCCTCTAATTAATATAAGTTTTTGGGTAGGAGGGATCAGCTCCTTGTGAAGGATGCAAGGCACACACCACATTCACCTGAATAATCTGTAAAAACATGTAACCTAGGATGCACCCATACGCCCCACATGATAATAATAATATGGCCAAACGCTGAAGGGACGCCACAAGCTATCACTCCGCCGTGGTGAAGTCATAACACTGGTGCCTCTAATGTTATGGTTATGGTACCTCAATAACTAGGTGAAACTGGTCATGCATTTATATGGCTTTAGGCATTTAATTAAACATAAGCAATCAAAATATACAAAACATATACTTGGAAAACAGTTGGCTGCATACGGGGAATCCTAATGAGGAAAGAATGTCCATACAGAAAGGACGAACAATCCGTACCTTGTGTCCAGTGAACGAAGAAGACGAACGGAAGAGAGTCCTACTTCGATATCACTAATGCTAGATAAATAATATACGTATATAAGTATTCTGATTACTGTATACGTAACTGGTTTTATATCATGTCTTTGCTTGTTATATATGTTCATGTCATGTTTTACTGATTTTAAAGTTATCCTGTGTTTATCATGTATTCTGTCTATTCTGATTAAGTATTACTTGTATTTCTTGTATTATTATACTTGTTGTGTAATAATAAATAACTTTCTAAAAATAGCAGGTTTCTTAAAATAGAAAGTTTCCAAAAATAGAATAACTGCCTTAAAGAAATAAGTTTCTAAAAATAGAAAGTTTCCATAAATTGATTAGCTGCTAAAAATAAATAAGTTCCTGAAAATAGAAAGTTTCCATAAATAGAATTAAGCTGGTTTATTAAGCTAATAAGATAAGCGTAAGTGTTTACTGATAAATATTATAAGTCATGTGATTAATAGTATAGCTTATTAATTATTACATGTAAATTACATAAACTATAGGTTATAAGATTTAATTAAATATAACATGATTTAATTAAATAAAAGGTAATATAATACTTAGGTTAAACATGTATTAGTATTTGTTATTAATATAACTTAAGTCATGAAAATTAATTAATTATAAGCCATGTTTTAATAATTAATTAATTACTTTAGTCTAAAATTAAATCATAAAGTACTTAGGTTAAAATCATGTATTATTATTAATAATAAATAACCTAAGTCATGTCCAAATTAATTTAATTACATAACATGTTAAATTAATTTAATTAAATCTTGTAATTATTTAATTTGTAAAATAAATAAATAATTAACTTGTAAAATAAACCCTGAACCGAACCCGTGTTCAAAACCTAAACATGTCATGGACCGGACCGGTTTAACCCTTGTACCGGCCAAACAAACAACCCCTTAACAGTGGCAAATCAGCCTGGCCGGTTGCCACTGTTTTCGAAAAATAGCCACCGGCCTACGCCGGTGGTTCCCTTGGTCTTGGCTAGCCGCCGGCTAGCAAAAGTTCCCACCGGCAGTTAGCTGGTGGTACCCCATGCTGCCGCGGCTGGTGTTCCCCCTACTTTCCTTATTTAGCCACCGGATTAAGCCGATGGTGCATGTTTGTTTTTAGCCGAGACCCATACAAACCAAACCACACCCCGACATAAGTCGGGGTCCCTTGTTCTTGCGACCGAGACACCAAAGCCACACCAAGACCCCTTAGTCTCGGTTTTTGGTGCGAAACAAAAGCAAGCTGAGAGCTTAGGCTCTCGGTTCTTTGCGTCGGCCGAAACAAACATCCCCTAAAATACTATGATTTAACCCCCATGATTAATTACATGTTTATGTATACTTGTTTTTATAACCTTATGATTTTATGTGTCTAGATCTAATAAACAATTAAAAAGAAAAAGGTTTAAGGTTTACCGAATACGTGAAACAAGAGGAATAATAACACGAACGATCTCGCAAGTATTTGATCAACCAAAATCAACAAACAACCTCCTTGTGGTGTTCTATAATCGGCGGCCAAAGGGGATCAAAAGAGGATGCTAGGGTTTTTATTATTTTTCTAATTCTCTATAAATGAAAAGTATATTTTCCTTTCTCCTTATTTTAATTAAATTCAAGTAGGCTTGGCCCCTTGTTTTGTTTATGCCGTGGGTATGAGGGGCCCACAAGGGGAAACCCGGTGTTTTTCCGTGTTCTAAAATATTACGTGTTCTCGTGTCTTGTTTACGTGATTTAATTATTAATCGTTCGTGTTCTAAAATATATTTATACATAATCGTAATAAATATACGTAAATACATAATAATAGGTTCGTGATTATTTACGTTCATAATTTTCATGTTCGTGATTATAATTATTGTGGATAATAATTATCGTGTCTTAATATGTAATAAATGCTTATCGTGTAATAACACATACGTAATACTTGTAATTCTTATTCGTGAAAAGTAAACGTGCTAAATAAGGAAACTTCTAATCATGTACGTACGATCATAAGGGTACTATTCATGGTAAAAGCATGCAGGTTTTACAACTCTTCCCCCCTAAAAAAAAATTTGTCCCCGAATCATAGATAATGTAAACTAGAAAAGAAGAACATACCCGAATTCAAAATATGAAATGAGGGTAAGAAGCCCATATAGACTCCTCTGTTTCCCAAGTGGCTTCCCGCTCGGTATGATCCCTCCAAAGGATTTTGACGAATGGAATCGTCTTCCTTCTCATGACTGGTTCTTGTCTGTCAAGAACTCGTTCGGGTTCTTCTATGAAAGTGAGATCTTCACGAATTTGTTCCAGTGGATACTGAACCATGTGAAGGGGATGATACTTGTAATCTCTAAGTAAGGACACATGGAAAACATCGTGAACATGAGAAAGCTGCGGAGGTAACGCTAAACGATAAGATACTTCACCGACTCGTTCAATGACATCAAACGGTCTGATGAATCGAGGACTGAGCTTCCCTTTGATTCCAAAACGTCTAACACCACGTGCCGGTGATACCTTAAGGAAGACGTGATCTCCTACGTTAAAGTGTAAGTCCCTACGATGCTTGTCGGCATAACTCTTCTGACGTGACCGTGCTTCTTGCAATTTCTGCTTAGCTACTGCGACCTTCTCGTTGGTCAACTCAATCATTTCTGGTCCTTCAAGTGTTCGCTCACCCACTTGATCCCAGCAGATTGGGGCGCGACACTTTCTGCCATACAACATCTCGAACGGAGCACACTTGATACTTGCGTGCCAAGTATTGTTGTATGCCAACTCTACCAAACAGATGTAATCGTCCCCTCAACATGTCTTCTAATGTCTTAATCGTTCGCTCCGATTGCCCGTCTGTTTGAGGATGAAAAGTCGTGCTTAGCTTAAGTTTTGTACCCTAAGCTTTCTGCAGACTTCTCCAAAATCGCGAAGTGAAATGAGGATCTCTGTCTGAGAAGATGCTGGATGGAGCACCATGAAGTCTCATGATCTCCTTCTTGTAAGTATCGGCGAGTTTACTGACCGAACCGTCCTTGCGGATCGGTAAGAAATGAGCTGACTTGGTAAGTCGATCAACGATAACCCAAATTGCAACGTGCATCTTCTTTGTCTGCGGAAGACCGGTAACAAAATCCATGGTGATTTTGTCCCACTTCCACTCTGGAATATCTAACAGTTGAAGGAGACCGCCAGATCGCTGATGATCGATCTTAACCTGCTTGCAGGTAAGACATTTGGAGACGTAAGTCGCAACATCCTGTTTCATACCACTCCACCAAAAGTATTGCTTGATGTCATGGTACATCTTGGTCGAACCAGGATGAATAGAGAATGGGGAGCTATGAGCCTCAGCTAACAGTGCTTCCTGGAGTTCTTGATCGTCAGGAACAAAAAGTCTCGTGCTCTGCCATAAGATATCGTCTGCGTCTACTCGAAATTCTGTCTACTTCTCCAAATTCTAAACTACCACCCAGATTTAACCATCATCGTTCTGAGCTTCCTTGATCCTAGAGAGTCACTCGGGTTTCACTCTAATATTAGCCCAGTAACCGTGTTGTCCACGTACCATGATCTCAATGTCTAGTCGCTCCAAGTCTCTTATAATTTCCTCTTCAATTTTAATGCCGTTTATCATTCTGGAGTTTCTACTAAGTGCATCTGCCACTACATTCGCCTTGCCGGGATGATACTACATATTAATGTCATAATCCTTCAACAGCTCTAACCATCTCCTTTGTCTCATGTTCAATTCACGTTGAGTGAAGATGTACTTGAAGCTCTTGTGGTCTGTGAAAATGTCACATGATTCTCCATACAAGTAGTGCCTCCATATCTTCAATGCAAACACGACTGCTGCAAGTTCCAAGTCATGCGTAGGGTAATTTTCCTCATAAGGATTAAGCTACCGTGAAGCATACGCGATCACTTTCCCATGTTGCATGAGAACACAGCCAAGTCCCTTCCCCGATGCATCACTATAGATCTGAAATCCACATGTACCAGATGGGAGAGTAAGAATCGGTGCAGATAATAACTTCTGCTTTAGGTCTTCAAAGCTCTTCTCTCTTTCTTAAGTCAAGACGAATTTCTCCCCTTTCCGAATCAGTTTAGTCAATGGTAGTGCTAAACGGGAAAAGTTCTCCACGAACCTACGGTAGTAACCACCTAAGCCTAGGAAACTGCAAAATTCAGTCGCGGATGTCGGTCTTGGCCACTTAGTAATAGCCTCAACCTTTGCTGGATCCATAGTGATTCCTTCAGCTGATACAATGTGACCTAAGAATGCCACCTTGTCTAACCAGAACTCACACTTAGAGAATTTAGCATACAGTTGCTTCTGGCAAAGAATTACAATACTGTACGAAGATGGTCTTCGTGTTCCTCTTTGGACATAGAGAATATCAGGATGTCGTCAATGAAGACAGTGACGAACTTGTCAATAAATTCATGGAAGATTTTGTTCATCAAATCCATGAACACTGTTGGAGCATTGGTAAGGCCAAATAGAATGGATACAAATATGTAGTGGCCATAGCGTGTACGAAAAGCAGTCTTGGTGATGTCCTGCTCTTTAACCTGTAGCTGATGATAGCCCGACCTTAAATCAATCTTGGAGAAATGTTTGGCCACTTAGAGTTGGTCAAACAGATAGTTGATGTGTGGTAGAGGATACCTATTCCTGATGGTGATCTTGTTGAGCTCGCGATAGTCTATGTAAAGACGAATACCGCCTTCCTTCTTCTTCACGAATAAGACCGGTGCGCCCCATGGAGATGCGCTCGGTCGAATGAAGCCTCGTTCCAGAAGTTCTTGCAATTGATTCTTCAGCTCCTTCAACTCTATGGGAGCCATGCGATAAAGAGCTTTGGAAATCGGCTCAGCTCCTAGGATGAGCTCGATATTAAATTCTACTTCACGTACAGGTGGTATGCCTGGAAGTTCTTCTGGAAATACATCTGGAAATTCTGACACTATCGGCTGATTCTGAATTGATGGGCATTCAGCATCCATTTCATGAACTATAGAAATGTAAATCTGTGCTTATGTTTTTAGAGAGAGAAAGAGATAGAAAGATGGTGGATTTCACACTTTTAGAGAGAGAAAGTTAATAAGAACTATGTGTAAATTATGAAACCATACCACCCTCTCCATTAAAGGAGAGGGTTTATATACCCAAGCCCATGAGATGGGCTTGGGTTTACATTAGGCCGCCGGCCCATACACTTCATGGTCTCGGTTTTGGGCTTTGTTTAATAAATGTAAATAACTAAACTACGAGCTATAACATTGACTATTGTTGGAGTGACCGATCCTTTCTAATACGTAAAACGTATTTCCAACAATCTCCCACTAAGGGAGGTCACTCCAAACAAGGGCGTTACCCGAGTTACAATAATGAAATAAACCTAGCATACTATGCTTGTCTTGAGCTCGTAGTCTTCGTCTTTCTTTTTCTTTTCTTTTTCTGGTGAACATGCTGATGTGATATTTGATATCAATCTTGAGCATTAATCTCTTGCCTTGATCTCGTGCATCCATCACTTGTGATCTTCGCTTCTTCGTGACACCAAGTCCCACATACTTATACCTTCGTAATTCTTGAAAGCTTCAGAGTTCGATACAGCGGAAGACTTAACTTTTAGGCTTTCTTGAATTAAATGAGATATTAAGTACATAAAGTATAAGCATGCGGGGACGACTTCTTCTTGGATCCCGCAACGCCACCGTCTTCAAATGCCACAACATAAGTAGACACGAACGAAATGGCTTTGAACATTTCATTCTAAATCGGTAGCATTTTACCTCCGGTCGGTGAAGACCGTTGGACGATATTAGATATCGTACCCGTGACGGATAGTTTCAATTAAGTAACTTCCTGACAGGATTTCGCGGGTAAACCCGTTCTCTTTATTCGACCGTCCAAAGCTGACTGCGACCATAAAGAGAGAATCATTTGGATAATCATATCCGCATGATTTGAAGCCGTCAATTCATGTTCCTGGAACAAGTGAAATTCAATCAAGAACCGCACCATCGTTGCTTTCCAGTTGTCACGAGCTTGATTCGTATAGAATCTTGCAAGTTACCTACCAAGTGCTGTTTGAGGTTAACACTAGAAGGATTTCCACTCATCACTGTGAACACTAAGGTATCACTCTGAGTGTTCTGGCAAGATCACTAAGATATTGCGTAGAGGCCTGGAACGTGTTTAGACAGTTAAGAATTAAACAGTTGTTGCTTTCTAGTTATCACAAGTTTGATTCATAAAGAATCGCACAAGTCACCTACCATGAGCTTTTTGATATTCGCTCAAGAAGGATTTCCATCTTCATTGTAAATACTTTCGTATTACTCGGATGTTCAGGCAAGATCATGAAGATTTTGCGTAGGACTCTTAAAATCTTTCTTACTTTTCACAGTGTGTGAAGAAGCAAGGGAATATGAAAGTGTGTCCTAATGAGATATTTGATGATCTCAAATGGCTCTAGACTCGATCGCGCATTTTGGATTTTAGTGATCGGAGGCTGGAGATGAGTGCCACCATTTCAATACCAATTTATTCGGAGTGAATAAATCAATAGATAATGTGTTGTCTCCGTGTGATTAAAACAAATACCTTTTGATAGATATCTGAGTTAGCTGGGATGGGTTGTGCATTGCATCACTGGGTCCATGATGTCTTTCTTCAATATCGAGAATCATTAAAATGATCTCAATAGCATATGTGTTGACCCGATTTCTGCCTAAAGTTGTAAGGAGGGCTTCTTTCTTTACACCCTTTATCTTTACAATTCTTTTTCATTCTTCAACCGCTTCAATGCTTACCAATACGTCATAACTAGCACCTTGTTGTGATTGTTCCAGTGCTAACTTAAGTACTTGGTCGGCATTCAGCTACGTTCATAATCTTTCTCCATCTTTCCTAAGGACTACTATTTCTAGCTATGGAATGTCCTTGGGAAGATTCCTCCGGTTCTGGAAGAATCATAGGACTTAACCTATCCTACCATCCTTATGTCACCACAATCTTTATCGTCGTGAAATAAATGGGTTTTGGATAAGTATATGTCACCATGAAAATCCATTTTGATATAGCAAATCCATTTTGCTCCCCCTTAACATATGCCACGATATTCGAAAACATTTCGCACATGTCGGGATGAGCCAGCACATTAAGTCAAACATTTGTGATAATATCCCATATTAAATCACATTTTCTCCCCCATATTAAAAATATTAACCCAATCGATGTTTTTAATATCAATTGATTTAATGAGGTTTTAACAAAGGTTTTGGGAAGAAGAATGCAAATCCATTTTATCTTCATGATATCAAACGTATGAGATATGATACCGATTTGTAACATGATCACATATTCACCATATTAGAAAAGAATTGACAAGGTTGGACCTGATAGATGAGAACATCATATGATAAGATCAAATGGTTCTTGTCAGCATATGTTGGTCGCCTCGTCACGTCTGAAGTCATCTGTTGACACCACGTGTACGATTGGTATTGTTGTCTTGACACCAACTTGTGAACTTGGCACGTTCGGCATCGAAGATTCTGAATGCTTGACAAGTGCTCCCCCTCAATTGTTGACTCGTGTTCTACTGAAATAGTTGTAGTCGTCGGTTGAGTAGTCGCATCGTCGAGGATGTAGATACCAATTGTAAATAGCTATGGTTGTAGAGATGATAGCTTCATAAAAACAAGACTTCTCTTGTTTTAACAAATAAATGCACTGAAACGTACATAGATTTGTGTGAGACCAAGTTATAAAGTAAACTTGATCCCTTACAAGGTTTTAAAGTAAACCATGCCCGAGAAAATGAATTCTCGTTGTGAGCCAAAGCTTTCATAAGAAATACTTGCCTTTAATGTGAAAACCGGGTTGCAGTCCGAAATAACTACAAGCCATTTAGGCATGTTTTATGAAATATTTACAACTTTTGTACGAACTCTATTTATGGCGCCGTGTCGATATTAATCAACATTTCTAAGGACGTAAATATTATCGTACCAAAAGACATGCCTTTGAAAAATAAAGTAAAAATATTTTTGGATTTTTCTGAATTTTTCAATTTTTATGGTTTTTATATGGTTTTATATTTTTGTATTTTGCTTTTGAGGATAAAAAATATAAACAATATATACAAATGATCACCAAGGATACGGAGAATAGTTTTACCACCACTATTCTTTCGCTTCATCTGCTAGTTCCTTAAGAGTCTCAGGCGAGAAGGTTCTCATTCCTAGCTTGTCGGCCAAAAATTCAATTCGAGCGCGATCTAAAGCCTTCGTGAAAATATCCGCCAGTTGATACTCAGATCGGACAAAGTAAAGCTCGATTACTCCATTTTCCACTTGCTCCTTGATGATGTGGTAGCGAATGTCAATATGCTTCGACCGGGGGAATTGAACGTTGTTGCAGCATAAGGCAATTGCACTCTTGTTGTCACAGTACATCAGAATCTTGTTGAAACCTAGACCATAGTCGGTTAATTGCGATCTCATCCAAAGAATTTGAGCACAGCAACCGGACATAGCTATGTATTCTGCTTCCGTACTTGAAATTGCAGCGCTTTTCTGCCTTTTTGATGCCCAACTGATTAGTCGATCTCCTAATAGTTGCAAAGTTCCACTCGTGTTATGCCTTGTATCTTGACAACCCGCGTGATCCGCATCTGCATATGCCATTAATTCAATAGAAGAGTCCTTCGAATACCAAAGTCCCCGATTAATGGTTCCTTTAAGATATCGAAAGATCCTTTTAACAGTAGCTAAGTGTAACTCAGTAGGCCTAGTTTGATACCTAGCACACATACATATAGCAAACTGAAGATCAGGTCGACTGGCTGTGATATACAGAAGAGTACCGATCATTGCACGATAAAGTGTCGGATCAACGGCAACTCCATGTGGATCTGCATCAAGCTTAGATTGCTCCACCATTGGAGTGTCCACGGGGTCGCAAGATTCCATCTTATATTTCTTAAGCGATTCAAGGGCATATTTGGATTGATTAATAAAGATGCCTCTGGGACTCTGAGATATCTGAAGACCTAAGAAGAATGATACCTTGCCCATCATTGACATCATAAACTTGGAAGACATGAGTGTCCCAAACTCATCCGATAAGGTTTGGGTCGAGGCTGCATATATAATATCATCAACATATATTTGTACCATAATCATATCTTTACCTCGTTTCTGAATGAACAGCGTGGGATCCACCTTGCCTTTTGCGAAGCCTTGAGTAATGAGGAATTGTGACAATAGATCATACCATGCGCGTGGAGCTTGCTTCAACCCATAGAGAGCCTTCTTAGGCTTGTACACATGATTAGGATAATTAGGATTCACAAAACCATCCGGCTGTTGAACATAGACTTCTTCCTTGATTTCACCATTAAGAAATGCCGTCTTCACATCCATCTGATAGGCGATCATATTCATATGGGCTGCATAAGCGAGGAATAGTCTAATAGCTTCCAAACAGGCAACAGGTGCAAAGGATTCCATAAAGTCGACGCCCAATAATTGCTTGTATCCACGAGCTACTAGTCGAGCTTTGTTTTTCAATATTCCGCCTAACTCATCGAGTTTCACCTTGTAAACCCATTTCAAAGTGAGTAACTGCACTTGATCCGGGCATGGGACAAGTTCCCATACTTCAAGACGTATAAACTCATTAAGTTCTTCTTGCATAGCTTCTATCCAACAGGATTGAGTAAAAGCTTCTTTCCATGTCTTAGGTTCAACTTCAGTGAGAAAAGCATCAAAGTTACAAAACATTGCACTTCCTTGTAACTGACTTCGTATGGATACCGGACGATTAGGGTCACCAATAATAGAATCTATAGGATGATCCTTTGTCCACTTTCTGTCATGTTCACGAACCCGTGGATTGGAGTAAACTGTAGAAGGAGCTTCCTCTGTGGTGGACGACCCGGCTTGATTAGGGTCGGGAATAGGTACACCAAAGAATGGAAGTTCATAATCATCATCAATAGGCATGACGTGGGTAGTTGTTACATGTGTTGGTTGAGAATTACTTGTGGATGGTATATCTTGACCAATTGTAGGTGCAGATGTATCTTATTGTGCTTCAGTTGCTGGAGCGACAACTTCGGTTACCGGAGCTATTACCTCAGGTTCTGGAGCAACAATAGTTGGAGGAGTAAAGAATTCATCAAAGAACGGTTGAAACAACGTATCCCATTCATTCCTAGTGAATTCATCAAAAAATTTGAAGATTCGGGTAAAAACAAACCAACAATCTACGAAATGGTTAGAACACAATACGCAACACAAAAACAAACCTATATCTCATCCCATGCTCTTGATACCAATTGTAGAAATGTATATCTATGCTTATGTTTTTAGAGAGAGAAAGAGATAGAAAGATGGTGGATTTCACACTTTTAGAGAGAGAAAGTTAACAAGAACTATGTGTAAATTATGAAACCACACCACCCTCTCCATTAAAGGAGAGGGTTTATATACCCAAACCCATGAGATGGGCTTGGGTTTACATTAGGCCGCCGGCCCATACACTTCATGGGCTCGGTTTTGGGCTTTGTTTAATAAATGTAAATAACTAAACTACGAGCTATAACATTGACTATTGTTGGAGTGACCGATCCTTTCTAATACGTAAAACGTATTTCCAACAATAGCCTTAATGATGAAGTTGCCCGCATGGTAATTTCCGATGTTCGCAAACCATGGGGTGGACGAATCTTTCTTAGAATTCACTATACCAAGTGTCTCGAGAGGAAATGTTTCGGTGATTTCCTTGTTCTCGTACACACTTTGGTGAGGATCTTCCAATCGAGAGAGGTGATTGACCGCTAGATTCTTGGCTCCTTTATTGTCAAGTATATCAAATTCTTGTAGGAGGAGAATCCAACAATGCAACCTCGGGTTATCATTTTGTTTAGCCAAGAGGTACTTGATTGCCGAATGATCCGTATACACTATTCTTTTAGTCAAGACGAGGTAAGGTCGGAATACACCACGGTAAGGAATTCCTTTTCCGTCGTGGTATACTTAAGTTTAGCCTCGGTCATCGTCTTGCTAGCATAGTGGATAGGAAAGAAGTACTTTTCATGATGTTGCCCCAAAACGGCCCCAATAGCGTAATCACTTGCATCACACATTAGTTCAAAGGGGAGGTTCCAGTTGGGAGCAACAAGAATGGGAGCTTCGGTAAGTTTCCTCTGAAGGATTTCAAAGGCTCGTACACAATCTTCGTTAAAGACAAAAGGAGCATCATTCGAGGAGGTGTGTAATGGGTCGAGATATCTTTGAAAAATTCTTGATGAATCAATGATAAAAGCCCGCGTGGCCTAGGAAACTCCTAACTCCTTAACGGTTTTGGGATGAGGTAATTTGGCGATGACGTTAATTTTAGCTTTTTCTACCTCAATCCCCACTTTCGAGACCTTGTGCCCTAAGACGATTCCTTCTTTAACCATAAAATGACATTTTTCTCAATTGAGCACAAGGTTGGTTTCCTCAAAAATTTTTAACATATGCTTCAATTTGCCTAAACACGACGTAAACGAACTACCAAACACGGAAAAGTCATCCATAAAGACTTCCATCGTCTTCTCGATCATGTCATGAAAAATAGCCATCATGAAAGGTTCCCGGTGCATTGCAAAGTCCGAACGACATTCTACGGTAGGCAAACGTTCCATGTGGACACGTAAACGTAGTTTTTTCTTGATCATGAGGATCGATGGGGATTTGGAAGTAACTGTAAAAACCATCTAAAAAGCAATAGAAATCGTTTCCCGCAAGACGCTCCAACATTTGATCCATGAAGGGCAAGGGAAAATGGTCTTTACGAGTGACGTCATTCAACTTACGCTAGTGGATGCACACCCTCCAACCGGTCACGAGTCGAGTTGGAATTAACTCGTTGTCATGGTTTGGCACAACGGTCATTCCTACCTTCTTAGGGACACAATGAATGGGACTCATCCAAGGGCTATCGTAAATAGGGTAATCATTCTCGCGTCAAGGAGTTTAAGGACCTCCTTTTTGATGACGTCATGAATTTTGGGGTTCACCCTCCATTGACATTTGATTGAGGGCTTGTAGTCTTCCTCCATTAAGATTTTGTGGGTACAAAATTTAGGATCGATTCCCTTAATGTCGGATAATTTCCACGCAATTGCCCCTTTGTGGTCCTTCAAGACATTGATGAGTGCGGTTTTTTCATCATCCGAAAGATCCTTCACAATAGTAACCGGCAACTTATCGTCTCCTTCCAAGAATATGTATTCGAGATGAGGATGAAGATCTTTCAACTAGAGGATTGGTGGTTCCTCGATTGAAGATTTGGGTTCGATACTCATAACCTCCACCGGCGGAGGAAATGAAAATCGTTAAGAAAATCCTTTATAATCGAAAAGTCCTCATCATTGTCGAGGTCTTCGTTAGAAGTTCGGGGTACATCAAACTCTACCAAAGTAAAACCACCTCCTTCAAATGGAGTGAAGGATGGTGTCGAGTTATCAAGAATAGGATCACGCATAATGGGATTGCCACTATTTTCTTCATCACCAAAACCTGAAAATTCTTGTGAAAATTCTTCGCAAACGACATCGATCATATCAATATAGTTTATGGCCGCGATAGAATAAACATGAGAAAGTTTGTAGTTTTGAGTTGCGTTTATAACAAGTTCCTCGTCGTTGAAACGTAAGGTTATTTTCCTTGCATACACATCAATGAACGCTCTCGACGTATCTAAAAACGAACGACCTAAAATGAGAGGAACTTGAGGATCTGTCAGAATATCGGCTACAATAAAGTATACCGGATAATAGAACATTCCCACTTTCACAAAAATGTCTTCGGCCAATCCACATGCGGGAATCGTAGAATGATCGACCATTTAAATAGACATTCTTGAAGGAGTAAGATTAGGAAGATTGAGCGACTTGAAGATTGCAAGAGTCATCAAATTAATACTAGGACCAAGATCGGCCAAGGCATAGCATTCTTCCATATCTTGAATACCAATTGGTATTAAGAATTTACCAAGTTCACTGACTTTTTGAGGTATGCGGTTAAGATAAACCGATGAACAACTAGACAATTTTTGCAATTTCTCCTTGTTGTTTAACATACTCTTAAAGTTGGCGACAAATCGAGGCATCATAATCAAAGCGTTGGAAAAACCTATGTTAAAATGCAAATCACGAAACATCTTAATAAAAAGCTCAAATTGGTAATTGTCACGCTCTTGTAATTTCTCCTTACGAAGTCTCGATGGATAAGGTAAGGGTGGTGTTGGGTGGGACATAGGCATAGCCTTTGGAATCTCGGGTTCCAAACTTGGTAAAGGGTAAACCATAGGTGTGGTTTGAGCGGTACTTTGTGGGATTGTAATGTGCTCCTTTTAGACCACTACCTCGGGTTCTTCCTCAATTTCCTCCTCCGTAGGAGTAATTGGTTGAGGAGTCAGTTCCTTAAAGGTCTTACCAATTCGTGTGGTGATCACTGTAAAACCCGTAAAAATAAGGTCATAATTTAATTCTATTTTCAATTATTTTGAAGTATTTTATAACGTTAAATATTACTATGTTTAACGGTCTAAGTTGAAACCGATATTAAATATTATATTTTAATATTTTGACGAGCAACGAGGACTACTAGTGATCGCGATACCGACGGATGCCAAAAATTTTATATCGTATAATATTTTGAAACTTATTTTTGTGTTGGTTGATGAACTCACAATTTACGGATTTAAATTTGGGCTTACGTGCATAATTTAGCGTCCTTTACGACTAAACCGGAAACCTTAGGATTACGTATTTACGTTTTTGAACTCCGTTTTTGATGAGACAATTTTTATTGGATTCGTTTTGTGACGTTGATTCATAATTTATAAAAACGTTTTTCGTGAAACGACCCGAGGGCACGCAAATCGAGAAAACTAGAATCGAGGGATACCCGTAAATTAGTGAGGTGGGACAAAATACATTATCCCACCCCACTAGCACCATGGGATGGCACAAACAAGACACCACATCAATATGTGGCATCTTGTTAACTTGTTAGCTACAAGTGTAAGACTAAGCTTACACTTTAAGCCACTACTAGCTAAAACCATCAAACCTTCCACCACTTCACACATACCATCTTTCCATACATGCAAACAACCTCAAACTCTCTCTAAACCTCCACCCCTTGCCATCCACTTTTAAGAACAAATACCCCTATTTGATCTTTTCTAGCCATGAAATACATGTTATCTAGCTCTATCATGGAGTTATCTTGAAGCCTTGATCATTTGGTGGCCATATTAACAACATAGGAGGTGATTTGCTTGTGTCCTAGGGCTGATTTCTCAACTATTGTTCTTGGTGTTTGATGATCTTGGAGTTACTTGTGGTGTTCATCAAGTTCTTGTCTTCCAAAAACAAGAAATACACTTGGTTGGTAAAGAAGATCATCCTCTCCATTTTCTCTTGTTATTTTTTTGTAAAGAACAAATGTATTTTCTTTATTTTGTATATGTATATGATGTATATATGATGATAAAAATGTTGTGTGGGGATCAAGTGTTGATAAATATGCTTAAAAATGTTAATAACCATGAGAAATAAGGCTAAAATCATGATTATTTAGTTGGCTGTATAAAAACAGTATATAACTAAAACTTGAACTGATAAACTTGCATGGTATGATCCATTTACAGTAAGTAAAAGATGTTATACACATGTGAGAGTTGGCCATGCAATGGAATCAATATAATGAGTGAGATATGATCAAAACAAGTTGGGTGTTCTAATCTGAATAAGCAGATTTGTAGGGACTGTTAAGGCAAGATAAACTTAAAATGAGAAGTAGCTATAACTAAGTTAAATGTAGCACATAATATGAAGATCATTCCACCCAAAAATGAGCTTCTAATTCATTATAGAACTCTAGATATGATAAAAATGGTGAACATGAAGATAAAAATCAGATTTTGAGAATTAATGTTTATTATTATTATATAAGCACTCAAATTTTATTGTATAAAATGTAAAATAAAAACCCACTAACTTATGAAACTTATTTATATAAATATGTAAAAGGTTAATCAAATGGATAAATTATATAAATAGTAGTGGAATAATACTTATAAGTAATAAAAACTATAAACTTGATTTTTACGACTTTTCCGGCTATTACCGTAAAATTAACGTTTTTCGCCAAATAAAACTTAGACGATCAAACCCGTCTAATGTAAAGTTTTTAAAAGTCATATACTGATATATAAGTAACTAATACAAGTAAAAACCGATAAAACCCGAACTATAGGACATACGGACATTAACGAGCTAACTAAGCATATTGGACTAATAATTGGACTAAATAAAGTTAAACACTTATAAAAAGAACTTATTGGGCTTAACCCATTTGGGCCCAACATGGAAAGTATAGATACTGATAATATAGGTATAAAATGGATTAAAACAAGTTAAAGAACTTATACTAAGCTTATTGGACTTAAAATAGGTAAGTAGGTAAAACTAGTAAACTAGTAAAAAGTTACCAAAACGTAAACACTAAAATGAGTAAACAAGGATATATAAACCCACTTGATCATCATCATATGTACAAAATCATCATATGTATATTGTTATTTTGATAAAAGTCATTAGACAAGAGTCTAAGACCGATTATTATTTATATAGGTTTCCGTGACCGAAGCACGCCCGTAGCCGATAATCCGCCTTTCATTATCAACGTGAGTCTATAGCCTCGCTTTATACTAGTTATTAAATGATTTTAAACCCGCGAGGGGGAATACATGTTTTTATAAACTTAGAACACAAGATTTTTATGGTATGCTTTGTCCCTCTATGAATGGACCCGTGGTTGCCTTTAAATTGCATTAAGTGATTGCCTTAGTTAAAGCCTCAATTATGGACCGTTAATTAACCTATGATGGGTTAACCGCTAGTACAATTAATAGATCTATGGGGGAAGCCGCCCCGGTTCAGTTTTTGTGGACTTGTCATAGAAGCTTAGGCCCGACCTCCACACTGTTTGAGCATATTGTATTGAGAAGTCAGGTATACGGCAATGTACCAATAATCTGGAGGTAACCGACAATTAATAAATCTCTCGTCTTATTAGACTGATATAGGAGTGTCTAAGGGCTCGGTTCCATGAGCTTATTGCAATTTATGCTATATACAATTATCATTGTTGATGCAAATTATTATTTGATGCTTATAAGCATGCCACAAACTTATAATCTTTGCTTGTGTTCAAATTGATTTCATAAACCTATAGTTTCACTCGGCATTTTTGCTGATCGTTTTACTCACATGTATTTCAGGTAATCAAGAAATGGAAGCTTGGAGGTCACGGGGAATGAAGTTGTGCATTGCTTTTGTTGTTCAAACTCTTTGATTTATTTATCGTTCCATTTTCAAAACAAACCAATATGTTGTTTTAACTTATCTTTTGGTAACGATTACTTGGGACTACGCTACTCTGACAAATGTTTTAGGAACGATAAATCTAAAACGTCTCTTTTCGAGTCGTTCTTTATAAATTATGTGTTGTTGTATCATTGTTTAGCACCCAAAGATGTATTCCGCTGCGTGTAAATTTGGGGGTGTTAAAGATTGGTACCAGAGCCATGAGTTATAGAGAACTAGGTCTTTTTCTAAAAACCTAAACTATAACTGTCGGTTTTAGTTTTTTTTCAAAGAGTCGGTGCACATGATTTCGCGTGACTTCAGGTTCAAGCTACTTCTGGGATTACAACTTTAGTATACATTATTATGTATGCCTTATTGCTAAGTATTTCTAAATAAATACTATAATCCTTTATCGATATATATTTATGTCGTTAAACTTTTCGATAAAAGTTTATCATTTATTAATGATTAACTTAAATAAATACATTGAATTTTCAAGATCTTTCTGTATTTATTTTTGAAGTATTTAAATTGCTTTTATTGCAAATTTTATATTATGACCTTACATACCTTCATCTGCGCGCGTTACTTTCATTATTTAACCCTTTGTGATATCTATATAGATATTCAATCGTCTTCCGGCTATTTGTGCTTGGACGTCTTTTAACGTAATTTCTAGACCATTGTGTAGCTCAATGTGTCCTTGGAATAGACTAACCGCTATTTATTGACATTTATATGTATCGACTCCGAAGTGTATTGTTCACTTATATCTCGGTAACGTCATCGTTATTTTATAAATCATCGTCTAGATTATGGCACTAGAATTGGAATACGATTTTACTTATATAAAACTGTATCATTTGTTTTTCATTAATCTTCTCGCTCCCGGAGTGTAGCATGTTAATGTTCCATTCTTTTCTTGTTATGTTTTGTGTTTTTGACAATCGTGGCACCAAGGAGATTTTCCTACATTGCATTTTGAAATTTAAATTACGAACGTCTTTCACCGTCTTGCTTCCTAAATTTCGTGTTGAATACCTTGAAGCATTTTCTGTCATTCATCATGCTATATTTTATTTGATGCTCATTACGAGATTTATTTTTCGTTGTTATAAAATCCACAAGACATGTGTGTATATAGGTATATATTTTGAGCCGTTAAGAAGTGTCGAAAAATACACTTTATGCAAAAACTGTAGGGGCAGTATAAACAGGTCAAAACTTAAAAGTAAAACCTGCGTTTTTTAAAATAAAATAGTCAAACCTGCACAGAACTTGCAGGGGTATTTTGGTCATTTTACATCGGTTTTCAGGTCTCGGGTAAAACTAGAAAGTCGTCTGAAACTTTGTTTTGCATCAAAATGCTTTATACTCTGAGTCTTGGAGATGTCGTTTATCGGGTCAATTAATCGGCTCATATTTAAAAGTTAAATCTGATAGAAAATTCAGAACATGAGTTTTAAATGTTTCTAAGCTGTTTTGATTTCATTTGAGATCGTAAAATTTTAACAAATATTATTTTACAACTAACGAATACTAGTTGCATGTGAAAATATTTAAAAATAGAAACATTACAGGATTAGCTATTACCAGATTAATGGTGTAATTTGAAAACGAATAACATACTTTCTTAAAAGCAAGTTGTGTCGAGTATCTTACAAAGAATACACATGTGGATTGTTTTATTCTTTTCATATATATGACTCATTTGTCATTCAATGTTATTTTATTTTCGTTTTCTTCTAACCTTCCACTGATTTGAGTTGAGTTTTGAAGTTTTGCCTTCACATTCTTCGTTAACATTCTTATCGCGTATCTCATGACGTTTTCGTCTAAACCTTATAACCCTTTGAAAACTTAACAACTTGTAACCATTTCATTGGTTGTTTTATGAGCTACTATTTGCCACTTTTTGCAAAACTTTGGCTACTTTATACGTTGTCATACTGTCACCTTATTAATAAATCTGATATTGTTTTACGATTATTTTCACCAATTGTTTTTACTTTGATCTTATAAAATACTTTTCGTAACATTAAAAGTTGCTTATTGAGTATCTCACAAATTACTTGTATCCTATAAATTTATAAACTATTTTTAAATTCCATTTTGAAAATGGCATGGTTTATATAAACATAAGAAACGTAATACTTTTCGACGAAATGAAGCACTGCATTGCTAGCCCTAAATTATACATGGCCTGATCACCTATGTCTAATTTAGAAGGAGCCATGCTAGGCTGAATAGTAGTCACCTTAAATTTTTTGATAATAATCAACTTTTTACTTGTATTTATGATAAAGATAAATAAAATGAAATAAAGTGAAAAGAAGTTTTGAAAACCTTTATATCTTATGCAAGTAGCGCAATTTCTATGCATCCGCATACGTTTTCTTACCTTTTCTTGAACGAATTACGCGCTTACGAATACGTTTTTACTCGACAATCGTTTTTCCACTTGTTACTTCATTTTGTCTTATAACTGATTTCTTTTGACCGTTCGTTTAATTACTGACTGTTGATAAATGACTTGAAAGTCTCGATGTTTTATCCTTCCTTCTCGTCCAATCTTCTTTATGCGACTGGGTAGATCTTTGGAATGTCTCCGCACGTGAATAATGAATTATCACTAGAGTGATTTCCGTATATCCGGGATGACGTCCGTCACTCTCGTTTGTCTCGAAATCCACTCTTGTGAACCGTGCTTTGACTTCTCTCTTTAAACACTAACATCGTTCATTTGATTTGTTTTAATTACAAGTGATTATTAGGAATTTTCTTTGATTAAAATTTTTGTATGGATCTTATTTCCGATCATGTATCGACCACCGCTAAGTTAACGAGCTGATGTTGGTGAACCACTGACCGCACTAACAAAATTGACAACTTGTTTAATCTATTATTTCTTATCGTCTTACCATCGACGCCTTTATTTTATTATTCTCTTTAAGAATTCATACGACATTTGCTTCGTTCTCTTTTGTACCATTGATTTCGTATTAATTGTTGACTATTATTTTCATTCGTATTCGCTTGTTATCTTGTCACATTTCGAAACCCGAATATATCCCATGTTATTTTGAAATAATAAACACCTTTATGTATTTCTACAAAGTATTATAAAATTTGTATGGAACTTGTTATTTTCTAATGATTTTTAATTATCGAAATAACCATCACAAGTAAAAGGTCAAATTTATACACCATATTTTGTATAACTAAAACTAATGTTTAAAATAAAATTATGTTCTACCTTTTGAACTAATTGACTTATCATACTTTACTTTTAATGTAATGAAATTGCCAGTTTAATTTATATTCCTAATAGTGATTTAATTTGGAAATTATATTCTCTAATTGTAACCATCAGTATGAGTTTAATTAATAAATTTACGTCATTTCTTTCAAAGTTTCTTAAGACGACCAAATAAATTTTGAAACTATTTTACTTCTATTTTTGATGTATCATCTTTATCAAGAAAGTACCTCAACTGAGTTTTAAGGTAATACCAAATCCGGGACGGATAATTGTGACAAATGTTATTTTAATGATAATGCATAATTTATTCTTCGCTCTCATTTTTCTAGTATTGTGATTTATTATGTTTTACGGTTACGTGAGTCGAGATCCCTCGTCGATCGTCAACCTTAAATCATTTTACCACATCTTGTTCGTTTATGCGTTTATTGAAGTCATTTTTATCTCGTTTTGTTCTTCGTATTGAAGATCACTATTTTATTCTGAGTTTAAAATGAATCTCGGGAAGCAGTGTATAAGAAGAAACGATAAGTGTCACCAGGATTTATGCGTGTACTTGTGGAATGATTGAGGACCGAATATCTTAATGAATGGAGTTAATAAATTCGTTACAACCTCGAGGAGTATGTTGAAGCCGACACCGCAAGTGGAAAGACTCTGGAGATCAAGTGGTTATTATCAAGGGTTCGTTCAAGGTTTTCTCGATGATTAACGATGGAAATCTATACTTGATGTTGTTGTTCGACCTTTTATTTTTATGTACTTATGTGGTATGTGATCTAGTCAAATGATCGTAAGTTGTGAGAACTTGAGACGGCATCATCCGATGACGTCCGATCATGTAGAACATATATTATGTAATATCTTTTTGACTTTCAACGACGATGTTTATTGAGACTTTAATGCGCGTTGGCGAAAGTGAGATGGTGTCTTTGTATTATCTTTTGAGTGAGGACCCGCGTGTGAGCACCCTCCGATGACGAAAATGTTTTTCTTGTTAATTCTTTTTGATGTGTGTCCATGGCTATCCGGCCAGTGGCTATCCTTTAAATTGCAACATTCTTTTTAACTGGACTTACCCGAAAATCCTGTCACCTATTCTTGTCGTCGAATGAGCTTCGTGTGATTCATAAAATTTTCATGTGTCGAACTTGACGGGTGACTGGTGGATAAGGATTTATTTATTCCTTTTTGGTGAGATACCACTTGACGACAAGTTGCGTTTTGTAAAAGAACCAGTGGAGATCGTGGATTGAGATTCACGTGGGAACGTAAGGACTTCTTATTAAGGAATGTCGTCATCCTTTCGGGTAGTGAACAACTCGTGTATGAGGCGAGTTGAGCGCCGGGACGTCGCTCCCTTAAGGTGGTGAGGATGTAAAACCCGTAAAAATAAGGTCATAATTTAATTCTATTTTCAATTATTTTGAAGTATTTTATAACGTTAAATATTACTATGTTTAACGGTCTAAGTTGAAACCGATATTAAATATTATATTTTAATATTTTGACGAGCAACGAGGACTACTAGTGATCGCGATACCGACGGATGCCAAAAATTTTATATCGTATAATATTTTGAAATTTATTTTTGTGTTGGTTGATGAACTCACAATTTACGGATTTAAATTTGGGCTTACGTGCATAATTTAGCGTCCTTTACGACTAAACCGGAAACCTTAGGATTACGTATTTACGTTTTTGAACTCCGTTTTTGATGATACAATTTTTATTGGATTCGTTTTGTGACGTTGATTCATAATTTATAAAAACGTTTTTCGTGAAACGACCCGAGGGCACGCAAATCGAGAAAACTAGAATCGAGGGATACCCGTAAATTAGTGAGGTGGGACAAAATACATTATCCCACCCCACTAGCACCATGGGATGGCACAAACAAGACACCACATCAATATGTGGCATCTTGTTAACTTGTTAGCTACAAGTGTAAGACTAAGCTTACACTTTAAGCCACTACTAGCTAAAACCATCAAACCTTCCACCACTTCACACATACCATCTTTCCATACATGCAAACAACCTCAAACTCTCTCTAAACCTCCACCCCTTGCCATCCACTTTTAAGAACAAATACCCCTATTTGATCTTTTCTAGCCATGAAATACATGTTATCTAGCTCTATCATGGAGTTATCTTGAAGCCTTGATCATTTGGTGGCCATATTAACAACATAGGAGGTGATTTGCTTGTGTCCTAGGGCTGATTTCTCAACTATTGTTCTTGGTGTTTGATGATCAAGTTCTTGTCTTCCAAAAACAAGAAATACACTTGGTTGGTAAAGAAGATCATCCTCTCCATTTTCTCTTGTTATTTTTTTGTAAAGAACAAATGTATTTTCTTTATTTTGTATATGTATATGATGTATATATGATGATAAAAATGTTGTGTGGGGATCAAGTGTTGATAAATATGCTTAAAAATGTTAATAACCATGAGAAATAAGGCTAAAATCATGATTATTTAGTTGGCTGTATAAAAACAGTATATAACTAAAACTTGAACTGATAAACTTGCATGGTATGATCCATTTACAGTAAGTACAAGATGTTATACACATGTGAGAGTTGGCCATGCAATGGAATCAATATAATGAGTGAGATATGATCAAAACAAGTTGGGTGTTCTAATCTGAATAAGCAGTTTTGTAGGGACTGTTAAGGCAAGATAAACTTAAAATGAGAAGTAGCTATAACTAAGTTAAATGTAGCACATAATATGAAGATCATTCCACCCAAAAATGAGCTTCTAATTCATTATAGAACTCTAGATATGATAAAAATGGTGAACATGAAGATAAAAATCAGATTTTGAGAATTAATGTTTATTATTATTATATAAGCACTCAAATTTTATTGTATAAAATATAAAATAAAAACCCACTAACTTATGAAACTTATTTATATAAATATGTAAAAGGTTAATCAAATGGATAAATTATATAAATAGTAGTGGAATAATACTTATAAGTAATAAAAACTATAAACTTGATTTTTACGACTTTTTCGGCTATTACCGTAAAATTAACGTTTTTCGCCAAATAAAACTTAGACGATCAAACCCGTCTAATGTAAAGTTTTTAAAAGTCATATACTGATATATAAGTAACTAATACAAGTAAAAACCGATAAAACCCGAACTATAGGACATACGGACATTAACGAGCTAACTAAGCATATTGGACTAATAATTGGACTAAATAAAGTTAAACACTTATAAAAAGAACTTATTGGGCTTAACCCATTTGGGCCCAACATGGAAAGTATAGATACTGATAATATAGGTATAAAATGGATTAAAACAAGTTAAAGAACTTATACTAAGCTTATTGGACTTAAAATAGGTAAGTAGGTAAAACTAGTAAACTAGTAAAAAGTTACCAAAACGTAAACACTAAAATGAGTAAACAAGGATATATAAACCCACTTGATCATCATCATATGTACAAAATCATCATATGTATATTGTTATTTTGATAAAAGTCATTAGACAAGAGTCTAAGACCGATTATTATTTATATAGGTTTCCGTGACCGAAGCACGCCCGTAGCCGATAATCCGCCTTTCATTATCAACGTGAGTCTATAGCCTCGCTTTATACTAGTTATTAAATGATTTTAAACCCGCGAGGGGGAATACATGTTTTTATAAACTTAGAACACAAGATTTTTATGGTATGCTTTGTCCCTCTATGAATGGACCCGTGGTTGCCTTTAAATTGCATTAAGTGATTGCCTTAGTTAAAGCCTCAATTATGGACCGTTAATTAACCTATGATGGGTTAACCGCTAGTACAATTAATAGATCTATGGGGGAAGCCGCCCCGGTTCAGTTTTTGTGGACTTGTCATAGAAGCTTAGGCCCGACCTCCACACTGTTTGAGCATATTGTATTGAGAAGTCAGGTATACGGCAATGTACCAATAATCTGGAGGTAACCGACAATTAATAAATCTCTCGTCTTATTAGACTGATATGGGAGTGTCTAAGGGCTCGGTTCCATGAGCTTATTGCAATTTATGCTATATACAATTATCATTGTTGATGCAAATTATTATTTGATGCTTATAAGCATGCCACAAACTTATAATCTTTGCTTGTGTTCAAATTGATTTCATAAACCTATAGTTTCACTCGGCATTTTTGCTGATCGTTTTACTCACATGTATTTCAGGTAATCAAGAAGTGGAAGCTTGGAGGTCACGGGGAATGAAGTTGTGCATTGCTTTTGTTGTTCAAACTCTTTGATTTATTTATCGTTCCATTTTCAAAACAAACCAATATGTTGTTTTAACTTATCTTTTGGTAACGATTACTTGGGACTACGCTACTCTGACAAATGTTTTAGGAACGATAAATCTAAAACGTCTCTTTTCGAGTCGTTCTTTATAAATTATGTGTTGTTGTATCATTGTTTAGCACCCAAAGATGTATTCCGCTGCGTGTAAATTTGGGGGTGTTAAAATCACTTTCATCTCTCCCTTCGGGTTTGACACGGTGTTACTAGGAAGACCACCCGAAGTATAGGCTCTACTCATCATGATAACATCTAAAAGTCTATTTTCCGTCTTTTTACGTTCCTTCCTATCTTGCTCTTTTTCGGCTTTTTGATTTTGCTCCAACCTAAGTAAGGTTTGTTCAATCTTGTGTTGACCTTGTTCCATTTTTTTGGTTTTGTTAGAGCCTAACCACATTCCCTTCTAATTTGTTACTTTGAGTTTCAAACTTAGTCCTAGGTTACTCACATCATTTTCCATGTTTGTGTACCTATCGTCATTAGCCTTAAAATAGTTCAAAATCTCAATTGGAATGTCTTTTGAAAATGCATTTGAAAGCCCTTGATTAACATTTTGGAAATCACGATTTTGATTTTGATTTTGCACTTGATTACTAGTCCCTTGATTCCTAAAATTTTTGTTGTTACCCTTATAGTTGTTTCTTTGATTGAATTGGTAACCACTTTGATTGTTGCGATAATTGTTAGCATTTTGATTTGGTGGAAAACTCGGTGGAGTCAATTGATTAGTGCGGGTAATTTGACCGTTTTGGTTATAAGTTCCCGTGTCCGCGTAGGCATTCGAAGTGTTACACCAACGGTAATGAACTCGGAGAAATCGTGAGCTCCACCACAATACATACAAGAAACCTCAACCACTTTAGCCGTAGCGGGAGTGGGTTGTTCACCAACCTTAAACTCAATCAAAAGTCCCTTAAGCTTATTAAAATATCTTGTTCACCAAATTAGCCTCTATTTGGCAAGCATCGATGGTATGTGAGCGAGGACGAAGCCTTGTGAACACTCGGTGTGCTACGAGGGCTATAAACCTTAGACCTATTTTCAATGATCAACAACGCTTCCTCGACCGTTTTACATAAAAAATTACCACCCGCGGCGGCATTAAGATAATCTCGCTCTTGATCGTTCAATCCATTGTAAAATGTGTCGATTTGAGGTAAGTCGGAAAAACCGGGATGAGGACATTCATGCCACATTTCCTTAAACCTATTCCAAGCTTTTGAAAACCTCTTATTATACTCTTTTGAAAACTTTGAAATCTCGCTTTTCAAGTGCGTAGTCTTAGAGGGCGGGAAAAATAGGTTCACGAACTTCGAAACGAGATCCTTCCACGTCAATATAGAATTGGGTGGCTCTTTCTCTAGCCAAATTTTAGCGGACCCCGCTAAGGAATACGGAAAAAGCATCATCTTAATCAAGTCGTTCGAGACGTCCTTAAACATGCAAGTGGCTGTAAGACGATTGAATTAGCGGATGTGGTTATGAGGATTGTCCTTTTCGTCACCATGAAACTTGTTTTTTTGGATCATGGACAACAAACCCGTCTTAACTTAAAAATTCTCCACAAGGATAGCGGGAATCACAATCGCTTCTCCATAACCCTTGGTGGGTGCTTGAAGCAACTTCATCATAGTACGATTAGCCATGGGAGCCTTTTGTTCTACGATGGGTTCGTCAATAGGAGATTCTTCACTAGAAGGTGTTCCTTCCTTTCGGTTTATACGTTTACGTCCACGTCTTTCTTGGTTACGAGTTTGTATAAACGTCACTTACAATGTGGGGATGAGCAAAGAAGATTCTTTTGGGTGTTTTTACTTTTTCCAATTTTTTTGTGCTTTTGATTGTTTTTTTTACTTTTTTTTTTATTTTTGTGATGTATTACGTAGACACAAATCTACAAATCTCTCCTCAAATCAAATCTCTCGATTAAAGGAGCCTCAAGGAATGAAAACGATCACGTGAAGTGAACGCCTTCGATGACTTTAGAACGTTGGAGGAACACCAAAACGTTCAAGAGGGTTTAATCATTGAAACCAAGAAAATATATATGATACGTAGATAATACTTTGGGTGGCAAACCCTCGATTACCCCTTTTTCTCAAAACATGCACAAGCAAGCGGAGGAAACGAGGCGGCACGAAGCACTAAGAGCCTTTTTCCTTTAGGTCGTGAAATACAACCGCCTTATACCCACCATATAGTTTGTGTTTATCAAAATCAAGCTTCACGAAAGTATTTATCTATTTTGCCTTTTTTATTTGTTTGAGATTCGAATACAATAATTGAGTGATGATATCCCAATCAAGGTTGTGTTTTCACACTTTTGGAGTACTTGTGAATTTATTGTGATACGTATACAATATAGTAATAATATTCACAAAAAACAAAAACCGATAATACGTTTGCTTAGAGTTCTAAAACTCACAATTACTATTTATGGTTAAAATAAAATTGGTTCAAATCTAAACACAACACGCCACCCCGGCAGCGACGCCAAAATGATTGTGGTAAATTTACACTCTTTTAGGAAAACGAGGTAAAAGCGGTAAGTATTTAGTGTACGTTTAGGAAAACGTAAACACTTATGACCCTTTTCGTGAGTTCGTTCTCGAGGAGGCTTAATGTGTGTGTTTAATTTAATTATGATTTTTCATTAATGTTGATGGAATGAAGAAAGAAAATGACGGATTATGCTAAAAACTATGCTACGACGATAAAAACACGGAATCGTAAAACTCGACGAAAAATCAAACTCCACTACAAATTACCAAAAAATTAATTTAAGGTAAGAAAATGTGACAAAAACAAAAGCGAAAACCAAATTTTGCAAATCCTTTCTTATTATTTTATATTAAATTTTAAAGTTTAATGAAAAACCCAAAATTAAATAAAAATATCTGAAAGTGATTTTCAAAATTTTACTTTTTGTAAACCTAAAATAAACTAATTAAAATATAAAAATGACTTTTCTAAAAATTTAAAAATACTTTTATCTATTTTTAAACTAATTTTTAGAACTTAAATTTAAAAATAATCCTAGAAAAGTAAATATAAAACGAAAAAATCTACTTTCTTTTTAGAAAAGTCTTAAATTATAATAAAGACGTAGGAAAAATTAAAAAGCTTTACAATTGCTGGCCCATAAGCCAGAATCGAGCTTATTGCTCACGGCTTAATAAAACTGATGCAAAATAAAAAGAATATAAAGGATTAATGAAGTGGAATAGTGACAAAGAAAAGCACTTGGGTCACTGGTTAACACGTGCAGCCCTCCAACGACAGGTCCCGTGTTCGAGTCCAGGCCAAGGAGCTTTTTGGAAAAACTTTTTTTTTCTTAACACTAGTTCAAAGTAATGTAGTAACTATAAATGACAAACACAAAAACGAAATAAACTTAAGTACAACATGAATTTGATGCTTAAAACACCAAACTTCAACTTTCCTCTTTTTTTTGTGTTCTTTGTTTTTGCTATTTGTTAGCTTGTGGATGATTACGAGTCTCGGCTGCTTATGGGGGAACAACGGAACCCTCACAACCTTTGGGTTGTGCAGAGTCAAAACCAACACAAACGCAGAAAATAATCACAAATCAAGCCTCAATGTACCAGATTAGTTCATAGCAAACACACAAACAAAAAACGATGGCACTTGGTGATCTAAAGGCAATACAATGGACTACAAAAGCAATTTTGAACCACCGAAAACTTCCAAATACCTAGTACCAGCTGATTAAGTCATATTCTACCCTAATATCTATTCATAACCCAAGATTCAAGTCAAAAAGCTTAAAGATCAACCCTAAAACACTAGCTGGTGTGTTCAGGTAGAAAGTAGGTGTATTGTTGAACTATTTGACCTCTTTGGTGAATTTCAAACTTATAAATCTTGATTAATCCCTAACAAAATCACAGCTTAACAAACTAACAACCTAGATTAATCAATAAACTGAGTGTTTCAGCAAGAAAAGCCCAAGATTTAATATGTTTTAACCTTCTAATTGTTTGATTCCATTTTTACCAAATTTTCCAACATGCGAAATCTGATTCTATGATGTCTAACATTAACCAAACCTAAGATATACCTAATAAAACCTACTGAACAAGCTTAGACTATTTCTATTGTGCAACCCAAAACCCTAGTGCCCCTAACAACTAGAACCAACGAAACTCAGAAATCCACACTCCTAGAGACCTACTATATATGAGTGTTATATTCAAAACTTTGAACTTCAATTTGTGGTAAAAATTTACTTCACCAAAACTCAAAACAAACCTAAACAACCCTATGGAGCATGCCAAGACTGAATTTAAGCTACCATGTTTTACCCACAACCTTCAACCAGTAAAGCCAAACACCCTTAAAACTAACGAAAACACAATTTTTCAATGATTTATACTAAAAACGCCACAAATGTTCAACTAAATCAATGTTTCTCATTTAAACATGCATCACAAATGCATTAAAACTTGGTTATAACTCATTTTAACACACATACTACAAGTCACATTCATATTCATATTTCAGTAGATCAAGTAAAAGTTAACTTGGGAACAAAAACGTGCACCTCAGGAATATACGTCCATACTCCCGTATAATTGAGCTTATGTTCTAGCTGACAAGAACAAGCTTCTGAGAAAAACGACTGTCACACCCCACCATGCCGGAATATGGGGCGTGACGTATGGATATCATCACGACAATAACGTGTCTATAGAGATAACTAAATAAAATAGAAATATCATAAATGGTGACACAATGTCATGAAGATATCTCAAACAATGCAGGCGTCTAGGTAAGTAGGTAACAGGTCTACCTCTTACCAAAGACATACAATTAACAAATAACAAACATATAGGTGTCTACAAAGTATCACTTATTCAAACATAAATAAAGACTAAGAGGAAAGGGGGTTCCTCCAAATGCAATCCTAAGCCTTCCAGCTATCCACTCCTATTCTCACGCTTAACCACATTCTCACCTGAAAGAGACACTAAAACACGTCAACATAAAGTTGGTGAGAGTCGTAGGTTTAGACTCCAACGCCAAATCAGTTATAAGCTGTGAATAACAACCATTAACAAAAGAACATATGGACAATGTACTACAATTATGTATTAACAACTAGCATTCAAGATTAACCAATCACCACAAATCCAAGGCTCCAAGCCTTACCAATAACCACAATTCCAAGGCTCCAAGCCTTACCAATAACCATGGTCCCATAGGCGCCCATACACCTATGAACCAATCCCAAGGCCCCGCCTTGTCAACATCCCCTTGTTACCAAGTCAAACCAAAATAACTGAGATGGTACGTGTCCTCCGATCCAAATCATAAACACAATCAAGAATCACATAGCAGTTAATCACATAAGTGTACACACAAGTCCATCACAAACCATAAAAACATTCACAACATTCTTTACAAAACCATATAGTGTCTCTTCCATTCCATCTGGAAATCAAATCATAAAAAGACATGGGACTATGAAACTCACCTGCTTCTCCATGTACCCGCGCTCTAGCACAAATCTAAACACACAAACGTATACAATAAAGACATGAACCACATACCAAAATGGCTCATCAATCAATGATGGATATATAACCTTCTCCTACAACTTAACCCCATTTATATGCCATATGAATTTCATTACACCCCTATATAAAGCCTTTAACTTAGTTTAGTTCATAACTCGTCCCGTTAACATTTAACAAAAAACAGTCCCGTTTTTCATACTTCAAACTATTGGTCGAACACTATAACACCCCCAACAAATGGTATGTGCAGCGGAACTACAACATTTGGGTGCTAGGCAGTTATCATCACACATAAGCTATTTCGAACAACTCAAAGAGACGTAGAAATTTGAACATAAGTTAAAGATTGATTAAAACATCAAAGTCTACTGTTTTCCAAACCCCAAAGATAATACAAAACAGAGTCGCGTTTTGGTCCCCATTGAATCTCAACCCAAAAGAACATTTTCGTTCACATGACATAATATAAAATATTTAAGTGCTAAAAGGGAGGAAAAACAAAGTAGACCGCCAAGCCACAACAACTTCCATCCTCGCATGCTCTGCTGCTATCAATCTTGGTTACCTGAAACACATGCTTAAAACCGTCAACACAAAGGTTGAGCGAATCTATAGGTTTATCAAATCATAGCTTGAACATAAGTATTAAAACCAATCATGACCATTCAATAGCATTGTCGTACTCACAATCTATTATTCAAGGATATTATCTTTCGCAATAGCTAATAATTGTGTTTAAGCTCGTGACACTAATCCGTTAACTCAATCACCCGCGTACATTTACCGGCATGATTTAAGTGAAACCAGTGCCCCTTCTAAAGGCATTAGTTGTAATTATACCTTATTTCTTATCACAAGTTATCCGTCCGCAGAGGGTACTCAACGTACTAGCTCTCGTCTCGGATAGGGTCGTCAACCCCATAGTACTATCAATTGTATAAGCGGCTATCACCAACCCACACAAGGGCAAGACAATAGTTAATAGTTCACGAATTTAGGGACTTTTACAACTAGGGACTCAACACAATTCAAGGCAACATTCGGGTCCAACAATCATTCATGACTTATGTTCTTTTTATTTAAATAGCATGCATCCCCCTCGCGGGTAAAAACGTTTGAAATAAGTAAAGAGAGAGGTTATAGACTCACCTGGCGTAGTAGTAGTGGTTCTAGCGAAGACGTAGCGAGAAATGTCACCGACGACGTGGATGCCCGGGAAAATCTAACACTTGACCTAAAATCAAGGTACGAAAACCAAATCAACACTCCGTGTACATTATTGTACTAAACACACGCATATGCAAACAAACTTAATGTTTATGAAAACTCACGCCAAAATCCAACAAGTAGTTGTTACTAGACTTATACCATTTATCCGCGTAATTAAAGTTGATTCCCATTTTATAGATTTACCGGTACTTACCAAAAGTACGGGTTGTTTGCTATGACTTAAGCACCTATATAAATTACAAGAAAAAATTGAAAAAATACCTTATGACCTGTAGAAAACCCATTATAAATCCCATAAAAAGTTTTCACTTCTATGACTCGTTACACATCACATTACTAGGCGTACACATTTAGGACTGATTTTGCACTTTGACCATGTTGGACTTGTTTGACCCATTTAAAATACACCATTCACCAATCCAACACCTAAGTCTAAAAACAGACTCACAAGTGCAGGTTTGAAACCAAAAATCAATTTTCAATCATTTACCAAACTCTATCTATGGTCCCCGGGATTTGACCCAAAACCAAACACAAATTCGGATTGTGTTGGTTCTCATCTCCCGGTACACGTATTTTCAAAATTACATAACTTTTGACTCGTTTGGATTCGAAAGCTCTACTTTATACCGAAACAAAGCTAAGACAAAGCTCTATAACTCTATCCTATGTTTATGGCCTGTTTACAAAGTTAAACCCACGAAAAACATGCCTAAACAATCTGCCTAAAATCACCCTTTCAAAATCATAACAAATCATCATTCCATTCACACCTAATGATTCCTAGACCTATTCTAACATCTTATAATCAATTCCAAACACCCCAAACAGCTTATATCACTAAGAACATCAAACCCTCATGAAAACCCAAATCCTAAATCATACATGCATTAAGTTTAAATCATTTAGAAACATCAAAAACATGATTCTAAACAAAACCCCACAACACAATACATCAAAATCATCAAACCACAACCAAACCCATTTTGGCCATGGGTTTGGTGTAGCAAAAACACCTAAGAAAACATCCCTTATCTCGTTTTATTGATGAATTAACATTATAAACACATGAATTAAACTTTTATATGGTTTAATTAGATCAAAACCTATTTTTGAAAAATCATAAATTTTTTAAAAGATTTCTTGATTGCATGTGTGTTTTTGTTGGTGGGATTCACTTACAAGATGAAATTGGAGATGGGTCTTTTCTTATTTTCTTCAAAAATCAAGTTTTTAAAATGGTGGTGGTGGTTTGTGGTGGTGGTATGTCTGGCGGCTATCAAGAGAGGAAGAGATGTTTTTCAATTTTTTTGAATGTAAAAATGAGTAGTATGTGTGTAGGAATCCCTTTTATACTATGGTGGGGGTAATTTTTGCCATTTTAACTATCTTTTGGCCTCATTCATAAAAGTAAAAATAAAGAACGGGATTTTGGCTAAATGACGGGTTTTGAATTTTTACGGGGGTCGGGGTTTCACAAAATTACTTTCCAAATGTTAACACGCACACAAAACGAATATACACATGGTTCCGACTCGACTTAACACGTAATAAAAATAAAAACCTCAAAAACTCAAATGTCGATCAATCGATAATAAAAGATAAATTTTGGGCATCCGTCGGGATCGTAGTCGTTATCGGTTCTTCTTAAATCGTCAATCGTTAAGATTAGGACCTCAAACCTTGGTTTCAACTTAAACCGTCAAATATATAATAAACGTTATTTATTAAAAATTTCAAAAATATTCGTAAAATAGGATTAAATAAATGACGTTGGGCTCGAGATATCACATCCACAAGTGAGGCACAACTTAAGAGTGGTGCTCATACTGAACAGCTCTTGAGATAATAACTTAGCATCATATGGCACATTCACGGGTATTACATCTCCCCTCCTTAAGGGAGCGACGTCTGGTTCTTATACTTACATTTTGCACTCTCTAGTGAAGAATCGATAATAAAAGATAAATTTTGCGCTCTCTGGTTCTTATACTCACATTTCGTACTACTAGAAAGATGAGGGTACTTCTTACTAAAGAGGTATTCACGTTCCAGTGTGGATTTCGGTTCACGTCTCGGGTTCCATTACACCTTCACATAGAGTATTATACCTTACTTCAATCTCTTAACATCTTGATCCATGATCTCCACTTCAATTTCCCAAAATTTTTCCTACAGGTACCAACACATCTCTTTCCACAGGTTCTCGCGGTTAGCATGTGATTCTTAATCTACACCATCTCTTCCGTAGCTTCTCAAATCATTTCAAGTCCATTCAACTGTCTTTTTCCTACTTCATTCTATCCAACTGGCGATCTACATTTTCATCAACATTTTCTTTAAATGATGTAGCTTTAATGCTAACATGGTAAATGTCGTTGTACAAAGGTACTACCAACGGCAAGTGTCGATCTCAACAACTACCAAAATCAATCACACACGCTCGGAGCATGTCTTCCAACGTTCGAATCGTCCTTTCACTTAGTTTCATCGTCTCATAAAAATAATTATTCACAAAATAAAATCGCACAGGTCGCACATAACCCTATTGAAAACTTTCATAATATACCAGACGAAGTAATTAATACTAGTCATACAAAATAACCTTATTGCAATATTACGTACATACAAACCTATTTCGTAAAAAAAAACGAATTTATAGATACAAAAATCATTCGACGTATACATAACTCTCTCGAAGACATCACAACCCAATCAAACACAAAGTCCATTATGAAACACATACAACCACATCACAACATGTTTGCAAAAATAGCCAAACCATGCTAAGTTAATAAGTTCAATCAAGTTAACCCACGCTTGCTAATCAGCCAAGCCATGATAAAATATGAATATTTGACATGATTCTCGGATGAGTCCAGTCAAAAGAAAATTGAAAGTTAAAGAAGGTTCACGAGCTTGCTAGCTATGGATTCATATCCAAAAATAAAGAAAAATACATACATATGTCATCGCAGGGTGCTCACACACGGATCCATACCCAAAATATATATATATATATTATAAGAACATCATCTCACTTCCGTCCCAAGCGTAGTCAAAATCTCAATAAGCATCATCGTTCACAGTTAAAAAGGTACTACATGGCACGTGGTCTCCATGATCGGACATCATTGGACAATGTCTTCTCAAGTTCTCACAACTTTCGATCACTCGACTAAATCACATACAACATAAATACATAAAAGGCAAGGGTTTAGCGCCTAAACATCAACTATGGCTATCTATCGTTTAACCATCGATGATCAAAGAAAATCGAGTCAAGCAAAGAGGATTCCTTACTTTGAATAAACGAAGGCGGCAAATGGAATTGTCTTCCAACTACCGATGCACAGTTGGTAAACTTCAACAATTTATCATGTGTCGTTGTCATATCAAAAGAACAAGAAAAGAAGTAAATAAAGTACGATACATTTGATGTAGGAGAAGTCTTCGTTATTTCCTCAGAGTTACTCAAACTCAGATTTCCTCTACTTCGACAGTCTTCTATTTTTGTTTACATTTATTCTCAGTGTCGGCATGATCCCCTTTGGTATTTCATCAACACCCTAGTGATTCCGATGGAATTGGCACGTTACATACAACGCATGAAACATTTTTCCAAAATTACTCGGTCAAGGTGACTTACTAAGTCAACGCAAAACGAAAGAAAAGATTTCAAGCAACACAAGAAAATTTCAAAAATTTCTTTAGGAATCAAAGAGAATGCGATTACTTGCATAAGGATACACCATTTTAAAAACGTTTCCAAACATTTATCAAAAACACTACCGGTTATAAAGATGACCAATTAATTTTGACACTACATTGCCCTTCCTAAACTATGCATAATTAGCTAGATCATGCATACTTGAGGACCAAGCAACGACAATCAACAAAACAGGACTCTTCCCGATTTATGCATAGTTAGCTAAGTTGTGCATAATTGAGGATCGAGTGACGACGCAAACATTATTATTACATACCAAATATGACTACGAAAGTTTTCGACATAATCTTCAAAATAATTAAATCATTTGAAATGGAATCTGAAATGGGAAAATATTGTTACTATCATTTTAAGAAACACATCAAACATTTTTCGTCCACTTTGAAAACATACTTTTGCTTTGCCTTTTTATGAGAAAATAAATAAAAAAATAAATCGACACCATTCGCATTTGGTTGAACGAACCATTTGACACACTCATAAATATTTTCAAAATAGACTATTCACAAAATAACGGTAAGGTGGTTCATGATTAAAGATCATTGCAAGCACAACAAGTAATAAAATAAAAAATCAATGAGATCGAACGAGGTAAACGAGCAATATAATTGCCAACTAAAATTTAACTACATTAGAAATGAAAATACTTCAAATATATGACAAAAGTCTCAGGATAACAACAACGATCTACGAATGCATGGAGTAAAAACTGAATATCAACACAAGCATCAAAAATAGAACAATAATCATAATTCCCATCGTGTCGAGTTGCACACACATTCCACCAAGGGTATATGGGGAGAGGAGAATAATCACATGGTCGAATAGAAACAATTTCACCAGGAAGATCGAGTTCTTTCACCTCTACAATTTGGTAAAGCGGCTTCGCCTCCTCGCTTTTGTTCAATATAAATAAATAACCAACTTAATGAAGATTTATAGCATCATTCAAGTAAATACAGAATTGTAGGTTCCGTTAACCGAAAGAAGAAAAGTTACGGCGTCCATGAACAGGACAAAAATACACCGGGGGGACATACCCTTATTATCAAGTAATACTCAAGCTTAGATATAGGCTCGTAAAAACAAAGAAGGGATGTCGTACGATCGAACCATCATGACTCAAAACATTTGATATACATCCTTATCAAATAATATACAAGTAGGCGTGTGTTGGGTAATCCATTTTCGTTTTCCAATTAATGTTACCTTTTACCTTGTATAAGCGAGCATTTACACATTTTTAATTTGTGTTACACCATTAAAGAATTTATACCTTTCATTTTTCAACTTTACAAAGTTTTCGTTTCTGGAAAAATTTCAATCGCTCGGAAATTATTAACATTAGTAGATGCGGTGACTCGGTTATCATAATCGACAATTCATTAGGTTTGAAAATCTCCATACTTGTGTCAAAATCTCGTTAATGTTCATATCTTAAGGACCAAAAACGTACATAGTAAGAATTTTCAAAGTTTTACGTTATTATTATCACGGCTTACCTTATCACATATATACACGTATCTAACACGACTCAAACTAGTCTAATTGACTCTTAAAATTAACCTTGACTTCTTATTATACACATGTCTTTCTTAAAACTGATTTGTTAAATCATATTCACGCAATTCGACTCAAATGCTAAAGAGGTTTCACGTAGTATTATCTCGGATACTTACCGATTTTAGTCGACACTCGAATCTCAATAACAATAATAAAATAAATAATCAAAGTACTTATTTCAATTATTTCAAAAATATATAAAATTCAACTTTTAGTCATTAGCCCGTTATCAAATGATTTTAAAATTAACACATCTCTCAGCAAAATAAAATAACGTTCCATCAATATTTAATAATTTGTTTCAAGCATTATAATTTCTTACTTAAAGTGTATCTCTCCATTTTATCCCTGTTTAATCATTACAACAAGTGACGAGTTCTAGTTTATACCAATGCATCTAACATGACCTTATGTTCAAGATAAAACCAGTTTTACGAAATCTCTAGCTCCAAAATACGTAGCCAATCCTTCTACTCATGTTTCATATTACTAAAATACGTACATAGTTTACAATAATGACCTAAAATTAATCCGTATTCAATCCAAAATTGCATATACTCAATAGTCATATCGTTAATCTTTATTAATAACTCCTATTTGCAAATTACATTAAGCAAATTTTCACAGTTCCATCACAAGCTTTTAGTATCAAGTCATTAATGTGTGAAAGCAAAGATTTAACGAGTAATATAAATTACTTATTACGATTTACCAACCAAGATTGAAGGAAAAACAATTTCACTTTATCTATTTATTCTCTACACAAATTCTACTTTGTTACAAGACACACCATAGGTCATTTTTATCCAAAAGTTTCATTCACCATTTATTTAATATGTAAAACACTTTATGTTTAAATCATTCGATCACAAAGTTTAATGCTTATTTAACTCACACAAATGCCGGACCTCGTCATGTATAATATCGAATTCAAAATAATGAGAACAAGACAAATGCAATAAACGAAATGAGAATACGTATGTCAACTAAGTGTTGTTATCGGCCTCAGATGAGTCTCGAAATCGTACACCACAAAATTAACACAAACCAACCAAACTTCAAGCTATCACGCTTGATCACAACGATAGTCTATCCTTAAAACACATACTTAAATTCAAGTAGGATGATAAAAACGATTAAATGGCGATACGTCTCAACCACGTTTCATAATATACACACATGATTCGCCGCTATGATGTACGCATCGCTGATTATACTTCATCTATGTTATAGTTACGCCAACCAATATATCAAACCCATAAGGAATAAAGGAAATAAAATAATATGTAAGTAAATTACGTTTCAAAAGAAGATGTCCAAGAATGACACATCACGGTGCGATAACGACAATCGAGATCAATCTAGTCGATATAAAAAATATTACGAAGAATTATTTACGTATCTAGAGTATCAAACGAGGTTCACACTCGGTTATTCGCTCAATAAATGAATTATCAAGATTGATAATTGGCGGTGAGGCCGAATTCTCAACAAAACCACATTTTAAACGTACAATAATCACGCAAGGACCATTCCTTCACGTGCAATGCCTCTCACATACAAATAGGATCACAACGTAGTGTTGCCATGTAATGCAATGTAGCCCGTATGCCAATTACATGCAACACATATGATAGTCGTATAATGTTTGCAAATTACGATATTAAGTACTCAACGTACACAAAAAAAATATATCTCAATATATATCATAGTATTTACTTACTAAATACTAGGGAATTCATGTCAGTTTGAGGGATACATCTAAAATATAAAGCAATGCTAAAGAAATCTTACCGGAGCCATGCAGGATAGTTGTGTGCTTGGACAATTTCTTACGACACCAAAAGTTATAGTTTAGGATTTATCAAAATGACCTAGTTCTCTATAACTCATGGCTCTGATACCAATCTATAACACCCCCAACAAATGCTATGCGCAGTAGAACTACAACATTTGGGTGCTAGGTAGTTATCATCACACATAAGCTATTTCGAACGACTCAAAGAGACGTAGAAATTTGAACATAAGTTAAAGATTGATTAAAACATCAAAGTCTATTTTTTTCCAAACCCCAAAGATAATACAAAACAGAGTCGCGTTTTGGTCCCCATTGAATCTCAACCCAAAAGTACATATTCGTTCACATGACATAATATAAAATATTTAAGTGCTAAAAGGGAGGAAAAACAAAGTAGACCGCCAAGCCACAACAACTTCCATCCTCGCATGCTCCGCTGCTATCAATCTTGGTTACCTGAAACACATGCTTAAAACCGTCAACACAAAGGTTGAGCGAATCTACAGGTTTATCAAATCATAGGTTGAACATAAGTATGACCATTCAATAGCATTGTCGTTCTCACAATCTATTATTCAAGGATATTATCTTTAGCAATAGCTAGTAATTGTGTTTAAGCTCGTGACACTAATCCGTTAACTCAATTACCCGCGTACATTTACCGGCATGATTTATGTGAAACTAGTGCCCCTTCTAAGGGCATTAGTTGTAATTATACCTTATTTCTTATCACAAGTTATCTGTCCGCAGAGGGTACTCAACGTACTAGATCTCGTCTCGGATAGGGTCGTCAACCCCATAGTACTATCAATTGTATAAGCGGCTATCTCCAACCCACACAAGGGCAAGACAATAGTTAATAGTTCACGAATTTAGGGACTTTTACAACTAGGGACTCAACACAATTCAAGGCAACATTCGGGTCCAACAATCATTCATGACTTATGTTCTTTTTATTTAAATAGCATGCATCCCCCTCGCTGGTAAAAACGTTTGAAATAAGTAAAGAGCGAGGCTATAGACTCACCTGGCACAGTAGTAGTTGTTCTAGCAAAGACGTAACGAGAAATGTCACCGACGACATGGATGCCCGGGAAAATCTAACAATTGACCTAAAATCAAGGTACGAAAACCAAATCAACACTCCGTGTACATTATTGTACTAAACACACGCATATGAAAACACACTTAATATTTATGAAAACTCATGCCAAGATCCAACAAGTAGTTGTTACTAGACTTATACCATTTATCCACGTAATTATAGTTGATTCCCATTTTATAGATTTACCGGTACTTACCAAAAGTACGGGCTGTTTGCTATGACTTAAGCACCTATATAAATTACAAGAAAAAATTGTAAAAATACCTTATGACCTGTAGAAAACCCATTTTAAATCCCATAAAAAGTTTTCACTTCTATGACTCATTACACATCACATTACTAGGCGTACACATTTAGGACTGATTTTGCACTTTGACCATGTTGGACTTGTTTGACCCATTTAAAATACACCATTGACCAATCCAACACCTAAGTCAAAAAATAGACTCACAAGTGCAGGTTTGAAACCAAAAATCAATTTTCAATCATTTACCAAACTCTATCTATGGTCCCCGGGATTTTACCCAAAACCAAACACAAATTCGGATTGTGTTGGTTCTCATCTCCCGGTACACGTATTTTAAAAATTACATAACTTTTGACGCGTCTGGAGTCGTAAGCTCTACTTTATACCGAAACGAATCTAAGACAAAGCTCAATAACTCTATCCTATTTTTATGGCCAGTTTACAAAGTTAAACCCACAAAAAACATGCCAAAACAATCTGCCTAAAATCACCCTTTCAAAATCATAACAAATCATCATTCCAATCACACCTAATGATTCTAGACCTATTCTAACATGTTATAATCAATCCTAAACACCCCAAACAGCTTATATCACTAAGAACATCAAACCCTCATGAAAACCCAAATCCTAAATCATACATGCATTAAGTTTAAATCATTTAGAAACATCAAAAACATGATTCTAAACAAAACCCCACAACACAATACATCAAAATCATAAAACCACAACCAAACCCATTTTGGCCGTGGGTTTGGTGTAGTAAAAACACCCAAGAAAACAGCCCTTATCTCGTTTTATTGATGAATTAACATTATAAACAAATGAATTAAACTTGTATATGGTTTAATTAGATCAAAACCTATTTTTGAAAAATCATAAATTTTTGAAAAGATTTCTTGATTGCATGTGTGTTTTTGTTGGTGGGATTCACTTACAAGATGAAATTGGAGATGGGTCTTTGCTTATTTTCTTCAAAAATTAAGTTTTTAAAATGGTGGTGGTGGTTTATGGTGGTGGTATGGCCGGCGGCTATCAAGAGAGAGGAAGAGATGTTTTTCAATTTTTTTGAATGTAAAAATGAGTAGTATGTGTGTAGGAATCCCTTTTATACTAAGGCGGGGGGTAATTTTTGCCATTTTAACTATCTTTTGGCCTCATTCATAAAAGTAAAAACAAAGAACGGGATTTTGACCAAATGACGGGTTTTGAATTTTTACGGGTGTCGGGGTTTCACAAAATTACTTACCAAATGTTAACACGCACATAAAACGAATATACACATGGTTCCGACTCGACTTAACACGTAATAAAAATAAAAACCTCAAAACTCAAACGTCGATCAATCGATAATAAAAGATAAATTTTGGGCATCCGTCGGGATCGTAGTCGTTATCGGTTCTTCTTAAGTACTCAATCGTTAAGATTAGGACCTCAAACATTGGTTTCAACTTAAACCGTCAGATATATAATAAACGTAATTTATTAAAAATTTCAAAAATATTCGTAAAATAGGATTAAATAAATGACGTTGGGCTCGAGATATCACATCCACAAGTGAGGCACAACTTAAGAGTGGTGCTCATACTGAACAGCTCTTGAGACAATAACTTAGCATCATATGGCACATTCACGGGTATTACAAACACCCCCTTAACAAAAATAACATGCCCTGTAAAAGAAACCCTATTCCCTTACATGTGTTAGCCAACTCTCCCCTTTGGACGCAACCTTAAAGCTACTGTTAAGGCCTCCATATATATATATATATATATATATATATATATATATATATATATATATATATATATATATATATATATATATATATATATATATATATAGAGAGAGAGAGAGAGAGAGAGAGTAGGGATCCAGTAAGAAAATAAAATAAAATGAGAAGAATAAGAAGAAATCCTGACCACAAATTCCACTAAGAAAGGAGAATTTTAAGGGGATATGCATCTGACTTTGTAGGTGCATCTGAAATGTGTGGCTATGGTTTCTAGTCATTCTTCTCATTTTACTTAATTTTCTTATTTGATCCTAACTCTCTCTCTCTCTCTCTCTCTCTCTCTCTCTCTCTATATATATATATATATATATATATATATATATATATATATATATATATATATATATATATATATATATATATATATATATATATATATATATATATATATATATATATATATATATATATATATATATATATATAAATATATTTATATATATATATATATATATATATATATATATATATATATATATATATATATATATATATATATATATATATATATATATATATATATATATATATATATATATATATATATATATATATACATATATATATATATATATATATATATATATATATGTATGTATATATATATATATATATATATATATATATATATATATATATATATATATATATATCTATATATATATATATATATATATATATATATATATATATATATATATATATATATATATATATATATATATATATATATATATATATATATATATATATATATATTATATATATAGGTATAATTATGATTTGAAACCATACTTTTTAATCCAGTCATATCCCAGTCACATCTTTTAGCCAATAGTATTTCAGAATTTCCTATAAAATCTCCAAAATCCACGAAATTCTGATCTGAAATCGTAGTTTTTTTAAAATCGTGTTTTGGAAACGCAGTTTGGAAAACTGCGTTTTGTAAATAGCGTTTTGAAGGTCTGGACCGGTTCAAGTCTGGGTCTAGCCGAGTTTGACCTTTTTTCTTTGAAAATTCGGATTTATTGGTTTTTTTCTTTTTTTTTAATTTTCCGTATGGTTGTTAAATATACCTTTTTTAAGAGGTTCCTAAGATTCTAACTCATGACCTTGGGCTTATTTGTTTTAATGTTTTCCAATTGATCTATTGTATTGTTATTGTTTTATTATGTAAAACCCCTATATTTATTATTCGTTTCTGTAATTAATATGATAAATATTATGATTTTTTTATAATAACTATAATTAAGTAGATAATCTTCATATTAGGTTAACTTTTTTTATATCATATAATAACTATAACTAATTAGATAATATTCATAATTATTATCCTAGATTCATGTCATGCAACTGTATGTATATACGTTTTTATAATTTATTAGGTATATAATTTTATGATTGGGTAAAAGAAAAGTACGACGATGGGGTATAAAAGAGAGTTTAAGACACTAAGTAGAGAGTATGATAAAAAAGGAAGTGGCTGAAATTGAGATTGAGAGGATTTAGCCAAGCATAAGAGACTAGAAAGGGAGAATTGAAGATGTTGAACACAAGAGAGCTGAGAGTGGTGAAAACGGTAATTCACTGGGTTCTTTTGTATGTTTGTATTACAAGTAGCAGTTAATGAAGCCTTGTGTATTTTATCAGCTTTATATTTCCAACTACATTGTTTCAGTTAAATTTTGTTAGCTATGATTTGAGTAAGACCAGATACAAATCTTCTATTTGTGTTTTGAACTCAAATAACACCAACAATAATTTTGAATGGGTAGATTTGGGTGGTTATTATCTAAAATGGGTCAAATAAAAAATAGTGAAAGGAGATTACAGTGAATCGATACAAGTCACTCTGATATCATCAAAACGCTTCCTGGTGACAATTGAAAAAAATGCAAACATCTGGATTGCATTTAACAAATGCAAACCCTCTGGTCCGCATACATAGCCATGATGATTTTGCGTTGATCCGCTGCTGGAAGCTGAAAAGGAAGCAGTGGTCACTAAGCAAGCTATTAAACATAAGATGGCTCAAGCGGCTTCAGCTGATGTCGACTTTAAGTCTAAAATCATTCCTTGTGGAATCTAAGGTGAGTACAACTCGATTAATACTTCTCTTATGGCATGTGCTTATGTTCTTACTTGATTGTATGTTTAATGATTGACTCGCAAGAGATATAGTCCGGCTAAATGGTAATTCACAATGCGAGTATACTAATATTTTTACAGTATAAACATGTTGTAGATAATGGAATTGGAACGTGTGAAGAAACCTCTTTCAGAAAGCTCTTGCAGAGGTTCAACTCAGAGTTGGTGATCTTTATGTTGTCGAGGTTGTTTGCAGTTATGGAAAAAAGTACGTAATCACAAACAACCCTTAATACTTGGTCCCTGTACAAAATATTAGAAAAATTAAGTATTCCAAAATGCCCTTTAATTACGAGTGAATACCAACTGCATACAGCAGAAAATGTATGTAATCCCAATCAGGCCTGAATTTTGAGTCAACTAAAAATAAAGCATTAGAATCATGGAAAACATTAATAGAAAATACAATCTTCTTAGGCAGTAAAATGCCATGATTGGTGCTTATCATGTGTTTGTTCAGTCAGATACAACAAACTCTGAGGATGCCACTAGGAAGGTCTATAGTGATTTGATTTAGTGATTTCCTACATTTGATCAAGCTTAAGGTTGGTTTAGCATCGATATTTGGCTTGGTTCAGTGGCAAGTTGTTGAGCGCACACAAACTGAACATATGAACACGCTACACACACGAACATTCTGAACATCCGAGCACTCGAACGCACTGAACATGAACAACTTGATATTGATGACGAAGACCAAGATATTATCTCTGTTTGTTTTTTCCTGGTTCTGAATTTGTGTTTCTTCTTGACTTTCGCCTCGGGACAAAGTTGACATTACTGGCAGATCAAGGGGGTTAGGGTGCCGAAAAATGGTTTCTAATCTCAATTTCATTGCTGCTCAGTTAGTTAACTATATTTAAATCAATATTCTTTACAAAAATATATTATGATACAAGTTATGATATGTGTTATAGGCCTTTAAATTCAAATATTTGATCATTGCAGGTACCTAAAATTTTACTTTTTGTTAATTATTATTGTATTTTTTTAAGTTGTGTTCTTTACTACTACGTAGTAAAGAAGGGAAGTGCAGAAAGTTATAGCGCTTACGCTTAAAGAATCAGATACAAGCATTGAACGACAAGGTCCGGGCTTGGGATATTCCAAGCCACACAGCCAGAAAGTACATCAGGTCTATATTTTCTATTATATATGGTTTTATGTTGACTATAACAAATTGTGGTCGCGTACTACATGTAAGCTCATTTTTTATCATATGTTTGTTCAGTCAGATGCAACAAAAGCTGAAGATGCCACTTGGAAGGTTTATAGTGATTTTATTTAGTGATTTCCTACATTTGATCAAGCTTAAGGTTGGTTTACCATCGACATTTGGCTTGGTTCAGTGGCAAGCTGAAGTGCCCAATGACCATACAGATTGTTGAACGCACACACACTAAACATATGAACACGTTACACATACGAACATTCTGGAGTACATCTGAGCACTCGAACACACTGAACATGAACCACTCAATACATAACCCGAGTTTATATAAAAAAGGTTGGCACTTCTCAATGGCATTATCTATGTAGAATATTTATGAACTCTAACGTTTGGTAGAGAATATATAAGATAACAAATTCAAACAAGCAGTCTAATAAGAAATCGCTTTTCCCTTCAGTTAATTGATGAAGAAGACCAATATATTGTCTTTGTTTGTTTTTTCATGGTTCTGAATTTGTGTTGCTTCTTGTCTTTGGCGTCCTTGCAGGTGCCTGGTCACATTTTGGCAGCCCGATTAGACTCCTCTGCAAACCTAAGCATGTCACTTGTCTTATTTTTTCATTTTTTGAACCCAAATCCAGGTTGAGAGTAGGGTATATAATTAGTATATTGCCCCCTTTGCATTGTTTGGTAATTGGTATATGGTGATATAGATGCCAAAGTATCCAATTTAGTTGGCTCTTCCTCAAGTTTTTGCCAAAGTAATACATTTATTTTTCATAATTAACGTATGCAGATACAAACTATTATGATGCTTGAAATGCAAGCCTAAAAATGATTAAGGGGGACTTTGTTAAAGCTCTCTTTGTTATGGCTACGTTTTAAGAATTACATCATACTAAGCTTTATGTAATAAAAATGGACACACAGAAATTGGCTTTTATTCTATTGATTCACCCTTGAGTATCTGGCCACTAAAATCTGTGTAAGAGTGTCATAGAATCACCAGTGACTAGGTTGATCCTTTTGCTAGACTCCTACTGTTTGTTTTGACCCACTGATTTTGTTTGCAGGTTGTTCCTACAATGAGTGTTAGTGGTTCCACACTCAATGGGCTTATATATTTCCTACACTTCATTCAATGGGAAAACATGCCCTCGGATCAGTATACACTTGGAATGGAAATGCATTTAAAAAGGTTGAAGTGACACAATTTGGTCTTATCCCAAGGGCCAGCCCATACTTTCTATCAATAGTACCTGATCGGCCAAGTGTTTGAATTCATGAATAGCCAAACACTACTTTAAGTTAATGAGCAGAGCGTGCAAGATAAGGCGCATACTTTATATGCGTAAATGATATTATGTTTGTGTGATTGGTAACATAGATAAATATTTTCTTTTGGCCCGTTAGGACCTGTGGAATCCACTGCCACTCACATTCGAACGAGACGAAGTTCTTTTTAAAGGTAATCTGAAAGCTTCCCAGAAAATAAACTGAATCTGCATGGTCCGAATACATATATGAACCTATCCCCATCTGTTTACAGTTTCTTTAAAATTTAAAAAAACTTTCTTGTTTCTTTGAAAGGTATCAAGCTGACATGTACAATTGAATATGGAAGTCAGCTACTTCGCGGTTTGATACCGATGTCAATCCGACTCAAGATAAAGTTTATCCAGACCCTTATACAAACATTTACCCACCACCAGAGGCCATGACTGATGGCATCAAGACACATCACTAAGGTATTAGTAGCATTACTTGGTATCCTGTTAATGCCACCATTGAGTTTTTCATGTACCTGCACTTCGCGAAAACTGGATACTTGGAACGTAATGATTTCAGAGAGTTCAATATTTACCTGAACGTTAATTTCTGGGATGGACCTTGGACTCTACGAGATCACACAATCCCCATTCTTAATAGCGGAACACCTGAGATCGTATCACAAAATTATACACTCAAAGAGATATTGTTTTGGTTTTGGTGTATCGGAAGGCTACTGGAATGGGAATCAACAACAGGTAGATACAGGGAAAAGACCATTCGCACTCTGAAATCTGAATCTACTTCTACGAAGAGGACCCCTGTCATATGGTTATTTACTTGAGGTTATGGGTTATTCCTATTTATTTAGAAGATTGAGTGATGCACAAAGTTGCAAATACAAACTCCTATGTCCCAAATACGTAAACTCCTATGTCGCAATGATGCTTTTTTATAGCAGTATTTATTATATGTGTCTGTTGTTGTGACATAACATATTCCAAATTGAAACATTCATAAGTGAACATACCACCAATAAATTTGATACCTCCTATGTCGACTTTGCAAGTAAAGAGGATTCCCAGACCTTTATATCGTATTTAGTGCAGACGTATGAATATATAATAGAAGTCTTGAACTTGACGGAACAGATCCGTACACCATTTTAAAAGAGGGCAGATGAACTTTTATTCGACATAATTGAATATTACTTTTCATTTTGCGAAAGCTATAAATGGCACTGAATAAAACTAAAATGGCGCATGTAAGAATTTATTTCTTTTGGAAAAAGGTGATGATGCAGATGGTATAATATCGTCAAGACTATAAAACCTGAAACATCTTTTTATTATTCTGGCATTTTAAATAAACGATGTTTTTGGTTTGTATAGGTTTCCTATCAGTTATGGTTTTCAGACCATGCCCAGCCCTGTGAGTTAAATGCAGATATTAGCACAATTAAAAATGATATTAATTCTTTATTTCTCTCAATTTTTAGATGTCCAAGATAACGAAAGAGCACAAAACCCAAGGTTCTTAATGAGGGGCTGTTGTGGATGATATATGCAGTTAACGATTTTGGTTTGGCACATTTGAAGCTAAAGGATGTACTTGATTTTTGCGAAAATACCGATTTACAATCAAGTGTTGCTGCTACTACCAGTTGATTATTTTATTTAACGGCGACCACAGTTCAAGAATTAAGAAACTGAGGTGACAAGTTTTGGTTTCTTCTTTACAACCACCTTTAATATCTAGAGATGTGATTTTTACCCTTAAGAAGCTTCTCAAAAGGATGCTTACGGTTTCGGCACAATCATGCATAAAAATATCACTTACCCACATATGGATTTAGACTTAAACAGATTAATAATCTCTCGTGTCTTTTTAATAGCTTGGAATGGGGAATGCTGTCAATATTTAATGTGGACAAGCATATGGAGCTCACAAACAAGAAATGCTCAGCATTTATCTTCAAAGATCAACCATTCTTTAATTGGCTATATCTTTTCCTCTTATGTTTCTATACAGTTTCACAAAATCACTCTTAATCTTGATTAGCCAACCAACACATATCACAGCTGCAGCTTCGCTCTTCATTTGTGGCTTCATCCCACAGATCTTTTCATATTCTGCCAACTTCCCCACCCAAAAATTCCTTCAAGCTCAAAGCATTATGAACCCGAGTGTGTACATTGCAGTTGCAGTCCTCCTGGCCCATGTGGACCTGATTGTTTAACTTCCATGTTGGCATTCAGATTAGAATTACATTAACATCTTTGTTTAACTTCGTTAAGCTGCCACTGTCTCTTCGTTTTAGTTAATTATACAAGATTGTACCCCGTTTGTGACGTTAAGTGTGTCGGTGTTCTGGCCCTTGTCACTACGGTAAATAAATTTGTTATCGATAACCGTAGATACGGGTTATATGGTTGGTTGAGTATACAACTGGATCATGATTATCTTTGATTTTTTCGAGTTTATTTAAATCGGAAAATAAAATAAAATATGTCACTGCCCTGTTGATTTAAACGAATGTCTTTGCTCACTTGCTACATCACTATTCCTAAACAGATTCCTACATTAAAGATGTAGCAGGTGAAGGATGCAATATATACGGATTCTTGGATGCTAGTTAAGTAGTTGGACTTATGTATAGAGAAAGGGTGCGACTAATACAGGCATGCATTTAAATTGCAGTTTACTTCTACATCTAACTTGATAGATTAACCATTTTACCCATTTTACCCTATTAGAAAATAGTTTACTTGTACAGGTACGTGTGTTATAATATCTTTAGGTTGTTCAAAATATATACAGTATATTAAGCTACAGATAAGTATATACATCCAAAAATGACAGAATTTAATTTTAAAACTTTGGGGAATCTCAAGGATAATAATATGAGTTAAGTTATTTTGGATACCATATCTATCATGGATACTAAGGGACTCATCCCCACCATCCATCCTCATCATATCTAATGGTTGAGATTAAAAGTATTTAATTATTTCACTTATTTTTAAAACTTAAATATCTTTTAAACCGTTAAGTGTTAAACGGAAAAAAATATATCATCACGACGAGTATTTAATTAGCTTTCTACAGATATGCAATATGATATACTTTTGAAGAAAAAAAAATCGCTTTTTTTTTTAAATTTGCGTAAAATATCATATATGATAATAGTGTTTTATCATATATGATATTAGTGTTATGTTACAAATTATTACAGAATCATATATGATATTGGTTTATATCATATGATATTGGTTTATATCATATGATATTGGTTTATATCATATATGATAAGTTATATCATATATGATACCAGTGTTACTATCATATATGATATTTAGTATCATATATGATAAATTACGGAAAAAACAAAAAAAAATAATTTGTCGAAAGTATATCATATAGCATATCTGTAGAAAGATAATTAAATGCCCGTCGTAATGGTATATTTTTTTTCGTATAACGATTGACGGTTTAAAAGATATTAATGTTTGAAAAAAAAGAGGAAATTGGTTTTATGTTTAATGTTATCTATTAGATTAAGATGGAGATGGGTGGTTGAGATTAGTCCCTTAGTATCCAAATAAAGTTTGGTATGCAAATGAACTTAAATCTAATAATATACATTGGCATCACGATCCTACACTTGACATCTCCCCCAAACAAAAACCCAACACAAGACTCGAACCACTCAAACAGCCTCTTTAAACTCGACTGTTACACATTGAGTGCAATCTTTAACCCACCCTCGACTCGAACCACAAAACCCTACAAAACCATCGTCTCATTTATTTCAAACCACATCAAACAAGACTCGTATTTATACTTAATGATCTCAGATTTAAAATTTCGTGTAATGCATGTCTAGATCCTTTAAAGATCCTGTCACGAAATTAAGGATTTCTTCATAGATCTTGTGTGAAGCTTAAACCTTCTTTTGATTTTTCGAACTTAGATGAACAATCAAGAACAAGAGTGTTCTGATGTGCTTTTTGGTTCGGGTTGTTAAAGTTAAAACACAAAGCATACAAAAAATCCAAGCATAACCTACCCGAGACCATAGAAATGATCTAAGACGAATCATTGCCTCCTCTTGTTCTTTGATTCATAGCTTATAAAAGTCTGTCAATTTTTTTTTGAATTATAAGGTTAAAGGAGTTGGTATTCTGCGTATTTTTTTTTTGAGACGTTGAGAGAAAATAGGGAGGTGGGGCGGACAAACTAAGGAGATATATTAGGGCTTGAGGTGTTTAATATTTTTAGGTGGGAGCATTGAAAGTCAAAGTAAAAACTGAGACGGAGGAAACAAGAAAAGGTGTGGAGGATACTATGTAAAATAAGATTAGGCCACATTTATAGTACTTCAAATAGTTGGCATTGACATGTATCGTCTACTCTCCATTAGCAAGCCACGTTTTGTGTTGTCTATATTTCTTTATTATTAGACCACGCCTACAAATGGTATAGATTAGCCTGTTTTTGTTTCCATCTATATCAAAGCCCCACGTCTCACACTATCAGGCATGAATGGTTTTTGCTTAGGCCACGCTTATTTGGTTGTCCCCACTTCTTTCATAAATCAATTTGACTAAGCTACTACACATAACCTTTTCATTTCTCATACTACATTGTTTAATTGTTTTTTTGCCATTCATTTGGCATTGGAAAATGGTGGGGCTAAATACATTGTTAAAGTGAAGTGAATTCGGTATGTGACCAACTTTGGACACCATTTCTTTATTTATCAAAAGTTTTAAATTTGATTATTTAATTTTGTTATTTGAAGATCGGTTATATTGTATTATTTTTGCGATTGAGGATTAAGTTAAACTTAGAGAATTTTAATCATCGTTTTATATCACCAAACAAGAATTTAAGAATTTAAGAATTTTTTTTTAATTTTTTTTTCTATTTTTTAATATCAGTTATTTTTTTTTAAATATCTGATTTTTCTATTTTTATTTTCTATTTTTAGTTAAGTTATTTTTTTAAAGTTAACTTTTTATATTTATATAGTTTAAAGTTATTTTTTTTACTTTAGTTAATTTTGTATTTTTGTCAATCAATATATTTGGATTTGGTACATCCTGTTGAGGCGGGTATTTTGAGAGAACCAAAGTGGTAACATATTTGACGGGGTAAAAGTTTTTGTGGCCGGATTTAAAGACAAAAGTGACGTGACTACGTGACTAAGTAACGTGATAAATTGACAAGGTTTATTTTGCCGACGGATTTTTGATCGGGTATTTGAAGTGAAGACAGATTTTTCATCGATAAGTAATTCTTCCTTTATTTTTCATTGAACTTCAATGGATTCGTTGACTTCAATTTCTCATGAGGGAGAATCACATTCAATGCAAAACAAAGTTAGAAAAAGTGGCATTACTTCATTTCAAATGCTTCAGTATCATCTAGTTACTCTATCACGGATTCAAGGAGGGAGCGAATTTGTGAAAATCTTTGGTCAAGATCGTCATATATTAATGGAATCGATGTTCACCATCTTGACCCAACTAGCAGAGCAACTCCACAATAGCAACTTTAATCACTCTGCATCGGCACTTGAATACAAGGCTCTTGTGACACAACTCACACCTTCCCTCCAATTCAATATCATCAAGTCTGACAACTCAGGGATATGTCGGTCATTTTTTCGAGACACACAAACCGAGCTTCAAGTTTTCCGAGGTACACTATTGAAACTTTTGTCATCGGTCTCGTCTTCGATTTATGAAAAATCCCGACTTCAGCAAGCGTATGATAATGAAGTGCAAGAATCTATGATGCCGATGCAAGAGGAGAATGGTCATACGGTTGACAAATTGGGGCCTAACGATGGCAAGAGCACGGAATCAGAAGGACAACATGATACCAGTGGCACGTCAGGCAATGTTCACGAGATCTCTTTTGATAACACCTTACCCGTTAATGACGACGAGCCTGCGAACATGGTCCAATGTAAAATACCGCATATTGAGCATTCTGAATCTAACTATGACAAACATGGGATGGAAAAGAGTGATAGAAATAGCACCTCTGATTCATCCGATGTAAGTCATAATGGGGGAGAAAGTGTTCAAAATGCTAAACATCATGATAATTGTCTTATAGCTGCTTCTTTGACTGCTCCTGATTCCAAGATTAGAGAGCTCGAAACGATTGTAGCTCAACAATCAAAAGAGATTGATGATGCCAAAATTGAATTTTCAAAGAAAACGGACAAATTTGAAAAGCATTTTGAAAAACTTGAAAAGTCAAACGTTGTTCTTGAAGGAAAATTGGATCAAACAGTTCTGGATTCTAAAGATGAAAAGGATAAATTTTTAAAACAAATTAAGTTGCTAGAATCTAAGTTGGCATCCCAAGATGAATTGCTCAAAGAAAATGAGATCTTAAAGGCTCAAGTACAGGAAAAGGTCTTTGCATTAGCAGCTCTGAAAAACGAGTTAAGGAAAACTAAAGGAACTAGTGTGGACATTAAGCTTGAAAAACCATCAATCTTGGGGAAACCGCCTCAAATTCAGTCTATTAGACAACCGACTGCATTTAGATCCGAGCGACCAAAATCCTCGAGACCGCGGTTTGCCTCCCAAGTTGATATGGTTCATCTTTCTAGACCAGTCACTCCTCTATCTAGGTCCATTGTGACTATAACAGCTTCTTCAAGACCTAATCACATGATTGCCTCTAGTTTCCCTCGACATAGTCCAAAGAACACGTCTCGAACTAGTTCAAATGACGTTCGCCATACATTTGGTCTAATGGAAGATAAGCTAAAGACACAAGTAAGAGATAGGAATTTCAAACCTAGTCAGATGCCTTCTAGTTTACCCAACACTGCTAACCGTAGCAAGTCACTTCCTAGGAGCATCAATCAATCATCTAGGAATTCTAGCTCTTACTCGGACATTAAATATGCTACTTGTAAAACATGTAGGAAATGTGTCTTTAAAGCCAATCATGATTCTTGTATCAAGAAATTACTTAATGAGGTGAACTCCCGTGCTAGACATAAATCCCAGTGGGTAGCTAAAATCAAACCCCTTGGTAAAATGTGGCGACCCACTGGTAGAACTTTCACTCTTGTAGGAAACGAGTGCCCTTTAACTAGGATAGTCTCCGATTCTACTAAGACTACTAGGGAGGAAATTGAAGAGGATGACACATCACTTAAGCCTAAACTTAAGGTTTTCTATAAAAGGAAACGTTTGCCAACTAAGACAAGTGAATCATCTCCTCAGGTCACCTCAGGCACAAATAAGGCCAACTGTGAACCCCCACATGGTTCTAAAATAGATATCGCTAATCCACATACAAGCATCCAACTTTCTAATGAGAATGCAGGTACCAAAGTTAACATTCAACAAGCACACCGCGTTCCAATCGTTGTATACCATTCAATTAAGGACACTCTCAGAGTTTGGTTGCTGAAGAAGCTGATATCTAAGAAACAAGTGTCTCAGGGGATATGCAGTTAAGCTTACAATGTACAGGACTTATAGTCACATCACAGAGTATAACTCGATCTTCAAAGAAAGGAAAGTTTATCGCCGATGGTAAACTTATCCTAACAACGAGAAATTCATTTTTCTCGGGCATGAGCTTATATTAAAACATTCCAAGTTTTTAAGCTCATGCACTATGGCTCCTCGTTAAATGACAGACGATGACCCGGACTTCAGAGACAGGGAAGTTTATCTACGCAACGATAACTTACCCTCTTAACAAGAAATTAAGTTTTCTTGGACACGAGCTTATCCTAAAACCGTTCAAAGGTTTTAAGCTCGTGTATAAGGCTCTTCATTAAATATCAGATGATGACCCGTTCTTCAAATAAAGGAAAGTTTATCGCTGATGATAAACTTATCCTCACAACGAGAAAGTAATTTTTCTCGGGCATGAGATTATATTAAAAACATTCCAAGTTTTTATGCTCATGCACAATGGCGTATAATTATATTTCAGATTATGCCCCGGAATTCTATTTTAGGAAAGCTTATCTTTAAATATAGCTTATCCTCGTAACGGGAAATTAAATTTTCTCGGTCATGAGCTTGTATTAAGACATTCCAAGTTTTAAGCTCAGAAAGGAAAGTGTATCTTTTAAATAAGAGAACTTTTCCACATAACGAGAAATTCATCTTTCTCGGTAATGAGCTTTACGTTAAAACATTCAAAGTTTTTCAAGCTCATGAAAACGACTTTTAAGTAAATGTCAACTTAGGACTCGTTCTTTAGTTAAAAGGAAAGTTTATCGCCGATGATAAACTTATCCTTAACAACGGGAAGTTTACAACTTCTCGGACTTGAGCTCGTTTTGTAAGATATTCAACATCTTAAGCTCAAGTAATTGGTTTTCAAAACATTGAACACAATTTTTCTAGAATTTCTCAAAAAGGTTTTTCTAAATCTTTCAAAATTGTGTGTTCAAAAAATGTTTTGATAAAAAGAGCATGTCTTCTGGAATCGATAATATTTACGATACTAGAAATGTCATTCAATAATGACACGGGGTTGTAAATAAATTTCGAGCAGAAGTTCAAATGTTTTAAAACATGCTCAAAATGGCTTGCTATTATTTCAGATAGTAACCCTCTTTTCATTTTAAAGTCAAGCATTTCACCGGAAAGCTTTGACTCAACAACGGGAATTAATTTTCTCGGGCATGGTTTACTTTACAACCATGTAAGGGATTGTGTTTACTTTATAACACAATCTAACACAAATTTATGTACGTGTGATGGTTGTAAGATTACGTCTTTTAGGAAAAAGAGCGTAAAAATAGGGCAAGTGAGCACGACGATTTAGGAAAACCGTGTGTGAATGACCCTAAGTGAGTTCGTTCTCGAGGAGGCTAGTGCGCTGTGTATTGAATTGATATATGTTTGTGATTATCTGATTGAGAAAGAAATGGGATTAGAAGAGAAAGACGGTTATGAAAACGGATTAAACTAAGACGAAAAAGGCGATCACGCAAAACCGTAAATAGTACAAAAATTAAAATTTTAACCTAAAAATTCCTAAAAATTCCTAAAAATCCCCAATAATACTCTAAGAGTTTACAAAAAATCTAAACTTGCTAAAACCTTTTAATTAATTAGATAATGACTTTTTAATGCTAATTAAAGCCCTAAAAATCACTATTAATTATTAAAAAGCCCTAAACAAGATCTAATAGTTTGTAAACCTCAAAAATGTCCTAATTAAGCTAAAAACTATTTTTAAAAATTTTAAAACCAAATTAAACTATTTTAAAACACTTAAAAACTATTAATATCACTTAAATCTTAAATTAATTCTAGAAATTAATTGAAAAGTCTTAAAAATATTTTGAAAGTGAAAAAACTCCTAATTAAGTGTCCTTAACCTAGGAAAAATGTAAAAACTAAAAAAAATAAAACTTCAATTTTTAATAATAAAATAATATTCAAATAATTAAAAAAATTCAAAGTTCATAAAAAATTCTAAAAAATTACCAAAAATCTAGAATATTGTAACTAAGACAAAAATGCAATTAAAATTTTCTGAAACCTATTTAATAATTTAATATTAAATTTTAAAGTTAACTAAAAACCCTAAAATCCAATAAAATCAAAAATAAGCTAAATTGAAAACTTAAAAAGCTGTAAACCTCAAAAATATAATTCAAAACCTTAAAACTATTTTTATAAAAATAAAAAAGACTTTTTCCTATTTTTTATCTATTTAATAAAAACCGGCTAAAGAAAAAATGATAAAAAATAATAAAATAAAGGGAAAATACAAAACCTAGCTAGAAAAATCCCTAGCCTAATGACAACCCTAGGAAAATAAGCTTGGCCAAATTAGCTTAATGGATAAGCTAAAAAAAGCCCAAAATAAGCTACGGCTTTAATTATATAAGCCCACACAACAACCCTTTAAGTATATTGCAAATTCAACCCTAGCCGTCAAAGACCCTAGGGCGCAATGGTAACGTGTGTGTGTGGTGAGAGGAGTGGCGCAGGTTCGAGTCCTGGCCACGTCCTTTTTGATTTTTTTATTTTTTTTTACTTTTAAAAACTCAAAACCAGACTTACACTTAACTTAAAAAAACCTTTTTAATCAAATACAAACAAGAATCAAACTAAAATCAAATCAAAACGTGCCCAGATCTCCTTTGCTTCTGATGAACACAAGTGATATTCTTCACTTGTGCAGTTTTAATCAAGAGGGCTTGATTTGTGATTTTGGTGGTGTTTTTGTTGGACTAAAGGCACCCTTGTACTCTGTTGAGTACAAGGAGTCAATACAAACACAAAAACAGGCAAGCACAACACAAATTCAAGCACAAAATAAGCAAATAAGGGTGCTGATATGACTTAAGCAGGTTTGGTGATGATAGACTAGATTACTTGCACAAGTTTGAATTTTAACAGCCAATAACTTGCAAATAAGCTAAACACAAAGCATATAACTGAATCACAACCCTCAAATACCCTATAATCTAACAACCACCAAGATTTGATGGCAAAATATCAATTAAAACTGGCAGAAAGAATGAATGACTGATTTATGCTATTTTTACCCACTTAAAGCATGCAATAGTGTTCAAAACTTGACCAAACTGAAACTTAAGCACTTATAATACCTAATAACTAACTAATGAGTGAAAATAACAGGTTTTAACACAAAATCAACCAAAGAAATTCAATTAATGTGCAAAACCAAACACCCCTTTAAATTGACTGAAATCAAAATTTTCAAAGCAAATCTATAAAACACTCAATCAAACTGATTATAAATGATCCTAACATGCATATAATCAACTAGTGAACAAATTCAAACACTTAAACTATCACTTAAAAACTTAACATGCAGAATCAAATAAAGCACATAATTTTTTCAGAAAACTAAAAAATGAAATGAGAAACAAGGAGCTACCTTAAGGGACCTACATCCAGGTCCCTTAGTGGTTGCTTAACCACCTCCAATAGGGTGGGGCCTATGCAGAACTTTGTTGAGATGCTGATGAAGTTTTACTTAACAAAAAGGGATGAAAAATGGTCCTTGTTTAGAACCTGCTAAGATCAAAACCAAAACACAAAGAGTGACCTGGTATGAGAGCCAATGAGCTATAAGAATGACTTATAGACAAGTCCCCTTATAGCTTATAGCTTTTTAAATGGAACAGTGATGTTAAAAATAAGCAAAAAGGTTTTTTTACCTCACTTTGCCCTTTTTACCCAAACCTTTATACCCACTACACCTTGATATCTCCAAGATATCAGGGTGATATGGTCATATACAAGCTTGAATATAAGAAGCTTATGTGGTTTAACAACCTTTCTAAAAAGAAAATGGATTTAAGAACTTAAAAAGAAAACTTGAAAATCAGAAACTTGAAATGCCTTTTTAAGAGAAATATTTCAAACCAAACACAACATGAAAATATAAAAGGTACTCAATCTTTCTCATCAACAACACTTAAACCATTTTCATTCATTAAAAACTGGATTTACAAAGCTGTGAAAAAGGAGAAAAATTAAGAACAAGGGTCATGCACAATACGCACACTCCTTATATAGACCTAGATAGAACATTCTAGTTACTCTTGAATAAAAAAAATACAAGCTAAAACCCTAATGGTTTGAAAATCCCAAAATGCCCTTGTGTTCTTGACTGATTTCTTGGTCAATATGCTCCTCATGTGATCTTTGTACTTGGCCAGCCTTGAAAAGTTGATCATAGACGTCCAAATGTGCTTGGGGACCAAGGAGTGTGATCCAGACGTTCAATTGGTCGGGTTTTGAAATTGGGGGAAAGTGATGGGTGCAGGGGAGGGTCCCACAAGACACATGGGTGTGTCTTGTGGCATTTTGAGATGTGCGATGTGGTGACAAAACCATCAATTAGTCATCTGGAAAGATTGAGTCAAAAACCCTTTGTTTTTGTCTTTGTTCATCCTGGGTTTATCCTAGGGTTTAAGGGGGGATTAGAAGCAGTTTAATCCAAATTGGGGTTAATGGATTTTAAATTAAGTGTTTGGGTGGGAAAAGTTTAAGTAATTAAATAAATCCGTTTTCAAAGTGAGTTGAAGGTGACGTGGTGAAGGGGAGATGTATGATTGGTGGAGGGTTTAAGCTTGGCGATGTGGCAGCTTGTGAGTGGGTGGATGGAGTTTGGCTGTCTGGCAGGATTGGCCCCTTACTTTTCTCTCTTTGTTCATGTTGTTTTAAATGGCTATCAACGCCTAAATAACAAGTAACAACTTTAGGGCAGTTGTCAATTTTGGCACAAATACTTCCAAACTTAAAACAAGGACTAAACATGCAATTTCTTCATTCTTCAAGGGCTGTTCTTGACATGTCTTCATACTTTAAGGCTTTGACTTGTTTGTTGACTTCTTGGAGGACCATTATTGACAATTTAGTTTTGTTGAGGGACTAAATTTTCCAATTCTTCAAAGTTAAAGGTCCTTTTTGTAATTTTGACAAACTTTAGGGACCAAACTTGTAATTATGAAGATACAAGGGTATAAAGTGTCAATTCTTCAAACTTGGAGGACCAATCTTCATAATTCTTCAAATCTTCAAGGGTTTTCTTTGGAAAATTCTTCATTAGGGCTTGGTTCATCGTGCGACTTCGTTTCCCATGTTCGTTTTTGATTGATTCTTGTGATCTTTTGTCATTTTCTCAATATCCGTACCTAAAATACACAAGCAACAAACACAAGCATATATTTGGGTATTTTGATGATATTTAATGCATTTTAAGCCCTAATTGGATGATGTGACTATGTATAAAAGCAGTCTCATCACTCCCCCATACTAAACCATTACCGTGCCCTCACGCAATGCTAGAATAAAGTATCTTAGCACTTCCAAAATTCATTTTTATTTCCTTTATTCAAATGATAAACTAGCTACACTACTACTATTACTACTACTTGCGTTTTAGACATAATGTATGATTTTCATCGCAAAATGGGACGTTTAGGTTCATAGAATAAGAACACGTGAATGCTTCGTTAGAAATAATTTCGTCGTCCTCAATTTTCACCCCAATTCCATGCTAAGCGTGCAACGAGATCATTGTCATTATAAGTTAGTAATGCTAACACTACTCATATGCCCTAATCACGTACTTCTCCTCCCATTATTCCTAAGTTGTATCTCTTATATTTTATTTTGTCTTGAATGTTTCACGAGGATACATTGTTGACTTATGTGATAATAGAGATTTAGGTCTAAAAATAGAGTACTAACGGTGTAACTAAGACCATCAAATCAATAACCCTTCCTAATAGACAACGATGTTAAAAAATTAAGTTGACAAGAAGAATCGATAAACACGGTTTTATAACGGTTTTGAACATGAGACTTATTACCAAGACTTTTATACGCCCCCTAACGGAAGGGCCTTATTATCTTTGGTTTACCTCCATCTTTTATTCAACTTCGCTATGAAGCTTTTATTATGACTTCGGTCTTGCCTTGCCTTTTATTATCTGCCTCATCGGTGGTTTTATTAGCCAAAGACGTATATCCTCACGCTAAAGCAAATTTTGGATCTTTAAAGCTTCGAAGATTAAGGCTTGATTCACTTTCAATTTTGCATAGATTTTTCGGCCTTGTGGGGCTTAAAATTGTTTGCTTGATTTAGGTGAGCACTTGAAATCTTATTATTGGGTGAAGCTTTCGATTATTCGGGTGCCAATACTTCAAAACCGTGACGCTGGCGATACCTTAATGTCTTCCCAATTTAATTACACGGAAGCTACTAGAAAAGACTAGAAACCCAACAATCCTAACTAAACCGCTAAGTCAATATTTATTAAGCAAAAAATATTTACATGCGAAGGGAGAATAAGCAAACAACGAGAACACATGAGTTTTTGAAAGAATACGAGTACTCTACGTTTAGCATAGTAACTTATAATTAACTCTATCATTTCTCGTCCTCATTTAAGAGACTTAGCCTAATGTGTAGTTAAGGAATCAAAGCTAAGTGCTCAACACACACGGTCGAGTCAAAAATTACTCTTATTCTCGCCATCAGAAAATCTACATTCGTGTCTTCAAACACTTATAAAACATGAGAAAAATTTAAATTTTTGGCCATTTTTAGCCTTATTTTGCAACAAAACGATAAACAAAAAGATAAACTTTGGAAAGCGTGAAGGTTTGGCAAGGCAAGTATCTATTCACCCCCCCTATACTAAAGTTAAACATTGTCCTCAATGTTTCGAGTCTAGGGGTGCAAACACCCCTATACTAGAGACGTAGTCGAATGCCTAATCTAGCATGGAAAGGGTGTAACCAATAAATTAATAGCCGTTTATGAAGTGTGTTAATAACCTAAGGTTAGAACAATCAAGGATATAACATGGATATTGAGAAAGTCTTCAAAGCAAACGATCGAGTGCTCTCATAAAACGAACACGAGAGGCTCCAATCGTGAAGATCATGATCTAAAAACCACATATCACAAAGAACCACGGCACAAAGGTTGGAAGGGCATGAATCCCCACACGTAAGCTACATTAGAAAGCGATAATATGTACATAGGATAAGCATGGGACTCCCCCACGAGGCACCTCGTTTTTGATTATCGAGTCATGAGCTCGACTCGATCCCCTCAATAGTAACTATCATTGGGGAAGGTGACTTGGTCGAGGTAGTTCAAGGATGGAACTTCCCCGCCAAAGTAGTGCTTCAACCTATGTCCATTCACCTTGAAGTTAGGACCATCATCTTGAGCTAGCTCGATGGTCCCATACGGAAACACTTGAGTCACGGTGAATGGACCGGACCAACGGGATTTCAACTTACCGGAAAAGATTTTCAATCTTGAATTAAAAAGCAAAACTTGATCCCCAATGTTAAAAACCTGGTTTTTAATTTTTGAATCAATGCAACTTTTTAGTTTTCTCTTTATAAATCAATGAATTTTCATAAGCAATGTCCCTTAATTCATCCAATTCATTTAATTGCATTTTCTGGTGTTTTCCCGTGGTCTCCATATCATCATTACAATGCTTTAGGGCCCAATAAGCCTTGTGTTCTAATTCGATAGGCAAATGACAATTCTTTCCATACACAAGCTTATAGGGAGTGCACCCAATGGGTGTCTTATGAGCGGTCCTAAAGGCCCATAAAGCATCGTCTAACTTATCCGACCACAATTGTCGGTTTTCCCCAACGGATCTCTCCAAGATCCTCTTCAACGCTCGGTTTGAAACCTCGACTTGCCCACTCGTTTGTGGGTGATAAGCCGTAGAAAGACGATGTGTAACCCCATATTTCCTTAGAACCCTTTCAAATTGGTCGTTACAAAAATGGGTTCCACGATCGCTTATGATAGCACGAGGGGTTCCAAACCGAGAAAACAATTGCTTCAAAAACTTGACTACCTAATAAGTGTGAAAACACTTATCCTTTTGCCACTAAAATCATGGAAAAACAAAACCGAATCATGTGTTTTATATCAATAAAGTCGGAATTACGCGTGGTTTTGTGTTTTTGTGTTTAAATAGGTACAAATGATCAAAAGAAGAGAAAACACGGGATTTCACGGTCAAATGTCGAAGAAAAGTCAAGAAAGAGTCGAAGACAAGATCAAAAGACCAAAAGTGTGCCAAGATCACGAAACCCGACAAAATCGATACGATTTTGAAGAAAAGACCAAAATGCCAAAGATCAAGTCGTTTTATTCGAGGATTTAATTTGTCAAAGTTATTGGGCCTTGTGGGTCCCACATTCGGGTTAATGGGCTCAAAAGCCCATTTGGAAGTTAAAATTTGCTTATTTAAAAGTTACAAGCCCAAAGGCCCAAATTCATTTAACAAAAATCGGAAGGAATAAAATTTGGGCCCAAGCCCAAATTTTATACAAACTTGAGACGGATGGGAGTATTTGGAAGTAATAATGATCAAAGCCCATTTACATCCTGGCCCAATTGGAAACAAAGGAGAGGTGCCCAAACCACAAAGAAAGTAACGTCGGTTTGAAGTTTTAAGAAAGTCAAAATCCCCTCATAAACACACGAATTTTACTCTCCCCCACACCTGATCAATTCATCCCTAATCACCATACGGTACATCTTACCCGCACACGAAATAAATAAAATAAAAAATTACCCACCCCCACTTTCACATTACGTTACAAACAAAGTCCCATTTCACATCATTCACTCTCTCCACACAGACTCATTTTTTACCCAACTCTCTCAAAACCCTAGATCACCCATCACCAAGATCCTTCAGTAAAAATTGGGGGTTTTTATCCACCCAATTAATTCACATCTAAAGAAATAAAACCCCCAATTTTCGGATCAAACACCCCCACCTGTGGTCCACAATCCAAATCGTGACACCCTGGCAATCCGTGGTCGAGATGGATTCTCAACCGTTCGATGTGAAGAAAAAGAGAGAGAAATAAATGAAGGGCTGTGATCTTAAGCCGTGGCCTCCAAGGAGTTTGAAGAAGGTTTTTGGTGGGTTTGCCTATAAAAACCCCCACATCATGTATTAGAGGCATCCATCTATTGAAGCTTTTCTTTATTTTCTGTTTTTAAAATTTAATTAAGAGTAGTATTAAATTAGATTTAATTTTCAGTAAATTAGTTATAGAGTTAATCTTGTAATTTTCTTAATTCTAGTTTTCTAATCTTGATTTATTATTAATGAAAAAGTTGATTTCCATTATTTCTGTTTCATTTTAAATTCTGCCAAGTTTTTATTTAAATCTTTAAATCCAGTTTTTAGCTACTGTTATTCTTATTTCATTCGGTTCTAATATAAGAAAAAAAAAAAGAAAAAAAGAAAATATAAATAAATAAAGCTGTTTGGTTCGAGAAAGGTGTTTTTGGTTCGAGTGTTTTTTGACGATGATGAAGTTGATGGTGTTATGGTGGGTGCGGTTTACGGTTCTTAAGGTTGCTCAGCGCACACCTTCGTCGCAACGGATTCTCCAAAAGGTTTGTTTCTCTTTAATTTTGTTATTACGTGGTAGTTTGATTTATTGATTTATCTGCTTATGATTGGATTTGCTTAGTATTAGTTTCGGTTTTGCTTAGAAATAATTTTGTAGATTTATTTGATTTTTATCTACTTAAGATTTATAAGTTGTTTGGATCTGTTTATAATTTTTATCTATTTTAATCTATTTTTAATTGCTAGGTTTATAGTTTGTTTAGATTTGTTTTATGTTTGCTTAATTTTCTCTTTTGCTTATCTGTTCGTTTGCTTATTATCTGCTTATTATCATAATCTGCCTTCTTGGTTTATGTCATGTTAATTAGTTGCTGATTTGCTTATTCGGGGTTTAGCTTGTTTTGTTTCGATTTATTAATCTGCTTATTTAGACTCTCTTGCTCACTGCTTATTTGATATAGCTTATGTCAATTTTTGCTTCTTAGATTGTAGTTTTTAGCTTGTCTGATTTCGTTTTGTTTAAGATCTGCTCATTTTCTTGTTTAGAGTTTATCAATTTGCTTATTTGATTTCTGTTTGTTTCGTTTGCTTATTGTTTAGGCTTATTTGATTTAGCTTATTCTGGATTGCTTATTTATTATAGCTTATCGGATTAATAAATCTGTTAAGCACACAAAGCTGTGTCCTCACAGTCTTTTAGCTAAGGTTTCTTTTAGTAATCTGTCAAAAAAAAAGAATTAATCCCAAAAAAATGTCATATGAGGGGTTCGAAGTCGATCCCTCCCGTTTAGAGGACCAACGTGATAACCACTTGGACTGCAATCCTTTTTGATTTAACTCGTAGATCTCTCATTAATATAGTGTTTTTCAGATTTGGCAGATTTTGTTTTGAGATCACTTTGTTTTTTTTTTTAACTCGCGTTTCTTTTAATTACTTTTAATTTTAATTAGATTAAATTCTATATAAAAAGTAGTTTAGATAAAATAAATTTAAAAAATAGTATATATAAAAATGTTTTTATTTTAAAGTTTAATTAGTTAATTTTCATAATTAGATTTAAATAAAAGATAGTTTTTAAAATAGATTAGTTTAAATAGTAATTTTATTAAAGTTTTATTAGTTTAAAATAGTTTTATTAGATTTTTAAATTAGTTTAAAAGTTATTTTTTATTTGAATAGATTTATTTCTATAGATTTTTAATTAGATTATTATTTTAAATAGCTTTTATTTTTAATAGTTTTTAAAAGTAGTTCAAAAATACCAAACATACGTTTAACCAAGAACAAATAAAATCTCTACGTTAAAATTGGCTTTCAATTCGAGTGAGTCGAGGAACGATAATAGAAAATAAAAAGGGTTTGCAAAATCTCTTAGTTTCAAAATGGCGCCGCTGCCGCTTCGCTCGTACGATTGACGATTTTTTCGTGAAGACGTTTGGATTTTGGGATCCGTTCTTTTTGAACGTTACGTTTCTTGTTAACAAAATCAAAAACACAAAAAAAAATCAAAAACATAAAAATTAAAAAAAATTAAAAAATCACAAAAGCAATTTCTTTCCTAAGAATTGCACCAAAAAAATTAAAAAATCCAAAAGTAATACTTTTTCCTAAAAGTATTACACCAAAAATATTATGTATTAGTGTTAATTTTTATTTCGATTTCTTTCGATTTTTCTTTGTATATATATTTGTCTAAAAAATACAAAAATATTCTTCTTTTTCCTCTATTGTGTTTAATTCTTTTTCTCAACCCCTCTTATTTATAATTCTTCATGGATTTGTCTTGCGTTCGGTGTGGGAGACCATGGCTTGGTTTTCCAATTTGTCCATGGTGTACTTGTGCGAAGTGTGGTTCCGATATCGACGATACACAATTTGGATTTTGTCCATTGTGCAATTCTAGAAATTCGTACTTCTCCTCTTACACAAATTTCTCCCCTCCTTCCGTCTATGACAATCCCTATCCTCAACATGCACCGGGTTTTTCTCAATACCCGTGTTGCAATCATTGTGGGGGTCCTCACGATACTTCTTATTGTCAACCGATGAATTATGAGCCACATCCGTGCTATAATTCCGGTTTTCAAAATTTTGAACCCCCACAAAACTCCGTCGTTCATCAACCTTCTATTAAGGAAATTCTCGAAAGCTTAAAACAAATCAAAATTAGTTTGCATGACGAAAGACAACAAGAGCAAGTTTCTACTCTTAGTGTTTCTACTCCTCCTCTTGTGTGTTCTTACTATTATGATGACGATGAGACTACTATTTCTTGGAGTGATCTTTGTGCTCAATGTCCTAGTGCAATTGTAATCCCTTCTCTCAATATCCCAAATGCATCTAAGGATCTTGATACATCGAGTGAGATTAGCGATTTTGGGCTCGACAAATTCTTTGATGAAGTTTGTGATGTGCCGACTTTTGCTGAGCTTACGGAAACGGTCGTTCCGCTAGTCCATGATCACATACTCACAAATCCAAATGCAATAATTGATTCTTCCAATAAGAGTTCAATATGTGGTGAGTATGATGATTTCATCTTCGAGCCCGAGATTAAGGAAATTATCGACCGAGAGCTAGCTCTTTTACCTCCACTTCCACCTACAAGTGAGGTCGATTTTTCCAATAACGAGGCCGAACTTGATGAGTTGGAACGTCTTATTTTTAATAATAATGACGAACAAACTCACATGACCACGCATCCAATTCTCGAGGAGTTACCTAATAAACACTCCTCTAATGAGAATTACGTTTACCACATTCGTGAGGATTTAACTTATCAACAAATCCCACAAATGAATGATGGTTTCGTACTTGATCGTGATCTCTTCGAGAGAATTTCTAAAATCCTAAATGAGGGGAACGACAAACCTTTGTTTGACGAGCCTATCTATGATGAAGAAATCGAAGAGATTCACGTTCATGAGGATGATTACTTTGACCCGGGAGGTGACATTGACCATTCTTTGATTGATACCTTTACGGCTTTGCCGAATTATGACCATCCATTGTCTTTAGGGGATGACAATTTGTTTCCTTTACCCATCCCACCTCCCGCGGATCATGACCTCACATACTTCTCGTATGTTGAGAGGACCTTTTTACCTTCTATGACTTATCCTCCTGCCTCTCATTTATTATGTTCCTCCGGGACCGAGGACAAGATCTTTGATCCCGGTATCACATTCGAGGCTTCCCCATGGACCATTTAATTCGGGGTCGAGTCAGGCTCGTGACTCGGTTAACAAAAACAAGCGCTTCTCGGGAGGCAACCCGATGATCTATCTATCTATTATCTATTTTTCTATCTATTTTCTACAATAAATGTAGGGGGAGTCGTGTAGGATTGTTTGTTTTGTGTGTTGTGATTGTGTAGGTACATGTGCTTTGATGATCCACTTTTGGTACTTTTGACGTGACCTGTGTTCCCGTGTACCCGGTTCCTTCGATAAGTTTTTGCTATTGTGATTCTATCTTAAAACGAATAAATGTAATCACTTTAGTTGTCCTTTCCTTAGCTCGATTTAAACAACGCACTCAATGTCCTAAGTGTAGGGGAGTTTATTCTCCCACATGCTTAAACATTGAGGACAATGTTTATATTAAGTGTAGGGGGGATTTCTATCGAATTTTAGTGGCTTTTTCCATGAATTTGACCCCATTTAACCGGAAAATTTTAAAAAATTTTCAGCGTTTTTCAAATTTTAATCTATTTTGGCTTTGTAGTATTTTTATTTTATTTTCATTTCTTTTTTTCATCGCATCGTATTTATATTTTCAAGAATAAAGTCAAAAATAAATAAAATGGTTTCAACAAGTTTAGAAATCTTTGATATATTAGGCCCGTTGTGAATATTTTGACTCAACCCGAGTTTACTTATCCGAGTTTACTCTAGCTAGTATCCTGCACCATATGGACCTTAATTGGTTTATTAGGCTAAGCATCCACGAGTCTCATTCCTTGAGATTTTAAATTGTGGAGAACGAGAGATGATAGAGTTAATTATAAGTTCGGTATTCTTTCATTAACTTATGTGAGTTAGTTATGAGCTTTTTCTCCCATCACTTGTTAATAAATATATTTGCAATAAATAAGGTTGTACGATTTAAAAGGTTACTTAGCTTCTAGCACAAGATCGTTTAAAAGTTACTCGGTATTAATTAGAGTTCATAGCCAAGGCATAACTTATTGAAACGGGACGCGAAGATTGGCTTATCCAAAAAGGCCCTAACAAGGCATGAGGATACCCGAGTCCAAAAAGGCCCTAACAAGGCATGAGGATTCACTTTTTGCTAAAGATCCTAAGATGATGTGAAGATCATTAATCCCAATCAATATGAAGGATCAAGACACACGATGAGAAGCAATTACTCCCCTAAAGATCATGGAGAAGTCTATCCAAAAAGACCCTAACAAGGTATGAGGATAAATAGATCCAAGTCCGAAAAGGAGGCGGATCGTTGTATATCAAAATCCTAAATAAAGAAGAGGATAAATGAAGAAGTCGTGGTCAACGTTTGAAGCATCTTTCACTCCTTATGAAGATGTATACCAAAATGAAGAGAAGACCATAATTTCAAGATCGTCTCTCAAGATTTGAAGTTTGAAGTACAAGCCAAATATCGGTCCGAGAGAGGTCTCAAATCGTGAAACTAGTTATGCCAAGATATGAACTTTATGAGGTTTCGAGAAGCCGTTTTAAAAGATTTTGTCCTTTAGCTAACTATCGATTAAATCGTCCCACTTTATTTTCGGCCTTAATAAATTATCGAAATAAGTCAAAAATGCATCCTCGTGATCATTCAAGACAAAAATAAAATACAAGAGATACACCGTAGGAATAAGGGGGTCTAAGTGATTAACTAAACCACATGAGTAAGTATTAGTTGTGCTAACTTATAATAACAATGATCTCGTTTTTGAGCTTGGTATGGGGAACGTGAAACTTGAGGGTGATTTATATTCATGACACCAAAGCCCTAATCTAAGTCTTAGATTTCTTTACGAGTTTCTTCCACCAAATAATTTCCATGTTAATAAATAATTATAACTTTTGTCTCTTTCTTAAGTTTTATCTTTTCGTCGTAGTAGTAGGAGTAATAATGTAAAACCCGCATGCTTTTACCATGAATAGTGCCCTTAAGATCGTACGTTCTAGATTAAAACTTACCTCATGTAGTATTGATCACATTCATGTGCTAATAATCAAGCAAGTGCATACGTGTATGACATGACAAGTATCGATTACGTACGAACTCATGATAAACAGTTAATAATATATCACGTGAACATAATTAAATCATGAACACCATTTAAAATACTAACTAAAATAATTACGTAAATACTTATAATATATTTACGAGCGTTAAGTTTACGATAAACGACACGTTAGATTAAACAGAAACGCTTCAGACACGAACACGTTTAACCACGAACGAACACGAGAGCACACTATAATATTTTAGACACGGAAAACATTTGGGCTACCCCTTGTGGGCCCCATTGCCACGAAATTAGGAAGCTAAAAGGGCCTAGCCCATTAATTTTATTAACAAGGAAAAAGGAGGAATCATGTTTCATTTTACAAAATCTAGGAAATAAATAAAAACCCTAAAAGTTTTCCTCCTCCTTCTTCCTCTCCCTTTTGGCCGCCACCTTTACAACACCATAGGAGGGTGTTTTGGTTGATTTTGATCTTGAATAAGTGTACAAGTATTCGTGTTTGTTCATCCTCTTTCAAGACACGTATTGGTATATCATTTCTTAACCTTTCTTTTTCATTTCTTTTAATCTTTAATTTTATTATGAACATGTTATTATTATTTTTTATTTAAACATGATAATTATCATTGATCTAACATGTTTTGGTATAAATTAAAATCAAAGATTGATTTAAAGGGGTGTTTGTTTTTAGACGCCTAGCAAAACAAACCCGAGGGGGGTTTGGTTTGCTATTGCCGCCACCACCAAGACCACTTTTGGTCTTGGTTGGCTCATGTGGGTCCCACGGCAGCAAGGAACCAAGGGGAACCCCGATTTGGTTCGGGGTACGGTGTCGATTTCATGCCCGGTTCACGGTTCGTTGGTTAAATCATGATCTATGTTACATGTTAATTTTTATGAATCACGAACTTAGGATATAATTAATTAATAACATGAAATATTAATTAAATCATGACTTAGGTTATTTTAATTATTAGTTTATCATGACATTAATTTAACCTAAGTATTTTATGTTATAAGTTATAATTAATTAATTATTAAAACATGCCCATAACTAATTAATTTAGACATGACTTAGGTTATATTATTATTAATAATAATACACATTTTAACCTAAGTATTTTCATTTCATTTTAATTAATACATGTTACACTTTAATTAAAATGCTTAACCTATAGTTTAATTTAAATACATGAAATAATAATTAAACTATACACTATATCATATGACTTAAGAAATAAGCTTAAACACTTAGACTTATATGTTAGCTTATGTAATCAGCTTAATTCTATTTTTGGAAACTTTCTATTTTTGGAAACTTTCTATTTTTGAAAACTTTCTATTTTTGGAAACTTTCTATTTTTGGAAACTTTCTATTTTTGGTAACTTTCTATTTTTGGAAACTTTCTATTTTTGGAAACTTTCTATTTTTGGAAACCTGCTATTTTTGGAAAGTTACTTATTATTACACAGTAAGTATAATAATACATGAATCACCAGTAATACTTAATCAGATTAATCAGAATACAAGATAAACACAGTTAAGGCTTTAAACAGTGAACCATGACCTAAAACATACCAAATCAGCTATAACGAGACACAGAACCCAGTACGTAATCAGTGAATCGATACTTATACACGTGTGTATTCATGTAGCATTAGTGATCCAGAAGTAGGAGTCTTTCTTCCGTTCATTCATTGGACTTGAGGTACGGATTCCCGTCCTTTCAGTATGGACATTCCTTCCTTATTAGGATTTCCCCGTATGCAGCCAACTGTTTTCCCCAGCATTTGTTTTATTGTTTTGAACTGCTTATGTTAATTTAGCATAAACTATAGCCATATACAAGCATGACCAGTTTCACCTAGTTATGGAGGTACCATAACCATAGCATTGGAGGCACCGATGTTATGACTTCCCCACGGCGGAGTGATTGCTCGTGGCGTCCCTTTTCAGTTTGGCCATATTATTATATCAGTCGGGGCGTATGGGTGCATCCTAGTTACATGTTTTATTCAGTATTTCATGGTGAATGTGGTGTGTGCCTTGCATCCTTCACAAGGAGTTGATCCCTCCTACCCAAATCAGTATATTGATTAGAGGCATCCCCTCTAATCAGCATGATGAGGTCACCCCTCCAAGTATTCATGCACGTGACCTTTTCATGACCTATATGGGCTATGGTATATATATATGTTAAAACAGTTTTCACAAGATAACCATAAGGCTTTTCAAACTATAAAACCAGTTTTCTTGATACTTAACCAGTTTACTCAGAACTTAGTCTTCCGCTGTTATATGTTACATGCTTATCCTATTCATGCTATATTGTACATCCGTGCACTGAGCGTCTTGCTCAGCCGTTACTTTCCTTTCCATGTCCCAAAACGGCAGGTACCCAAGACTCGAGCATTTGGAGGACGCGCATAGGATGGAAGCTGCCAGAGACTTCTTTTCCTTTTTGCCTTCATATAGTTATGCTTGTTTAGTCTTTATTCAGTTCTTTTCCTTTATTTATGTTTTGGGCTTATGTTTGGGAACCGATGTTTGATTCCGGTTTTCCCTATGGTCATGTATGTTTTACTACATATCACCTTGCATGCTTTGATGACACGCCATAATCACGCGTGACATTCCATATATCAAAATGGGGTGTTACAATTATGGTATCAGAGCCAAGGCTTCGACCTGTAGGCTCTAAAACTCGACCTGTGACTAGTGGGTAGTCACCAGGAGCTTCCTAAGCCAACGTTTGTTATTCCACGTATTGATGTTTCAGCGCGTTGTTGTTTTAACCATTATGTTTTCAGCACCTTTTTGTTTTTAGCCATGACATTTTCAGCACCTTGTTGTTTTCACCATGATGTTTTCACCAGTATCGTCTTACTAATATGGAATGAACAACCGTCATCCATACTTAGTTATGTGTCATTGTCTATGCATGATGTTCCTCGTGAACTGTGACGATGTGGACTGACCCCAGTAGTTCATAATTTTCACATAAAACTTTTTTCTGTTAAGTTTTGACAATGACTTTTAATTATTATGTTCCATGCATTCATGCATTTATATCATATGTCATCTGTTGCAGGAATTTTGACTAAGTAATGGTTGGTACAGGATTGGCCCTATTTAGTCGCATGTGCTTTTATCGAAACTTTTAACTTTGGGACCGACCCATAGGCGTCCCCTCACCATGTCTTTTGTTTTGGAACCGACCCATAGGCGTTCCCTCGCACATATAAAGGTTTTATAAACTACATTATGCATTCATGCACTGTTTTTCTTGCATAGATTTTTTCTCATGATTTAAATTGGCATAAATTTTTTTTTTCATGTCCCATTATAAGTTATTATGTTTTATGTCAAGTATGCCTTCATACTGTCATGGTTAACTTCAGTTTCATGCTGATTATGTTATACACTTCTTCGTAATAGATGGTTTCATGTTTCCTCATGATAATTCCGTCTTCATGTTGATTATGTTTCACGCCTCTTTTATTATTTACGTTGTCCTGCAAGACATTGTTAGATTTCTCTAATCATGCTTTCATGATAGTCATGGTTGGTTTTCATTGATCATGTTGTCAGGCAAATCGTCGTTGAATTTTGTGTAACCACACTTTAGCGTTTCTCTATGCAACCAGAATCATGTCTATGCTAATACTGCCAGGTTATCATGATGGTTTTCCTAACCGTTTAACCGGTTTACTTTCATTAAATCAGGACAAATGATCGAGCCTATACCGATCATTTCATGTGTATTCCATGTGTACTCCACGTACCGTATTTCATGTGTATTACATGTACCTTAATCCATGTGTATTCCACTTGCAATACTTCACGAGTATTCGCTAGTCGATTCTAAATCATCTCAGGCGTATGTTCACTTACTGATATTCTACAAGATTGTCGATGCCGCTCATAGCTTGGAGATGTCACTGAAGGTTGATGCTGCTGATGTTGGGAGACGCTACGAGATGCTGATGCTGATGCTGTTCACAACATGGAGATTCTAAAAGACGAAGACAAAGGCGTCGGAGCAAAGCAATTGGACGAGAAGATGCTTCACCATCAGACAATTCCCATCAATCATTGTCCTAAATTCATAGTTACATGTCACACGTCGTTCGGCTGTCATTTCAGCCATATGAGTGCAAACCAGTACCAGCCAGCCACTCAGCTAAATAGTTACATGAGTCACGGTCATGAGAATGACCGTCATGGAACCTACAGACAAGACGATAGTAACCACTACCATGACAGAAAATATCCTAGAAATCGCAACCGAGGCTCTGGCCGCGGACGTGATCAGATATACAAATGATCAGTAGTCCAACCGATCCGCCAATTCTGGCATATTAACCTAATATTTGTAGTTCTAATTGTTTCATTTCTCAAGACACGAGTCAAGACACATGACTCACGTCTAATTATGGAACATTTCTAAGAAATTCAGGGTACCCTCCAAGGGTATATCTATGTTGTTGTGCCATGTATTAATCAGGCCACAAGAATTTCAATACCGTTACCGGCGCATAAGTGAGAACTGTCACGTTGCCGATGTCACTTTCATTTCTTTCACCATAGTTCATATATTCATGACCATGAAGGACGCCTTTCGTATTCCCACGTATACGACGGTATTCCTTCAGCTTAATGATGAGATCCAAGCTGCTAACGCATTTTCCTCGGACAGACACGAGATAAATTTTATCCTAATTATGTACTATGAACACCACACCATGCTATGATTCATAATTATGTACAGTAATGTTCAGGCTCCTGAATACATTCAGCTTGATTTTCCATCAGGAAAATCTGTACAATTATCTATGCTTTTCAAGCACGTGCTTTGTTAACCATATTGCTAAAATTTTCTAGCTGCCAGTAACACACGACTACTAAGGTCCTTTTATGCATAACCAACGGATTATTCCAAAATTGTTCCTTACACTCCAGAAGAACCTTCAAGGAGAAGGATAGTACCATGATATTATGTGTCGACTACCGTCAACTTAAACAAATCACCATTCATGACAGTTATTCTCCTCCACATATTGACAACATGTCCAATCAACCGTATGGTGTTAATCACTTTTCCAAGATCGAACTCACGATCATGCTGCTAACGGTGACGAGTGAAAAAGCAGGACATGACTGCTATTCGTACACGACTCGGTCATGCTAGAATTATGATTTTGAATTAGTCTCATCAATGCTCCAACCGAATTATGGACTTAATAAATTGAGTTTCCATGAACTCCTAAACAAATTCATCAGCGTTTTCTTTGAGGAGAACCTGATTTCCTCTAAGCCTAGAGAAGAACAGGAAGACACTATCTGCACTATGTTGCAAATTCTATGACAAGAGAAATTTTACCCTGGAAATTCTTTCCGATATCAATTCTGTTTGATTTCAGTGAAACGCTGAATCACATGGCATTCTACGGTTAATCTTACCATGACTCAGCTTATGCGTAAAGGAGAGAACCCTACACTGCATTAGGTGTTCTAGAAAATCCTACGCTGGGAGAAGTCTGATTCAAAGACTCAGAGTTTCGCAACCTTCTATGTATCAAGTTTCTACGAAGCAAGATACAGTTACGTTCATATCTAGGTACCTGTTATACCAACAGGTTAAGATAGGACACCAACAAACTGGGATGTTTTCATCATATGAGATTGTGAATCGAAAAGGGACAAGATCTCCATGGATTTTAGTTACCAGATTTCAGCAAACTCAGAAGAAGCATGATGCTATCTGGGTTATTGTCAACAGTTTGATCAAGTCTGCAGAATCCTTACATCCGTACGGATTTCAGAACCAACAGATTGAACGAACATGTTCCAGCCAAGGCTCATCCGACCACTTGGTAATCCCGCAGCTATCGAGTCAGACAAAGATTCCCAATTGTACTCCTAACTTACTTCACGTCTTCATGCTAATTCCACGACTTGCTTTCGCGCTCACGTTCATGACACTATTCACGTTCATGATCGTAGGTTGGCTTACGATTCTACGTTCATTTCTTTTCTCGTTCTGGAAGTTGCAAGAACTTGTGAGACCAGACCCAAGTTTAGTATAACTCTCCATCATCAGATAGACGTTTCACGTCATATTCCACGTCTCACCCTGTAGCGTTTGGCGTCACCGCCATTATATTATATGATCACGATATGTCTCACATGTCATGTTCATTCCACGTTCCTCATATCATGATCAAAATAGGTTACACGTATCATGGATCACGATATGTTTACTTATACTACACTCGCCATATCTCCACGTAGCACGTTCAAAATTTTTCACGTATCAAATTTTTCACGTTCAAAATTGTTCACGTACTACGTTTCTTTATGTCTCGCGCATCGTTTCTAATTATCAGTTAAGTCAGATGGTCTTGCATCGTAACGTTTCAGTTACCCTTGCACGTTAACTCTTATTTCTCTCGATCGAATTTAGGGGATCTACCTTCCGTTGATAACCAAGAATTTCTTCGTATTCCAATTCAAGGTCACGAGGACCAAGATTTATCATTAGTGTCAGGATCTTCTGAAGGAACCGTTCCAAGAGGGAGGCCACTTGGAAACGGACAAGTTCATCCGGACTTTCATCCGTTTTTCTCATCAATTAGATATGTCCTTTCAGTCACGTCACGTTCCATGTCTTTTCAAGACATGTCATGTTCCGCGTTCCCTTCTACCATGTCACCTTCATTTCCGTTATTTTGCATACCTTTCCAGTTTGATTCGGGTATGTTTCGCTTTCAGTTACTTTATCTATAATTCGGGGACGAATTATTCTTTTTAGGGGGGAAGAATTGTAAAACCCGCATGCTTTTACCATGAATAGTGCCCTTAAGATCGTACGTTCTAGATTAAAACTTACCTCATGTAGTATTGATCACATTCATGTGCTAATAATCAAGCAAGTGCATACGTGTATGACATGACAAGTATCGATTACGTACGAACTCATGATAAACAGTTAATAATATATCACGTGAACATAATTAAATCATGAACACCATTTAAAATACTAACTAAAATAATTACGTAAATACTTATAATATATTTACGAGCGTTAAGTTTACGATAAACGACACGTTAGATTAAACAGAAACGCTTCAGACACGAACACGTTTAACCACGAACGAACACGAGAGCACACTATAATATTTTAGACACGGAAAACATTTGGGCTACCCCTTGTGGGCCCCATTGCCACGAAATTAGGAAGCTAAAAGGGCCTAGCCCATTAATTTTATTAACAAGGAAAAAGGAGGAATCATGTTTCATTTTACAAAATCTAGGAAATAAATAAAAACCCTAAAAGTTTTCCTCCTCCTTCTTCCTCTCCCTTTTGGCCGCCACCTTTACAACACCATAGGAGGGTGTTTTGGTTGATTTTGATCTTGAATAATTGTACAAGTATTCGTGTTTGTTCATCCTCTTTCAAGACACGTATTGGTATATCATTTCTTAACCTTTCTTTTTCATTTCTTTTAATCTTTAATTTTATTATGAACATGTTATTATTATTTTTTATTTAAACATGATAATTATCATTGATCTAACATGTTTTGGTATAAATTAAAATCAAAGATTGATTTAAAGGGGTGTTTGTTTTTAGACGCCTAGCAAAACAAACCCGAGGGGGGTTTGGTTTGCTATTGCCGCCACCACCAAGACCACTTTTGGTCTTGGTTGGCTCATGTGGGTCCCACGGCAGCAAGGAACCAAGGGGAACCCCGATTTGGTTCGGGGTACGGTGTCGATTTCATGCCCGGTTCACGGTTCGTTGGTTAAATCATGATCTATGTTACATGTTAATTTTTATGAATCATGAACTTAGGATATAATTAATTAATAACATGAAATATTAATTAAATCATGACTTAGGTTATTTTAATTATTAGTTTATCATGACATTAATTTAACCTAAGTATTTTATGTTATAAGTTATAATTAATTAATTATTAAAACATGCCCATAACTAATTAATTTAGACATGACTTAGGTTATATTATTATTAATAATAATACACATTTTAACCTAAGTATTTTCATTTCATTTTAATTAATACATGTTACACTTTAATTAAAATGCTTAACCTATAGTTTAATTTAAATACATGAAATAATAATTAAACTATACACTATATCATATGACTTAAGAAATAAGCTTAAACACTTAGACTTATATGTTAGCTTATGTAATCAGCTTAATTCTATTTTTGGAAACTTTCTATTTTTGGAAACTTTCTATTTTTGGAAACTTTCTATTTTTGGAAACTTTCTATTTTTGGAAACTTTCTATATTTGGTAACTTTCTATTTTTGGAAACTTTCTATTTTTGGAAACTTTCTATTTTTGGAAACTTTCTATTTTTGGAAACCTGCTATTTTTGGAAAGTTACTTATTATTACACAGTAAGTATAATAATACATGAATCACCAGTAATACTTAATCAGATTAATCAGAATACAAGATAAACACAGTTAAGGCTTTAAACAGTGAACCATGACCTAAAACATACCAAATCAGCTATAACGAGACACAGAACCCAGTACGTAATCAGTGAATCGATACTTATACACGTGTGTATTCATGTAGCATTAGTGATCCAGAAGTAGGAGTCTTTCTTCCGTTCATTCATTGGACTTGAGGTACGGATTCCCGTCCTTTCAGTATGGACATTCCTTCCTTATTAGGATTTCCTCGTATGCAGCCAACTGTTTTCCCCAGCATTTGTTTTATTGTTTTGAACTGCTTATGTTAATTTAGCATAAACTATAGCCATATACAAGCATGACCAGTTTCACCTAGTTATGGAGGTACCATAACCATAGCATTGGAGGCACCAATGTTATGACTTCCCCACGGCGGAGTGATTGCTCGTGGCGTCCCTTTTCAGTTTGGCCATATTATTATATCAGTCGGGGCGTATGGGTGCATCCTAGTTACATGTTTTATTCAGTATTTCATGGTGAATGTGGTGTGTGCCTTGCATCCTTCACAAGGAGTTGATCCCTCCTACCCAAATCAGTATATTGATTAGAGGCATCCCCTCTAATCAGCATGATGAGGTCACCCCTCCAAGTATTCATGCACGTGACCTTTTCATGACCTATATGGGCTATGGTATATATATATGTTAAAACAGTTTTCACAAGATAAACATAAGGCTTTTCAAACTATAAAACCAGTTTTCTTGATACTTAACCAGTTTACTCAGAACTTAGTCTTCCGCTGTTATATGTTACATGCTTATCCTATTCATGCTATATTGTACATCCGTGCACTGAGCGTCTTGCTCAGCCGTTACTTTCCTTTCCATGTCCCAAAACGGCAGGTACCCAAGACTCGAGCATTTGGAGGACGCGCATAGGATGGAAGCTGCCAGAGACTTCTTTTCCTTTTTGCCTTCATATAGTTATGCTTGTTTAGTCTTTATTCAGTTCTTTTCCTTTATTTATGTTTTGGGCTTATGTTTGGGAACCGATGTTTGATTCCGGTTTTCCCTATGGTCATGTATGTTTTACTACATATCACCTTGCATGCTTTGATGACACGCCATAATCACGCGTGACATTCCATATATCAAAATGGGGTGTTACAAATAAAGGCCGAGATGGATTAATTATGAGGAAAATGTACTTTATGCTTTGAAATAATGCATTTCATGGGGTCATTGCAATGGTCAAGTGTAGGGGATTTAATAAGTGTGAAAACACTTATCCTTTTGCCACTAAAATCATGGAAAAACAAAACCGAATCATGTGTTTTATATCAATAAAGTCGGAATTACGCGTGGTTTTGTGTTTTTGTGTTTAAATAGGTACAAATGATCAAAAGAAGAGAAAACACGGGATTTCACGGTCAAATGTCGAAGAAAAGTCAAGAAAGAGTCGAAGACAAGATCAAAAGACCAAAAGTGTGCCAAGATCACGAAACCCGACAAAATCGATACGATTTTGAAGAAAAGACCAAAATGCCAAAGATCAAGTCGTTTTATTCGAGGATTTAATTTGTCAAAGTTATTGGGCCTTGTGGGTCCCACATTCGGGTTAATGGGCTCAAAAGCCCATTTGGAAGTTAAAATTTGCTTATTTAAAAGTTACAAGCCCAAAGGCCCAAATTCATTTAACAAAAATCGGAAGGAATAAAATTTGGGCCCAATCCCAAATTTTATACAAACTTGAGACGGATGGGAGTATTTGGAAGTAATAATGATCAAAGCCCATTTACATCCTGGCCCAATTGGAAACAAAGGAGAGGTGCCCAAACCACAAAGAAAGTAACGTCGGTTTGAAGTTTTAAGAAAGTCAAAATCCCCTCATAAACACACGAATTTTACTCTCCCCCACACCTGATCAATTCATCCCTACTCACCATACGGTACATCTTACCCACACACGAAATAAATAAAATAAAAAATTACCCACCCCCACTTTCACATTACGTTACAAACAAAGTCCCATTTCACATCATTCACTCTCTCCACACAGACTCATTTTTTACCCAACTCTCTCAAAACCCTAGATCACCCATCACCAAAATCCTTCAGTAAAAATTGGGGGTTTTTATCCACCCAATTAATTCACATCTAAAGAAATAAAACCCCCAATTTTCGGATCAAACACCCCCACCTGTGGTCCACAATCCAAATCGTGACACCCTGGCAATCCGTGGTCGAGATGGATTCTCAACCGTTCGATGTGAAGAAAAAGAGAGAGAAATAAATGAAGGACTGTGATCTTAAGCCGTGGCCTCCAAGGAGTTTGAAGAAGGTTTTTGGTGGGTTTGCTGATACACGGCTTTTGCCCGTATAAAAATTAAGTTCGATAAAGTATGTCTCTTCGAATTGAAAAACTTTATGTTTAATGTGTGACTCAGTTGAACTTTGGTGAAATAAAGATGTGTCGTTGTAGTGTTGAAAATAAAAGGTGCAAAACAATTAAAGTAAAGGTGCAATTAAAATAAATCTAAGTCTAATTAAAATAAAGTGCAAGTATTTAAAAGCAAGATTAAAATTAAAGGGCAATAAAGTAAATAACGCAAACTTAAATCTAACTAAGGCAAACTTAAAACGCAACTAAAACTAAAACTTAAACTAAGGCAAATAAACTTAAAGTGCGATTAAGGAGAAAGGCGGGAAAAAGAAAACTTAACATGAAAAGGCACTAAGATTTCCCTATCCGGAATAAATCTCCTATTCGGAATATTAGGCCTATTCGGAATAACTGTCACTTATTCGGAAAGATTACCCTATTCGGAAAGTTGGTCTATTCGGAATGTCCAGCCCTATGCGGAATATCCTATTCGGAATGTTATCCTTATTCGGAATAATTAGTCTACTCGGAATATTTTCCCTATTCGGAATATCTGTCCCTATTCGGAATAAGTGCTCTATTCGGAATAAACTTCCTATTCGGAAAATCCAGGTCTATTCGGAAAGTGCTCTATTCGGAATATTGTCACCCTATTCGGAATATTGCCCTAAACGGAATAAATGCCTTACACGGAAAACCTTCCCTATTCGGAATATCCAGATTATTCCGAATAGCAATTTATAAAAATCCCTACGCGGAATAATAAAATGTTCCGAATAAGCAATTCTTAAAAATCTCTATGCGGAATAATAAAATGTTCCGAATAGAACACAATTATCCACGCCTATTCGGAATATTTGCTGGGGACGAGTCTGGCAAGAACAGTTACTGTGGAACCGAAGAACAAGGAAAAGCTAAACGCACGAATCAAAAGGAAACTCAATCAAATCAACAAAAAGATTAAACCAAACAAATAGATAATCAAATATAAAGTATAAACAATCAATCCAAAACAACTTAATCAAACAATAAAGATCAAAATAATCAAAACCCACTTAAATAAATCAACCAAAATTAAGAACATGAACATAAACAAATCAACATAAAGATTAAGAAAGGAAGAATGAGATTAACAAGATAAAGATAAAGCTTGACAAGAATTAAAAGGGAAAACTTACTTGAATTAAAATGGTAATTAAGTGCAAGACAAGGTAATTAAATGTGCAAGTATTTAAATTTACAAGGTAATTAAAGGTGGAAGGACTAATTGTCACTATTAGCCAACAAAAACAAATGCTTAACAATCCTAACTATATATAGGGGAGGATTAGGAAGCTTCCTCCCCTCCTTCATTTCTTGTTAATTGCAAGATTAAGTCCTTCCTTCATTTAATCTTCATTAATTGCGTCATTAGTCCCTTTCTTCTAATCTTTCTTTTAAGTTTGGACTTTAAGGACTTGTGGCTCGGGATATCTTTTGAACTCGTCTTTAATTTCTTCAATAAAATAGACTTGAGTTTCTCGGATTTTGATAAACTTCCGTCTTTTGACTTTTTCTTCGATAAATCTTCAGAATTGGTCTTGGACTTCCGTTCTTTTTCCACTCTTGATTTCTCGACTTCGTCTTTCATCTTTTTCTTCAATAAAAGCCGTGAATGCCCGTGAATTCTCGTGTTTTCTCCACTTTTCACAATTTCGTCCTAAATTACAACAAAAACACAAACCACGCATAATTCCGACATAAAAGACATAAAATACACGTTTTGGTCCGGTTATCATTGTAATTAAGTGGTAGAAAAGATGGGTGTTTACACACCTATCAAATCCCCTACACTTGACCATTGCAATGTCCTCATGCAATGCATTAGTTACAAAGCATGTTTACACTTTTCATCATAATCAATCCACGTTGGCCTTTATTTAAAGAGATAGGAAATTAAAGACATTCAAAATAAAGAAATTAAAAGCATACCTTGGGTTTTGAAAATGTCATGAATAATCATCATCCTCAACTTTTCACTTTCTCCAAACCAAGCTTAAAAACGAGATCATTGTTATTATAAGTTAGTAAACTAACACGAACTCATGTGGGCCAATTATTCACTTAGACTCCCTTATTCCTATGGGTATCTCTTATATTTTATTATTTGTCTTGAATGATCACGAAGATGCATTGTTTGACTTATTTCGATAATTATTTAGTCTGAAAATAAAGTGCACGATTTAATCAATAGTTAGCTAAAGGACCAAATCTTTTAAAACTGCTTCTCGGGATATCAAAAAGTTCATATCTTGGCATAACTTGGTTCGCGATTTGAGACCTTTCTCGGGCCGATATTTGGCAGCGACTTCATACTTCAAATCTTGAGAGACGTTCATGAAATAATGGTCTTCTCTTCATAATTGGAATTTCTTCACTTGGAATTTTTGAGAGATTCTTCATATATGGACCACGACTTCTTCATTTTTCTCCAATCTTTATTTTGGATTTTGATATACAACGATCCGCCTCCTTTATTGACTTGGATCTATTTATCCTCATACCTTGTTAGGGTCTTTTCGGATATACTTCTCCATGACTTTTGGGAGTTTTGCTTTACGTCGTGTGTCTCGATCCTTCATATTGATTTTCGATAAATGATTCTTCACATCACTTTTGGATCTTTAGCAACAAAACATAGCCCTCATGCCTTGTTAGGGCCTTTTCGGACTTGCCAATCTTCGCGCCCCGCTTCATAAGTTATGCCTTGGCTATGAACTCTCGTCATTACCGAGCAACTTTTAAACGATCTGGGGCTAGAAGCTAAGTAACTTTTCAAATCGTACAACCTTATTTATTAGCAGATACATTTATTAGCAAGCGATGGGAGAATAGGCTTATAATTAACTCACACAAATTCACGAAAGAATACCGAACTTATAATTGGCTCTATCATCTCTCGTTCTCCACAGTTTAAAATCTCAAGGAATGAGACTCGTGGATACTTAGCCTATTAAATCAAAGTTTTGGGTTTTCGAGTCGCCTATAGGATCTTGCAACTTCTTAGACTCTTTCAAGTTTAGAAGTCGCATCTTAAAGTTCCCTTGATAAGCGACTCTCTAGGATCAATTATAGGAACTTGCGAAAAGTTCTTGTTCTTAACCCGTGAGAGTTAAGACTTTCACGTTTTATAGCTCCCTATATAAAAGCCTAGCAAAACTTGACTTAAACACGTTAAGGATACTAGCTAGAGTAAACTCGGATTGAGTCAAAAGATTCACAACGTTTGAAAATTAAAACCACTTATTAAACATTTATTCTAGCAAAGAAAGAAAATAACTATACAAAAGGGAAAAACTAATAGGCCAAAATAGATCAAAAATTTTGAAAATTGTCGAAAAATTGATTTTCCGGTTAAAATGAGGACAAATACAAGGAAAAGACCACTTAACTTCGATAGAAGTCCCCCCTACACTTAAGATAAACATTGTCCTCAATGTTTAAGCATGTGGGAGTAAGCTCCCCTACACTTAGGACATTGTGTACGTTGTTTAAATCTCGCTAAGGAAAAGACAACTAACGAGATTCCTATTTTAATATTGAGAAAATATAAAAATAGTGAATCGAAAAGAGTTTAGGATAGAACCGGGAAGAAGTAGAACACAGAATCACGGGTCGTCAAGAATCATCAAGAGGGTATCATTGAAGCTCGAATCCCTGATTAAGAAGTGAGGAGAGGAAATAGCAATCCAAGGGGGTCCCCCCTACACTTATGATAAAGAAAGCGGAAAGATAGATGCATGGGTTGCCTCCCAGGAAGCGCTTTGTTTTTGTTTACCGAGTCGTGAGCCTGACTCGACCTTGATCATCAATGGAAGAAGCATGAAATAAATCCACCAGGATCAAAGACATAGTTTTCATCCATCAATAAGCAAGAGCTTAAGGCGAACAAGGCAAGCCAAAAGTGAAGTGGCAGGGTTCCCTTAAGCAGCGATGGAGCACGGTGGAAGCAAGTAGGAGGCGGTGCAAGCATGTCTTCAAAATATCCAAAGATCTTTCCTTTTATTGCATCAGGTGGATACTGAGATGGCTTAAAGACTTCAATACCGGGGTCGAACACCTTTTCCTTCAGGGGAAAATAGCACTCCGGCTCAGCCGAGTGTGAAGAAGATCCGCAAAGAAGCACAACCTCGTCCTCAGAAGTGGGACAAAGAGGTGTCAAATCATAAGTGCAACAGATTTTGGTGTCAACCGGTTTCTTCTCCTTGGACAAAATGCTCGTCAAATCCAAAGTAGGATCAAGACGATAATCTTCAAAGTGCAAAGGAGGTGCATCACTCTCATGAGGGAAGTATGTGTTAAGAAATTCAGAGAAATCTTCCTCGAATGAGTAATCGTCCAAAGTAGGATCGAGTGATGGCGGAGGATCTTCATCATGTGAAGAATCGCTCGAGAGAGTATCGGCCTCATCAAAATCATCATATGTAGGCAGCTCGGGATACTCAGAAGTACAACCAAAATCATCCGAATCTGAGCTAGAATTATCATCTTCATAAGCATCAAAGACCGGTGGAGATTCAAAAATGGGAGAAGCGTCCAAAGTAGGGAGAGAATCATCCACATTATCTTCAAAGAGTGGATTATCAGTGGAAGACTCGAATAGAGGATTGTCATAGACGGTAAAGTCATCGAGCACATTTATCATATTCACTGATTCTCGGCCTCCAAAGGATTTTTTTGTAGGTGCTCCCATTTTGAAATTTTGTGAGGCATTCCCGACTCTTAAGATTAACTCTCCTTCGGCCACATCTACTAAAGCACGTCCGGATCTCAAAAATGGCCGACCAAGTATTAAAGGAATACGAGGGTCCATTTCATAATCAACTACGACAAAATCGACCGGGAAAGTAAATGCGCCAACTTGAATGAATACGTCTTCAGCTATACCAATGGGGTAAGCGAGAGTGCGATTAGCAAGTTCGAGAGTCATCTTTGTTGGAATGAGATCGGGTAATGAGAGTGTTTTCCAAACACTCAAAGGCATAAGATTTATACTAGCCCCGAGATCCGCAAGGGCAGTAAATTCTTCAGTTTTGTTGAACACGCAAGGCAACACAAAACGACCGGGATCTCCTAGTTTTTCCGGAAGTTCTTTAAGAATAACTGCGGAGCAGTTTTCATTTAAGCGTGTGTTGGTGAGTTCAATCAGCTTCTCCTTTTTGTTAAGCAAGTCCTTAAATGCTTTGGCAAATTTGGGCATGTGGACAAGTGCTTCAAGAAAACTAATGCTGAATCCCATTTGAGAAATCATACCGATATATTTCGTTATTTGCGAGTCCTCCTTTGTTAGATCATTGGTCTTGCCTATACGAGAAGGGTATGGGATTCTAGGTTGATAAGGGTTAGGTGAAGGTGTAGGTGGTGACGGTTGTGATGTTGACGGGTTTTTCCGAGATACATCGTCATGACGAGGCGGAGACGGTAATGGTGCACTATTACTAGGTGTAGGAGGAGGAGTAGGGATACATGGTGGTGGAGGAGGTGTAGATGATGGTGGTGGGGTAGATGGAGTGACGATGGTAGTTCCACTACGCGTAGTTATAGCACTCACATTAGCTCGCGGATTGGTGACGGTGTTTGAAGGTAGAGAACCCGAAGAAGAAGAAGGTTGAGCTTCAGGCAAGAAACTAGCCAACAGATTCTTCAATTCAGTTGTTTGAGTGATGAAAGAGGATTGAAGATTATCACGAACCTCGGTTCGGATGTCATTACCTTGCTTCAAGATATCTCCTTTCAAATTGATTATTTGGCTCTGTAGATTCTTGATTTGCTCACCTTGAGTTCTCATGATTGTGTCAACATCGGGATTAATGGGTGGGTGTTGTTGGGTGGGTGGTTGATAAGGGTTAGAAGCACGAGGTGGGATTTGGTTGCTTCTATTGTAGTTGTTGGCGGGATTTTGGTTTTGAGGAGAAAAACCGGGTGAAAGGTAATTATTGGAACGGTAGCTCAGCAGATTTCTATCCCCTTGTTGTCTAGCTTGGTAATTTTCCGGTGAATAAGTACCATAAGCAGCATACACATTTTCCGGATTTCCTTGTGTAGAAGGACAATCGGTGTATGAGTGAGGACCGCCACATGTTTCACAAGGATTAGCAACCGCTTTAACTTGTTGTTGTTGTTGATTTGAAGCGAGAAGCGTAATACTTTTGCTCATTTCAGCCATCATGCGGGTGAGTTCGGTCATCTCAGGGTTTGCTGAGGTAGAGGAAACATTGACTCTCGTGTTGTTTCTAGAAGAAGCAGAGGAATCCCAGTTCTTATGATGAGTAGTCATGTTCTCTATTAACTCTCTACACTCCTCGGGTCTCCTTTTCATGAATGTGCCACCGGCGGCTGCATTAATCGTATCACGATCTCGAAAAGTCAATCCGTTGTAGAAAGTATCGATCAAGGTGACCGGAAGCATGTTGTGGTTTGGACAACGGTCGATCAAGACATTATATCTCTCCCAAGCGTCGAAAAGAGATTCATCAGGGTCTTGCATGAAACCGCTGATCTGATTGCGAAGGCTTGTGACCATGGATGGTGGAAAGTAGCGCGAAAGAAAGCGTTGAGTCATGTCATCCCAAGTGTGAATAGAATTCTTCGGGAGACGATCAAACCATTTCTCGGCATGATGCGATAAAGTATGTGGGAAGAGTTGTAAGCGGAGAACATCCATTGTGGCCCCAGGCAACTTCATGCTTTGGGTGATTGTAATGAACTTGTCGAGGTGTTTGTTGGCATCATCATCAGGCAATCCTCTAAATGGGTTTGTTTGCACTTGCTGAATCATGTGGTGCTTCAACGAAAACTCAGGAGCGTTGATTTGCATCGGCGCAATCGGTCCTCCTCGTCCAAACATTGTTGGTTGACAAAGTTCCTCCATGGTCCGAAGATCGGGCTGTGGAGGAGCATTGTTGTTATTATTATTATTATTGAGGTGCGGTAGTTGATTATTGTTGTTAACACCTGCCATATCTAAATCTTCTTGAGGCTCGGGCTCTTGATAATTAGAAGATCTAGTACGCATACACCTGAAAATGCAAAAGAAAACAAAACCAAACACAAAGACAATATATATACACAATAAAGATAAAATCTTTTTGGATTTTTGAAATTTTTAATTTTTATGGTTTTTATGAATTTTTTTAATTTTTATGATTTTTTGAATTTTTATGCAAGAAAAATAACGCTCACAAGTGAACGGATCCCAAAAAGCAACGTGTCTCTCACAAAAAACTGTTGATCTTTACGAAAAGAGCCGGCAGCGGCGCCATTTGATACACGGCTTTTGCCCGTATAAAAATTAAGTTCGATAAAGTATGTCTCTTCGAATTGAAAAACTTTATGTTTAATGTGTGACTCAGTTGAACTTTGGTGAAATAAAGATGTGTCGTTGTAGTGTTGAAAATAAAAGGTGCAAAACAATTAAAGTAAAGGTGCAATTAAAATAAATCTAAGTCTAATTAAAATAAAGTGCAAGTATTTAAAAGCAAGATTAAAATTAAAGGGCAATAAAGTAAATAACGCAAACTTAAATCTAACTAAGGCAAACTTAAAACGCAACTAAAACTAAAACTTAAACTAAGGCAAATAAACTTAAAGTGCGATTAAGGAGAAAGGCGGGAAAAAGAAAACTTAACATGAAAAGGCACTAAGATTTCCCTATCCGGAATAAATCTCCTATTCGGAATATTAGGCCTATTCGGAATAACTGTCACTTATTCGGAAAGATTACCCTATTCGGAAAGTTGGTCTATTCGGAATGTCCAGCCCTATGCGGAATATCCTATTCGGAATGTTATCCTTATTCGGAATAATTAGTCTACTCGGAATATTTTCCCTATTCGGAATATCTGTCCCTATTCGGAATAAGTGCTCTATTCGGAATAAACTTCCTATTCGGAAAATCCAGGTCTATTCGGAAAGTGCTCTATTCGGAATATTGTCACCCTATTCGGAATATTGCCTTAAACGGAATAAATGCCTTACACGGAAAACCTTCCCTATTCGGAATATCCAGATTATTCCGAATAGCAATTTATAAAAATCCCTACGCGGAATAATAAAATGTTCCGAATAAGCAATTCTTAAAAATCTCTATGCGGAATAATAAAATGTTCCGAATAGAACACAATTATCCACGCCTATTCGGAATATTTGCTGGGGACGAGTCTGGCAAGAACAGTTACTGTGGAACCGAAGAACAAGGAAAAGCTAAACGCACGAATCAAAAGGAAACTCAATCAAATCAACAAAAAGATTAAACCAAACAAATAGATAATCAAATATAAAGTATAAACAATCAATCCAAAACAACTTAATCAAACAATAAAGATCAAAATAATCAAAACCCACTTAAATAAATCAACCAAAATTAAGAACATGAACATAAACAAATCAACATAAAGATTAAGAAAGGAAGAATGAGATTAACAAGATAAAGATAAATCTTGACAAGTATTAAAAGGGAAAACTTACTTGAATTAAAATGGTAATTAAGTGCAAGACAAGGTAATTAAATGTGCAAGTATTTAAATTGACAAGGTAATTAAAGGTGGAAGGACTAATTGTCACTATTAGCCAACAAAAACAAATGCTTAACAATCCTAACTATATATAGGGGAGGATTAGGAAGCTTCCTCCCCTCCTTCATTTCTTGTTAATTGCAAGATTAAGTCCTTCCTTCATTTAATCTTCATTAATTGCGTCATTAGTCCCTTTCTTCTAATCTTTCTTTTAAGTTTGGACTTTAAGGACTTGTGGCTCGGGATATCTTTTGAACTCGTCTTTAATTTCTTCAATAAAATAGACTTGAGTTTCTCGGCTTTTGATAAACTTCCGTCTTTTGACTTTTTCTTCGATAAATCTTCAGAATTGGTCTTGGACTTCCGTTCTTTTTCCACTCTTGATTTCTCGACTTCGTCTTTCATCTTTTTCTTCAATAAAAGCCGTGAATGCCCGTGAATTCTCGTGTTTTCTCCACTTTTCACAATTTCGTCCTAAATTACAACAAAAACACAAACCACGCATAATTCCGACATAAAAGACATAAAATACACGTTTTGGTCCGGTTATCATTGTAATTAAGTGGTAGAAAAGATGGGTGTTTACACACCTATCATTTGCCTATAAAAACCCCCACATCATGTATTAGAGGCATCCATCTATTGAAGCTTTTCTTTATTTTCTGTTTTTAAAATTTAATTAGGAGTAGTATTAAATTAGATTTAATTTTCAGTAAATTAGTTATAGAGTTAATCTTGTAATTTTCTTAATTCCAGTTTTGTAATCTTTATTTATTATTAATGAAAAAGTTGATTTCCATTATTTATGTTTCATTTTAAATTCTGCCAAGTTTTTATTTAAATCTTTAAATCCAGTTTTTAGCTACTGTTATTCTTATTTCATTCGGTTATAATATAAGAAAAAAAAAAGAAAAAAAAAGAAAAAAAGAAAATATAAATAAATAAAGCTGTTTGGTTCGAGAAAGGTGTTTTCGGTTCGAGTGTTTTTTGACGATGATGAAGTTGATGGTGTTATGGTGGGTGCGGTTTACGGTTCTTAAGGTTGCTCAGCGCACACCTTCGTCGCAACGGATTCTCCAAAAGGTTTGTTTCTCTTTAATTTTGTTATTACGTGGTAGTTTGATTTATTGATTTATCTGCGTATGATTGGATTTGCTTAGTATTAGTTTCGGTTTTGCTTAGAAATAATTTTGTAGATTTATTTGATTTTTATCTACTTAAGATTTATAAGTTGTTTGGATCTGTTTTTAATTTTTATCTGTTTTAATCTATTTTTAATTGCTAGGTTTATAGTTTGTTTAGATTTGTTTTATGTTTGCTTAATTTTCTCTTTTGCTTATCTGTTCGTTTGCTTATTATCTGCTTATTATCATAATCTGCCTTCTTGGTTTATGTCATGTTAATTAGTTGCTGATTTGCTTATTCGGGGTTTAGCTTGTTTTGTTTCGATTTATTAATCTGCTTATTTAGACTCTCTTGCTCACTGCTTATTTGATATAGCTTATGTCAATTTTTGCTTCTTAGATTGTAGTTTTTAGCTTGTCTGATTTCGTTTTGTTTAAGATCTGCTCATTTTCTTGTTTAGAGTTTATCAATTTGCTTATTTGATTTCTGTTTGTTTCGTTTGCTTATTGTTTAGGCTTATTTGATTTAGCTTATTCTGGATTGCTTATTTATTATAGCTTATCGGATTAATAAATCTGTTAAGCACACAAAGCTGTGTCCTCACAGTCTTTTAGCTAAGGTTTCTTTTAGTAATCTGTCAAAAAAAAAGAATTAATCCCAAAAAAATGTCATATGAGGGGTTCGAAGTCGATCCCTCCCGTTTAGAGGACCAACGTGATAACCACTTGGACTGCAATCCTTTTTGATTTAACTCGTAGATCTCTCATTAATATAGTGTTTTTCAGATTTGGCAGATTTTGTTTTGAGATCACTTTGTTTTTTTTTTTTAACTCACGTTTCTTTTAATTACTTTTAATTTTAATTAGATTAAATTCTATATAAAAAGTAGTTTAGATAAAATAAATTTAAAAAAATAGTATATATAAAAATGTTTTTATTTTAAAGTTTAATTAGTTAATTTTCATAATTAGATTTAAATAAAAGATAGTTTTTAAAATAGATTAGTTTAAATAGTAAATTTATTAAAGTTTTATTAGTTTAAAATAGTTTTATTAGATTTTTAAATTAGTTTAAAAGTTATTTTTTATTTGAATAGATTTATTTCTATAGATTTTTAATTAGATTATTATTTTAAATAGCTTTTATTTTTAATAGTTTTTAAAAGTAGTTCAAAAATACCAAACATACGTTTAACCAAGAACAAATAAAATCTCTACGTTAAAATTGGCTTTCAATTCGAGTGAGTCGAGGAACGATAATAGAAAATAAAAAGGGTTTGCAAAATCTCTTAGTTTCAAAATGGCGCCGCTGCCGCTTCGCTCGTACGATTGACGATTTTTTCGTGAAGACGTTTGGATTTTAGGATCCGTTCTTTTTGAACGTTACGTTTCTTGTTAACCAAATCAAAAACACAAAAAAAAATCAAAAACATAAAAATTAAAAAAAATTAAAAAATCACAAAAGCAATTTCTTTCCTAAGAATTGCACCAAAAAAATTAAAAAATCCAAAAGTAATACTTTTTCCTAAAAGTATTACACCAAAAATATTACGTATTAGTGTTAATTTTTATTTCGATTTCTTTCGATTTTTCTTGTGTATATATATTTGTCTAAAAAATACAAAAATATTCTTCTTTTTCCTCTATTGTGTTTAATTCTTTTTCTCAACCCCTCTTATTTATAATTCTTCATGGATTTGTCTTGCGTTCGGTGTGGGAGACCATGGCTTGGTTTTCCAATTTGTCCATGGTGTACTTGTGCGAAGTGTGGTTCCGATATCGACGATACACAATTTAGATTTTGTCCATTGTGCAATTCTAGAAATTCGTACTTCTCCTCTTACACAAATTTCTCCCCTCCTTCCGTCTATGACAATCCCTATCCTCAACATGCACCGGGTTTTTCTCAATACCCGTGTTGCAATCATTGTGGGGGTCCTCACGATACTTCTTATTGTCAACCGATGAATTATGAGCCACATCCGTGCTATAATTCCGGTTTTCAAAATTTTGAACCCCCACAAAACTCCGTCGTTCATCAACCTTCTATTAAGGAAATTCTCGAAAGCTTAAAACAAATCAAAATTAGTTTGCATGACGAAAGACAACAAGAGCAAGTTTCTACTCTTAGTGTTTCTACTCCTCCTCTTGTGTGTTCTTACTATTATGATGACGATGAGACTACTATTTCTTGGAGTGATCTTTGTGCTCAATGTCCTAGTGCAATTGTGATCCCTTCTCTCAATATCCCAAATGCATCTAAGGATCTTGATACATCGAGTGAGATTAGCGATTTTGGGCTCGACAAATTCTTTGATGAAGTTTGTGATGTGCCGACTTTTGCTGAGCTTACGGACACGGTCGTTCCGCTAGTCCATGATCACATACTCACAAATCCAAATGCAATAATTGATTCTTCCAATAAGAGTTCAATATGTGGTGAGTATGATGATTTCATCTTCGAGCCCGAGATTAAGGAAATTATCGACCGAGAGCTAGCTCTTTTACCTCCACTTCCACCTACAAGTGAGGTCGATTTTTCCAATATCGAGGCCGAACTTGATGAGTTGGAACGTCTTATTTTTAATAATAATGACGAACCAACTCACATGACCACGCATCCAATTCTCGAGGAGTTACCTAATAAACACTCCTCTAATGAGAATTACGTTTACCACATTCGTGAGGATTTAACTTATCAACAAATCCCACAAATGAATGATGGTTTCGTACTTGATCGTGATCTCTTCGAGAGAATTTCTAAAATCCTAAATGAGGGGAACGACAAACCTTTGTTTGACGAGCCTATCTATGATGAAGAAATCGAAGAGATTCACGTTCATGAGGATGATTACTTTGACCCGGGAGGTGACATTGACCATTCTTTGATTGATACCTTTACGGCTTTGCCGAATTATGACCATCCATTGTCTTTAGGGGATGACAATTTGTTTCCTTTACCCATCCCACCTCCCGCGGATCATGACCTCACATACTTCTCGTATGTTGAGAGGACCTTTTTACCTTCTATGACTTATCCTCCTGCCTCTCATTTATTATGTTCCTCCGGGACCGAGGACAAGATCTTTGATCCCGGTATCACATTCGAGGCTTCCCCATGGACCATTTAATTCGGGGTCGAGTCAGGCTCGTGACTCGGTTAACAAAAACAAGCGCTTCTCGGGAGGCAACCCGATGATCTATCTATCTATTATCTATTTTTCTATCTATTTTCTACAATAAGTGTAGGGGGAGCCGTGTAGGATTGTTTGTTTTGTGTGTTGTGATTGTGTAGGTACATGTGCTTTGATGATCCACTTTTGGTACTTTTGACGTGACCCGTGTTCCCGTGTTACCCGTGTACCCGGTTCCTTCGATAAGTTTTTGCTATTGTGATTCTATCTTAAAACGAATAAATGTAATCACTTTAGTTGTCCTTTCCTTAGCTCGATTTAAACAACGCACTCAATGTCCTAAGTGTAGGGGAGTTTATTCTCCCACATGCTTAAACATTGAGGACAATGTTTATATTAAGTGTAGGGGGGGATTTCTATCGAATTTTAGTGGCCTTTTCCATGAATTTGACCCCATTTAACCGGAAAATTTTAAAAAAATTTCAGCGTTTTTCAAATTTTAATCTATTTTGGCTTTGTAGTATTTTTATTTTATTTTCTTTTCTTTTTCTCATCGCATCGTATTTATATTTTCAAGAATAAAGTCAAAAATAAATAAAATGGTTTCAACAAGTTTAGAAATCTTTGATATATTAGGCCCGTTGTGAATATTTTGACTCAACCCGAGTTTACTTATCCGAGTTTACTCTAGCTAGTATCCTTAACCATATGGACCTTAATTGGTTTATTAGGCTAAGCATCCACGAGTCTCATTCCTTGAGATTTTAAATTGTGGAGAACGAGAGATGATAGAGTTAATTATAAGTTTGGTATTCTTTCATTAACTTATGTGAGTTAGTTATGAGATTTTTCTCCCATCACTTGTTAATAAATATATTTGCAATAAATAAGGTTGTACGATTTAAAAGGTTACTTAGCTTCTAGCACAAGATCGTTTAAAAGTTGCTCGGTATTAATTAGAGTTCATAGCCAAGGCATAACTTATCGAAACGGGACGCGAAGATTGGCTTATCCAAAAAGGCCCTAACAAGGCATGAGGATACCCGAGTCCAAAAAGGCCCTAACAAGGCATGAGGATTCACTTTTTGCTAAAGATCCTAAGATGATGTGAAGATCATTAATCCCAATCAATATGAAAAATAGCCATCATGCATCGTTGAAAAGTTCCCGGTGCATTGCAAAGTCCGAATGGCATTCTACGATAGGCAAATGTTCCATATGGACACGTAAACGTAGTTTTTTCTTGATCACGAGGATCCATGGGAATTTGGAAGTAACCGGAAAAACCATCTAGAAAGCAATAGAAATCGTTTCCCGCAAGACGCTCCAACATTTGGTCCATGAAGGGCAAGGGAAAATGGTCTTTTCGAGTGGCTTCATTCAACTTTCGATAGTCAATGTACACTCTCCATCCGGTCACGAGTCTAGTGGGAATCAACTTGTTGGCATCGTTTGGCACAACGGTCATCCCTCCCTTTTTAGGGACACAATGAATAGGACTCACCCAAGGGCTATCGGAAATAGGGTAAATCATTCCCGTGTCAAGGAGTTTAAGGACCTCCTTTTTGATGACGTCGTGAATTTTGGGGTTCACCCTCCTTTGACTTTGGATTGTGGGCTTGAAATCCTCCTCCATTAAGATTTTGTGGGTACAAAACTTGGGATCGATCCCCTTAATGTCGGATAACTTCCACGCAATCGCCCCTTTGTGATCCTTAAGAACATCGACAAGTGCGGTTTTCTCATTATTCGAAAGATCCTTCGCAATAATAACCGGCAACTTGTCGTCCTCCTCCAAATAGACATATTCGAGGTGAGGAGGTAAATCTTTCAACTCGAGGATAGGTGGTTCCTCAAGTGAAGATTTGGGCTCGATACTCATAACCTCCTCGGGTGGAGGAAATGGGAAATCGTTGAGAAAATCCTTGATAATCGAGAAGTCCTCATCGTTGTCGAGGTCTTCGTCACAAGTAGGTGGAACATTGCATTCTTCCAACGTAAAACCACCACCTTCAAAAGGAGTGAATGTTGGTGTCGAATTATCAAGAATTGGATCTAACATAGTGGGATTGCCACTAGTTTCTTCATCACCAAACCCTAAAACTTCTTGTGAAAATTCCTCGCAAACCACGTCGATCATATCAACGAGGTTTATGGTAGCAACGGAATAAACATGAGAAAGTTGAGAATTTTGAGTTGCGTTTATAACAAGTTCCTCGTCGTTGAAACGTAAGGTGATCTTTCTAGCATGCACATCAATTAAAGCCATAGACGTATCTAAAAATGAACGACCTAAAATAAGAGGAACTTGAGGATCCGTGGGGATATCAACAACGATAAAGACTACGGGATAGTAGAACTTCCCCACTTTCACAAAAACGTCTTCCGCCAAACCACATGCAAGAATCGTAGAATGGTCGGCCAACTCAATAGACATTCGTGAAGGAGTAAGATTAGGAAGATTGAGCGACTTGAAAATTGCAAGAGGCATCAAGTTAATGCTAGCACCAAGATCGGCCAAGGCATAGCATTCTTCCATATCTTGAATTGCACAAGGGATCAAAAATTTACCGGGATCACCGACTTTTTGAGGTATGCGATTAAGATAAACCGACGAACAACTAGACATTTGGTGAAATTTCTCCTTGTTGTTCAACATACTCTTAAAGTTAGCGGCAAATCGAGGCATCATGACCAAAGCATCGGCGAAACTCACATTAAGGTACAACTCACGAAACATTTTCATAAAAAGCTCAAATTGATAGTTGTCGCGCTCTTGTCGTTTCTCCTTCCTAAGTCTCGATGGGTAAGGCAAGGGTGGTGTGGGTTGGGGCATAGGCATAGCCTTTGGAATCTCGGGTTCCAATGTTGGTAAAGGGTCGACCGTAGGTGTGGTATGAGCGGTACTTTGTGGGCTAGAAATATGCTCCTTTTCGACCACCGCCTCGGGTTCTTCCTTAATTTCCTCCACCGTTGGAGTAATTGGTTGAGGAGTCGGTTCTTTAAGTGTCTTACCACTTCGTATGGTAATCACTTTCATCTCTCCCTTCGGGTATGAAACGGTGTTACTAGGAAGACCACTCGAAGTAGAGGCTTTGTTTCCCATAACGGCTTCTAAAATGGCATTAAGTTTAGCATCTTTACTATTAAACTTCAAATCATGACTAGCGGCTTTTTGGTCAATTCTTTGTTCAAGCCTAGCATGACTTTGTTCAATCTTATTGTTTTGACCTCTAATTTGATTGGCAAAATCATTTTTCAACTCATTTCTCATGTTAATATTTTCCTTCACCAAAATTAGCGAACTCCTTGGTGTTTTTAGCCGTGTCCCTAGCTTGACTAGCCAATTGCTCTTGTATGTTTTCCAAAATCTTATCATTTGCCGTAGCGTAATTCAAAAAGTCCATTGGAAGTTCTTTAGTGTAAACATTTTGAAGACCTTGACTTGTGTTTTGAAAATTACGGTTTTGATTTTGATTTTGCAATTGGCTACTAGTTCCTTGATTCCCATAGTTGTTATTACCCTTGAAATTGTTCCTTTGATTGCTTTGGTAACCAACTTGATTGTTTCGATAATTGTTAGCATTTTGATTTGGTGGAAAACCCGGTGGAGTCAATTGATTAGTGCGAGGAACTTGACCGTTTTGGTTATAAGTTCCCGCGGCCGCGAAGGCACTCGAAGTGTTACCACCGTTGGTAATGCACTCGGAATAATCGTGAGCTCCACCACAATACATACAAGAAACCTCAACCGCTTTAATCGTAGCGGGAGCGGGTTGTTCACCAACTTTAAACTCAATTAACAATCCTTTCAACTTATCAAAAATTTTGTTCTCCAAATTTGCCTCGATTTTGCAAGCATCAACGGTGTGTGACAATGAAGGCGAAGACGAAGACGAAGTCTTACGAACACTCGACGTGCTACGAGGACTATAGACCTTAGACCTATTCTCAATAATTACCAATGCTTCCTCAACCGTCTTACACAAAAAATTACCACCCGCGGCGGCATTAAGATAATCACGCTCATGATCGTTCAAGCCATTGTAAAACGTGTCAATTTGATGCAAATCGGAAAAACCATGATGAGGACATTCGTGCAACATTTCCCTAAACCTATTCCAAGCCGTTGAAAAACTCTCATTATACTCTTGCGAAAACTTTGAAATCTCGTTTTTCAAGTGCGTAGTCTTAGAGGGCGGAAAAAATTGGTTCACGAATTTTGAAACGAGATCCTTCCACGTCAATATAGAATTGGGTGGCTCTTTCTCTAACCAAATTTTTGCAGGCCCCGATAAGGAATACGGAAAAAGCATCATCTTAATCGAGTCGTTAGAGACGTCCTTAAACTTGCAAGTGGCAGTGAGACGATTAAATTGGTGAATGTGGTTATGAGGGTTGTCCTTTTCGTCACATCGAAACTTGTTGTTTTGAATCATGGATAACAAACCCGTCTTAACCTCAAAATTCTCCGCAAGGATAGCGGGAATCACAATCGCTTCTTCATAACCCTCGGTGGGTGCTTGAAGCAACTCCATCATAGTTCGATTAGCCATGGGTGCTTCTTTCACTATAATGGGTTCGTCAATAGGAGACTCCTCACTAGAAGGAGTGATTGATTTGTTTCTTCGTTTACGAGCACGTCTTGCTTTAGAGCGAGTTTGCATAAACGTCACGTACAACGAGAAGGCGAGCAAAGAAGATTCTTTTTGGTGTTTTTACTTTTTCAATTTTTTTGTGGTTTTTGATTGTTTTTAACTTTTTTTGGATTTTTGGAATGTATTAGGTAGACACAAATCTACAAATCTCCTCCTTAATCAAATCTCTCAATTAAAGAAGCCTCAAGGAATGAATACGAACACGTGAAGTGAACGCCTTCGATGACTTTAGAACGATGGTGGAACACCAAATCGTTCAAGAGGGTTTAATCAAATGAAACCAAGAAAATATATATCATATGTAATAATACTTTGGGCGGCAAAACCCTCGATTAGCTTTCAAAATCAAAATACGCACAAGCAAGCGGAGGAAACGAGGCGGCGCGAAGCACTTAAGAGCCTTTTTCCTTTAGGTCGTGAAATACAACCGCCTTATACCCACCTTATAGTTTGTATTTCTCAAAATCGAGCTTCACGAAAGTATTTATCTATTTTTTCCTTTTTCTTTGGTTTGAGATTCGAATATAATGATTGGGTAATGACCTCCCAAGTCAAGGTTGTGATTTCTCACGTATTTGGAGTACTTGTAAATTTATTGTTCTACGTATACAATATAGTAATAGTATTAAAAAAAAACGAAAAATGATAATACGTATTAGTAGAGTGCTATTAATACAAATACTATTATGGCTATATATAAACACAACAATGGTTCAAATCAAAACACAACACGCCTCCCCGGCAGCGGCGCCAAAATGATGGTTGTAAGATTACGTCTTTTAGGAAAAAAGAGCGTAAAAATAGGGCAAGTGAGCACGACGATTTAGGAAAACCGTGTGTGAATGACCCTAAGTGAGTTCGTTCTCGAGGAGGCTAGTGCGTTGTGTATTGAATTGATATATGTTTGTGATTATCTGAATGAGAAAGAAATGGGATTAGAAGAGAAAGACGGTTATGAAAACGGATTAAACTAAGACGAAAAAGGCGATCACGCAAAACCGTAAATAGTACAAAAATTAAAATTTTAACCTAAAAATTCCTAAAAATTACTAAAAATCCCCAATAATATTCTCAGAGTTTACAAAAAATCCAAACTTGCTAAAACCTTTTAATTAATTAGATAATGACTTTTTAATGCTAATTAAAGCCCTAAAAATCACTATTAATTATTTAGAAGCCCTAAACAAGATCAAATAGTTTGTAAACCTCAAAAATGTCCTAATTAAGCTAAAAACTATTTTTAAAAATTTTAAAACTAAATTAAACTATTTTTAAACACTTAAAAACTATTAAAATCACTTAAATCTTAAATTAATTCTAGAAATTAATTGAAAAGTCTTAAAAATATTTGGAAAGTGAAAAAACTCCTAATTAAGTGTCCTTAACCTAGGAAAAATGTAAAAACTAAAAAAAAATAAAACTTCAATTTTTAATAATAAAATAATATTAAAATAATCAAAAAAAATTCAAAGTTCATAAAAAATTCTAAAAAATTACCAAAAATCTAGAATATTGTAACTAAGACAAAAAGGCAATTAAAATTTTCTAAAACCTTTTTAATAATTTAATATTAAATTTTAAAGTTAGTTAAAAACCCTAAAATCCAATAAAATCAAAAAAAGCTAAATTGAAAACTTAAAAAGCTGTAAACCTCAAAAATATAATTCAAAACCTAAAAACTATTTTTATAAAAATTAAAAAGACTTTTTCCTATTTTTTTATCTATTTAATAAAAACCGGCTAAAGAAAAAATGATAAAAAATAATAAAATAAAGGGAAAAATACAAAACCTAGCTAGAAAAATCCCTAGCCTAATGACAACCCTAGGAAAATAAGCTTGGCCAAATTAGCTTAATGGATAAGCTGAAAAGCCCAAAATAAGCTACGGCTTTAATTATATAAGCCCACACAACAACCCTTTAAGTATATTTCAAATGCAACCCTAGCAGTCAAAGGCCCTAGGGCGCAATGGTAACGTGTGTGTGTGGTGAGAGGAGTGGCGCAGGTTCGAGTCCTGGCCACGTCCTTTTTTTTTTTTTTTTTTTTTTAACTTTTAAAAACTCAAAACCAGACTTACACTTAACTTAAAACAACCTTTTTAATCAAATACAAACAAGAATCAAACTGAAATCAAATCAAAATGTGCCCAGTTCTCCTTTGTTTCTAATGAGCACAAGTGATATTCTTCACTTGTGCAGTTTTAATCAAGAGGGCTTGATTTGTGATTTTGGTGGTGTTTTTGTTGGACTAAAGGCACCCTTGTACTCTGTTGAGTACAAGGAGTCAATACAAACACAAAAAAAGGCAAGCACAACACAAATTCAAGCACAAAATAAGCAAATAAGGGTGCTGATATGACTTAAGCAGGTTTGGTGATGATAGACTAGATTACTTGCACAAGTTTGAATTTTAACAGCCAATAACTTGCAAATAAGCTAAACACAAAGCATATAACTGAATCACAACCCTCAAATACCCTATAATCTAACAACCACCAAGATTTGATGGCAAAATATCAATTAAAACTGGCAAAAAGAATGAATGACTGATTTATGCTATTTTTACCCACTTAAAGCATGCAATAGTGTTCAAAACTTGACCAAACTGAAACTTAAGCACTTATAATACCTAATAACTAACTAATGAGTAAAAATAACAGGTTTTAACACAAAATCAACCAAAGAAATTCAATTAATGTGCAAAACCAAACACCCCTTTAAATTGACTGAAATCAAAATTTTCAAAGCAAATCTATAAAACACTCAATCAAACTGATTATAAATGATCCTAACATGCATATAATCAACTAGTGAACAAATTCAAACACTTAAACTATCACTTAACAACTTAACATGCAGAATCACATAAAGCACATAATTTTTTCAGAAAACTAAAAAAATGAAATGAGAAACAAGGAGCTACCTTAAGGGACCTACATCCAGGTCCCTTAGTGGTTGCTTAACCACCTCCAATAGGCTGGGGCCTATGCAGAACTTTGTTGAGATGCTGATGAAGTTTTACTTAGCAAAAAGGGATGAAAAATGGTCCTTGTTTAGAACCTGCTAAGATCAAAACCAAAACACAAAGAGTGACCTGGTATGAGAGCCAATGAGCTATAAGAATGACTTATAGACAAGTCCCCTTATAGCTTATAGCTTTTTAAATGGAACAGTGATGTTAAAAATAAGCAAAAAGGTTTTTTTACCTCACTTTGCCCTTTTTATCCAAACCTTTATACCCACTACACCTTGATATCTCCAAGATATCATGGTGATATGGTCATATACAAGCTTGAATATAAGAAGCTTATGTGGTTTAACAACCTTTCTAAAAAGAAAACGGATTTAAGAACTTAAAAAGAAAACTTGAAAATCAAAAACTTGAAATGCCTTTTTAAAAGAAATATTTCAAACCAAACACAACATGAAAATATAAAAGGTACTCAATCTTTCTCATCAACAACACTTAAACCATTTTCATTCATTAAAAACTAGATTTACAAAGCTGTGAAAAAGGAGAAAAATTAAGAACAAGGGTCATGTACAATACGCATACTCCTTATATAGACCTAGATAGAACATTCTAGTTACTCTTGAATAAAAAGAAATACAAGCTAAAACCCTAATGGTTTGAAAATCCCAAAAGGCCCTTGTGTTCTTGACTGATTTCTTGGTCAATATGCTCCTCATGTGATCTTTGTACTTGACCAGCCTTGAAAAGTTGATCATAGACGTCCAAATGTGCTTGGGGACCAAGGAGTGTGATCCAGACGTTCAATTGGTCGGGTTTTGAAATTGGGGGAAAGTGATGGGTGCAGGGGAGGGTCCCTCAAGACACATGGGTGTGTCTTGTGGCGTTTTGAGATGTGGGATGTGGTGACAAAACCATCAATTAGTCATCTGGAAAGATTGAGTCAAAAACCCTTTGTTTTTGTCTTTGTTCATCCTGGGTTTATCCTAGGGTTTAAGGGGGGATTAGAAGCAGTTTAATCCAAATTGAGGTTAATGGATTTTAAATTAAGTGTTTGGGTGGGAAAAGTTTAAGTAATTAAATAAATCCGTTTTCAAAGTGAGTGGAGGGTGACGTGGTGAAGGGGAGATGTCTGATTGGTGGAGGGTTTAAGCTTGGCGATGTGGCAGCTTGTGAGTGGGTGGATGGAGTTTGGCTGTCTGGCAGGATTGGCCCTTTACTTTTCTTTCTTTGTTCATGTTGTTTTAAATGGCTATCAACGCCTAAATAACAAGTAACAACTTTAGGACAGTTATCAATTTTGGCACAAATACTTCCAAACTTAAAACAAGGACTAAACATGCAATTTCTTCATTCTTCAAGGGATGTTCTTGACATGTCTTCATACTTTAAGGCTTTGACTTGTTTGTTGACTTCTTGGAGGACCATTATTGACAATTTAGTTTTGTTGAGGGACTAAATTTGCCAATTCTTCAAACTTAAGGGTCCTTTTTGTAATTTTGACAAACTTTAGGGACCAAACTTGTAATTATGAAGATACAAGGGTATAAAGTGTCAATTCTTCAAACTTGGAGGACCAATCTTCATAATTCTTCAAATCTTCAAGGGTTTTCTTTGGAAAATTCTTCATTAGGGCTTGGTTCATCGTGCGGCTTCGTTTCCCGTGTTCGTTTTTGATTGATTTTTGTGATCTTTTGTCATTTTCTCAATATCCGTACCTAAAATACACAAGCATATATTTGGGTATTTTGATGATATTTAGTGCATTTTAAGCCCTAATTGGACGATGAGACTATGTATAAAAGTAGTCTCATCAACGTGTCAGTGCATTTATTTGTTAAAACAAGAGAAATCTTGTTTTTATGAAGTTATCATCTCCACCAACCGTGGCAATTTACATTTGATATCTACATACTCGACGATGCGACTACTCAAACGATGACTACAACTCTTTCAATAGAACACGGGTCAACAATTGAGGGGGAGCAATTGTCCAGCATTCAGAATCCTTGATGCCGAGAGTCCCAAGTTCACATATTGGTGTCAAGACAACGATATCAATCATACACATGGAGTCAAGAGATAACTTCAGACGTGACGAGGTGACCAACATTCGTGAACAAGAACCATGTGAATCTTTCATATGATGTTCTCCATCATTCAGGTCCAACCTCGTAAATTGATAATCTTGTGAATTCATTATCATATATGATCTTTGCACGTGATAAATACCTTACACTTGTGTTTAAAAGGTATTTAATTTACGTTTTAAGTAGACCCTCATTAATTTGAGGGGGAGCTTGTGTAATTCATGAAGATACTTGGCTTTGCATTTTTCTTCCCAAATTTTCTTAAAATGCTATTAAATCAATTGATATTAAAAACATCGATTGGGTTAATATTTTTAATATGGGGGAGAAAATGTGATTTAATATGGGAAATGATTAATCACAAATGGATTGACTTAACGTGCTAGCTCATCCCGACATGTGCGAAATGTTTTCGGATATCGTGGCATATGTTAAGGGGGAGCAAAATGGATTTGTACTTCAAAATGGATTTCATGGTGACATACACTTACCCAAAACATCTCTATTCACGACGGTGAAGATTGTGGTGACATAAGGATGGTAGGATAGGTTAAAGTCCAATGATTTCTCTAGAACCGGAGGAATCTTCCCAAGGACATTCCATAGCTAGAAATCGTAGTCCTCAGGAAAGATGGAGAAACATTGTGAACGTAGCTGAATGCCGACCAAGTACTTAAGTTAGCACTGGAGCAATCACAACAAGGTGCTAGTGATGACGTATTGGTAAGCGTTGAAGGGGTTGAAGAATGAAAAAGAATTGTAAAGATAAAGGGTGTAAACAAAGAAGCCCTCCTTACAACTTAGGCAGAAACCAGGTCAATACATATGCTATTGAGATCATTTTTAATGATTCTTGATATTGAAGATAGACATCATGGACCCAGTGATGCAATGCACAACCCATCCCAGCTAACTCAGATATCTCTCAAAAGATATTTGTTTTAATCACACGGAGACAACGCATTATCTATTGATTTATTCACTCCTAATAAATTGGTATTGAAATGGTGGCACTCCTCTCCAGCCTCCGATCACTAAAATCCAAAATGCATGATCGAGTCTAGAGCCATTTGAGATCATCAAATATCTCATTAGGACACGCTTTCATATTTCCTTGCTTCTTCACACACTGTGAAAAAGTAAGAAAGATCTTAAGAGTCCTACGCAAAATCTTCATGATCTTTCCTGAACATCCGAGTAATACAAAAGTATTTACAATGAAGATGGAAATCCTTCTTGAGCGAATATCAAAAAGCTCATGGTAGGTGACTTGTGCGATTCTTTATGAATTAAACTTGTGATAACTGGAAATCAACAGAGGTTTAATTCTTAAATGAATTTAAACACGTTCCAGGCCTCTACGCAATATCTTAGTGATCTCGCCAGAACACTCAGAGTGATACCTTAGTGTTCACAGTGATGAGTGGAAAACCTTCTAGTGTTAACCTCAAACAGCACTTGGTAGGTAACTTGCAAGATTCTATACGAATCAAGCTCGTGACAACTGGAAAGCAACGATGGTGCGGTTCTTAATTGAATTTCACTTGTTCCAGGAACATGAATTGACGGCTTCAAATCATACGGATATTATTATCCAAATGATGCACTCTTTACGTTCGCAGTCAGCTTTGGACGGTCGAGTAAAGAGAACGGGTTTACCCGCGAAATCTTGTCAAGGAGGTTCTTTATTGAAACTACCTGCCACAAGTACGATATTTAATATCGTCCAACGGTCTTCACCGGCCGGAGGTAAAATGCTACCGAATTAGAATGAAATGTTCAAGGCCATTTCATCCGTGTATATGGTTTGTTGCTAACTGTCTTATGCAGCGTAACAAGAAGGTGGCATTGCGGTGTATAATCCAGAAGAAGTCATCACCACATGCTTATACTGCATACACTTAGTACTTCAACGAATTCAAGAAAGACTGAAGGTCAAGTCTTCCGCTGTATCAAACTCTGAAGCTTTCAAGAATTATAAAGGTATAAGTATGTGGAACATGAAGTCACGAAGAGGCGAATATCACAAGTGATGAATGCACAAGATCAAGGCAAGGAAACATGCTCAAGGCTGAAGTCAAAGATCACATCAAGCATATTCACAAGAACAAGATCGAAGACTCAAGCATAGTATGCTAGGCTTAAGATTTTGTAAAATGGTGTGACCTCCCTTTGGGGGAGATTGTTGGAAATACGTTTTTCCAAGGAAAGTCTCGGTCACATCATTATTAGCATAGATCACGAGCTATAGACTATTTAGGACATTATAACTTGGAGTGACCTCCCTTTGGGGGAGATTGTTGGAAATACGTTTTTACGTATTTAGAAAGGATCGGTCACTCCAATGATATTGGGCTCGTGATCCAATATAGCCCATATAGCCCACATGTAGGGTGGGCTATATAAACCCTCCTCCTACCATGTTAGGAGGGGTTGTTGTTGAACACATAATCACATTTCATCTTTTCTTCTTCATCCTCTCCTTTCCCTCTCTTCTTTCTTTCTCTAAGTTCTTCCCTTACATCCATTCAATAGATTAATTCATACATGCCTAATCCTTAGAAAAACACGATCCTACATATAATAACTTAATCTAATTTCTAATAAGGAATAACGCAGACCATACATAATAACCTATAAAAAAAGTCCAACAGAATGAATCAACAAAGAAAATTACTTGTGTCGAGTAGGGATGTCGTGCCCTAGACAGTTGAGTTGAATATTCAAAATGAATCGCAACTTTCTAGGTTCGATCATTGTTTTTTTATCTTCAAGTTATGTAACCACACTCTCACAATAAGGCCAAGGTTTATCTTCCCATGCCAATCATGGATTTCATTTTTTCCACTTGGTCTCCAGCCCAAAGAAATATTAATAGCCTTCTTTTTATTTATAAGCCATTAACCGAAGGACAAGACCTGTGAATACTAATTGTAAGAGTGTGGTTACATATCCTTAAACAGAGACATAGCTTCTACAACCTAATTCAGGAATGAAGTAAATTTAATCCACATTAACATTAATTAGTACCCACGATCTCCATATAAACTTGAGGGTGGAGAACTTATTACTGGAGCTCTGGCCATCACTGAAAGTAGAAAGTAAGGTTCTATGATAAACGACTCTGTACTTTCGTAATAGTACCAACAATGCTTGCAAAAATTCTACAATTGTTTCTGCATTAAGTGAACTGATGACTAACTTTTCAGAAAGTGTAAGAAACTCGGCATCTCTAGATGCGTGCTCCAGTAAAACTACATCCACTGTAGAAATTCCGTTATTGATGCAATACTTGTAATTCCCAGTGCCCAATAAAGAGAGTACCAGGGATAACCATGATCCACCCCTAAGAAAGTCCTAGCCAAGTTCTTCAGCTTCCTCGAACACTGGCATTGACTACAACTATTCTAGCATACAGCTCACTAACTTTGGAAAATTTTCACCCTTGGCAATCCCACAACTGGCCAATATTGAATGATCAATGTACAAAATATGTTATTTGTTGGTGATGTCAAGAGTCTGACTGTCACTACAAGAAGGAAGCAAATCCAAGGCAGAGTGCATAGGAGGGATATCCCAACAAAGCACAAAGATGTATCTTTCCAGAACTAGATCCTCCATTGTCAACGCTCTTTTTTTACCTCTCCAAAACTCTAAGATCCAAGAAAATGAAGATCATACTTCTTCCCAACTCAGACCTAAGCATTCAACTACAGTATCTTCTTTGCATGCTGAAGTGGTAAACGATGTGACATCAATCAGCTGATTCAAAAAACTGTTGCTGACTTCCCCTTCAATTGTGAAAATCTGCATCATATTCTCTATAGAAGCTGATGCCCTAAATGTATGGTTACTTACATTGCCTGGATGAACAGACCTAACAAGTGAAGCCTCCTTTAACTTGGATTTTAACTCTGAAAGTAGCGTTGGAGGACAACTATTGGGAAAAAATATCGTTCTTTTAGAGTATTTTACTATCACATATTTACATCAATACGTCAAACATATACCAGATGATTAAATGATTGATCATCATTAACATGACCAGTTAATTTTAATTTCTAAAACAAGATGTCTATTAGCTCTATTAAATGCACATAATTTTTATTATATGTCTAATCAGGATAGATCCAAGACACAACACGACACATCTTCGAGGTATTAGCATGACAGGGATCATTTGGGAGAAGGCCAAAATCTTGCCTAAGTCAAACAAGGTTCTAAAGCCATTCAAGGAGTTGCAAGCTTCAAAATAAACAACATTGGTGCAAAACCAAAGCACCGAAAGAGATTTTGGTCAGAGTTTGATTCTTTCTGACAACACGTCTTTTTTTAGCAAGTCTTTTTGGGAAGTTCTAAGTTGTTAAACATTAAGCATAGTTCATTTTTAGATTTGTGAAAGGAAGAAGCTTTGCAGTTCCCGTTCCAGTACCAACAGTAGACGCCTGAAATGTGCATAGCAAGTTGTTCAAGTATTTATATCATTGACACAGATTTAAGCTAGGGGACGTTTCAGACGTAATCTAAAGTTTCTTTTCTGTAGTATGGATATTGTTACATGTTTTTTATCCTTGGCAAGTATTTCCTCTAGAACTTCCAAGCAAGACTAAGCAGTAAATGTCTATGTTACCAATTTTATTTGTTTCTTAAATATGTCATGCCATGATCGTTAGGTAAAACGATGTGCTGAAATGTCGAGAAAGATTCGTTTTTGAAAAGATCAGATACTGGTATTTGTATATGGTTGTATTTTGCTAATTTTAAAATTGGTGGCATAGAAAAGTTTGATTGAAGTCTTACATAAAGTATTTATAAGGAGTTACATAAAGTTTGATTGTGGCGTTGAGAAATTGGGCAAAGATCTCGACAATGCTTCTCCGCTTGAAATCATGGATAGAAATCACGTTGCTATTGCTTTTATGTAAATTTAATAGTAGTATTAAAAGTTGTTAATGCATAGTTTCGATAAACGGTGTCAATCATTTTACACAATAATAATTTTACAATTAATTAATTAATTTATAACTACTTTATTATTTATAATAATATTTTTAAATAAGAGTGATATTTTAAACTTAATTTACATTATTTATTTATTTTTTAAAGTGGACTATTAAATTGAGACGTTTAAAAATAATATATTGAACTACAATTTCGAGATAGAAAGAGTAAATTTTTAAGTATTTAATAATTAATTGAGTCTCGAACTTAACCCATTAAATAAATCGATCAGCTAAATCGACCAAAAACCTACTCAAAGCTTATTTCCTTGTAACCCAAACCTTATATTTTTGCGTCGGTTTAAGGTTGGATTTTGTATCAAATTGGAAATTGTGACCCTAAAAAAACCACCTCATGTATAATATATATTAAAATTGGAAGCACTAGTGTAATTTATAAAATATTCGCATGAGACAAAACACGTTTGTTAGGTGGACCAAGGTCTGAAAATATCAATTATTAGTTTCCCTTTAGTTTTCTTTTATCAGGAACGCGCCAAGCTGCAAACAAATATAATTAATACACAAACGTACTTTTAGAAAAAATTTACGGAAAGACCCCGCCTGTTGGGCGGGTTACGAAGCTAGTATATATATATATATATATATATATATATATATATATATATATATATATATATATATATATATATATATATATATATATATATATATATATATATATATATATATATATATATATATATATATATATATATATATATATATATATATATATATATACTTTTACCTATCCAGAATTTACTGATTTTGAACATATGAAAAGTTTGTTATGATTAGAGGGTCTTAACCTACTCATTTGTTTAGCCCTCCTCTAGATCTTTTATATAACATATAAACTAACTCTCATGTTCGTTTTCAAGTCCAATTGTACTCCTAAGTACCCTAACCATCTTAAAACATTAAATTAAACCCGACTGATTTCAAAACTGTTTTGACCTCCGACTGTTGTAACCTGTTTCTGACCTACTTCCCGACCTCCAATTCAGTTATCGTTTCTTGCATTTGAAAGCCAATTCAATTACCTTTCCAGGGAAATAAGATTTGAAAATTAAAAGTTTGTATAACTCTAGATATGATCAAAACAATGGACCAAAAATTCTGCCCAGTTTTTAAAAACGAATTTAACACAACTAGTCTAATTAATTATCCACATCATGTATAATTATTAACCCTAATTAATCTAAACATGTTTATATCATTAAAATACAGAATTTATGTTTAACCTAACCCTAGATCCATTATCTATTGATTAATTACATGATTAGATCAATTAAAATCATACATTAAAAAAGAGTTTTTAAGATTTTACCTTAGAAATCAAAGGAAGAAATTGTTTTTGATGAAACCTAATTCCACCATTGATGGAATTCGACTAGGAGAGATCATGGTGAGTAAAAATCTGATGTTTTAGGTTATGGTATGGGCTTAATGTAATCCTAAAGGTCTCCTAACCCAGTTACAAGTCCATTGGGCCTGTTTTGGGCTTTTTGGTTATATTCTTCCTTCCTTTTCATTTGGCTGCCCAAACCAAGCCCCAAGCACCTAAGGATCTGGTTTTTAACCTTATTTTATAACATTTTTCATTCTTAAACTAGACCTCATATTCGGGTTACTTCCGGGCAAAAACCCTAAAGCCTTACATTAATTTTTTCGACTTTCTACGCGATTTCCAAACTAACCGTCATTTCCAAAAGTTTCTAATTATGGGAAGTATCTCTAAAACTTAGCCTAACCATATAATATGTACTTAATACATACATAAAACATACGATACGTACACGAAACCTTGTAAAAACGATATTCGAACTTTCCCGCAGTTCATTTCTAAACTCATTTCATTTCATTTCATTTCCAACCCGTACCATGATTTACAAATCATGTACCTCATTTCGTCCATTCTCATCCCCAAAATCACACATATAAACACATAAAACAGATAGTCACACAAAATACCCCAAAAATAAGACTAAGTGACGAACCTCAAAAACCGGGGTTGTCACATCACTCCCTCCTAATAGAAATCTCGTCCCGAGATTTACTCCTTAGGATCATCATTAGCAAATATCTAAGGATACTTGTTCCTCATAAATCCTTCCTGTTCCCACGTGAACTCTAGTCCACATTCCAAATTCCATCTAACCATAATTACGGTGTATTACCCTTTTTCCAACGTCTTAGCTTCACGACCTAAAATCTCTATCGGTTCTTCGATGAAACGAAGACTCGCATCCATACTAATATCATCTAACGGTACTTGCAAGTCGCTTCTTGTTAAGCATTTCCTCAAGCTTGATACACGAAATACATCAAGCACACTACTCAATTCTCCTAGTAATTCCTCAACCTATAAGCCTGTAACACCCCATTTTGATAATGGAAATGTCACATGCAATTATGGCGTGTCATCAAAGCATACAAGGAAAAATGTCTAAACATTACTTGACCATAAAAGGAAAATACCGGAATCAAACATCGGTAGTCCAAAAGTAAAGCTCATCGCACACAAACATAGTATAGTAAAGGAAAGGACTAAACAATGTCCAAAGCAAATGTATCATAGGAACAGAAATGCATAAAGTAAAGAAGGCTAGACAGCTTCCAGTCCATATGCACGTACTCTTAGTGTCTACGAGCGTCCCTGAGTACCTGCCGTTTTGGGAACATAGAAAAGGAAAACGGCTGAGCAAATACGCTCAGTGCACGGATGTACAATAAAGCATGAATAGGATAAGCATATAACATATAACAGCGGAAGAAAACTAAGACCCGAGTAACCTGGTTAAGTCTTGATAAAACTGGTTTTATAGTTTTAAAGTCTTATGGTTATCTTATAAAAACTGTTCGTCATATTTTACCATTAGCCAATATAGATCATGAAAATCCACGTTGCATGAATACTTGGAGGGGTGACCTCATCATGCAAATTAGAGGGGCTGACTCTAATTAAATATACTGGTTTTTGGGTAGGATGGATCAGCTCCTTGTGAAGGATGCAAGGCACACACCACATTCACAATGAAATCCTGACTTAAAACATGTAACTAGGATGTACCCATACGCCCCACATGATAAATATAATATAAATGGCCAAATGCTGAAGGGACGCCACGAGCAATCACTCCGCCGTGGTGAAGTCATAACATCAGTGCCTCTAATGTTATGGTTATGGTACCTCCATAACTAGGTGAAACTGGTCATGCATGTATATGGATAGAGGTAATCTTAATTAAACATAAGAAATCAAACACGTAACTTATTCTACGGGAAAACAGTTGGCTGCATACGGGGAATCCTAATAAGGAAAGAATGTCCATACTGAAAGGACAGGAATCCGTACCTTATGTCCAGTGAACGAAAAAGATGAACTGAGAGGAATCCTACTTCCGAATCACTAGTGCTACATAAATACATACATGAATAAGTATCCGCTTACTAAATACGTAACTGGTTTTATGTCATGTCTTAGCTTATTTTATATGTTCTTACCATGTTTTACTGTTTTTAAGCCTTAAACCGTGTTTATCTTATATCCTGTTTAATCTGATTAAGTATTTCTGGTATTTCATGTGTTATTATACTTACTGAGTAATAATAAGTAACTTTCCAAAAACAGAAGGTTTCCTAAAATAGAAAGTTTCCAAAAATAGAAAGTTTCCAAAAATAGAAAGTTTCCAAAAATAGAAAGTTTCCAAAAATAGAAAGTTTCCAAAAATAGAAAGTTACCAAAAATAGAAAGTTTCCAAAAATAGAAAGTTTCCAAAAATAGAAAGTTTCCAAAAATAGATATACTGCTTAAAATAGATAAGTTTCTATAAATAGAAAGTTTCCATAAATAGATCAGCTGCCTTAATTAAATAAGTTTCCATAAATAGATTAGCTGCCTGAAATAAATAAGTTTCTAAAAATAGAAGGTTTCCATAAATAGATTAGCTGCCTTATATAATTATGTTTCTAAAAATAGAAAGTTTCCATAATTAGAAATAAGCTGGTTAAATAAGCTAAGTATATAAGCCTAAGTGTTTTCATGATTATTTTCTAAGTCATATGATATAAGGTATAGTTTAATAATTATTTCATGTAATTAAATTAAACTATAGGTTAAAATATTTAATTAAAGTATAACATGTTTTAATTAAATAAAGTTAAATACTTAGGTTAAAACATGTATTATTATATATTAATAATATAACCTAAGTCATGTTAATTAATTAATTATAATCATGGTTTTTAAATAATTAATTAATTATAAGTCTAAATTATAAAAATACTAAGGTTAATTAATTTCATGATTATTAATATTTAAAATAACCTAAGTCATGTTATTAAATTAATTATGTCATTTTATTAATTTAATTTTTAACATAAGATCATAAAACATAAAACTAAACATACACCATGAACCGGATCTAGAATCAAAACCATGAACCGGACGTGAAATCGATACCGTACCCCGAACCAAATCGGGGTACCCCGTGTCTTGATGCTGCCATGGGACCCACACCCACCAACCAAAACAATATGGTGTTGGTGGTGGTCGGTTGTCCAAACCAAAACCCCTTTGGGTTCGGTGAAGGCTGCGGCCAAAAACAAACACCCCTTAAACCATACTTTTGATTTTATTAAACCTCAATTTATGTTAGATCCATGTTTATTTATTAGGTTTTTGTAAAAACATAACATGTTCTTGATTTATTAAAAGATCAAACCAAAAGATAAAGTTTAAAAAGGATTTACCGCATTCGTGGATCAAAAGGACGAAGAACAAACACGATCACCAACTAATAATCCAAGATCCAAGATCAACAAACACCTCCTTATGGTGTTCTTAGGGTGGCGGCACAAAAAGAAAAAGGGAAGATGGTTTTAGGTTTTTTCTAAAATCTTCTGTAAAACTAAAAATGAGTAGTGAAAAGTCCTTTTTCCCTTTTAGTAAAATTTGACAAATGGGCTTGGCCCATTTGTCCTTGTAGCCGCGGGTAGGGGGCCCCACTTGGGGTACCCGTACCTTTTTCCGTTTCTCGATGTTAACTTACACGTTCGTGATTATTTGTGTTCGCGTTTTAAATGTTCTCGTTACGTAAATACCGTGATCTAATATATTTAATTACGCTCGTAATAAATATATATACGTAATCAATAAAAGTTCGTGTTTTAATTACGTTCATGATTTCATGATCGCATGTTCGTGATTAATTATCGTCAAATAATTATTATGTGCTCGTGCGTAGTAAATACTTATCGTGTTCTAACACGTACGTAATAGGTAAAATCCTAACACATAATCGTAATCATACTATATTAGGGAAGTTTAAATCTAGTACGTACGATCTTAAGGGTACTATTCATGGTAAAATCATGCGGGTTTTACAACTCTTTCCCCCTAAAAAGAATAATTCGTCCCCCAATTATAGATAAAGTAAACTGGAAAAGAAGAACATACCCGAATTCAAAATATGAAATGAGGGTAAGAAGCCCATATAGACTCCTCTGTTTCCCAAGTGGCTTCCCGCTTGGTATGATCCCTCCATAGAATTTTGACGAATGGAATCGTCTTCTTTCTCATGACTCGTTCTTGTCTGTCAAGAACTCGTTCGGGTTCTTCTATGAAAGTGATATCTTCACGTATCTGTTCAGTGGATACTGAACCATGTGAAGGGGATGATACTGGTACCCTCTGAGTAAGGACACATGAAACACATTGTGTACATGCGAAAGCTGCGGAGGTAACGCTAACCGGTAAGATACTTCACCGACTCGTTCAATGATATCAAACGGTCCGATAAAACGAGGAATGAGATTCCCTTTAATCCCGAAGCGTCTAACACCATGTGCCGGCGAAACCTTAAGGAATACGTGATCTCCTACATTAAAATGTATGTCCCTACGATGCTTATCGGCGTAACTCTTCTGACGTGACCGTGCTTCCTGAAGTTTCTGTTTAGCTACTGCGATCTTCTCATTGGTCATCTCTATGATTTCCGGTCCTTCAAGTGTTCGCTCGCCAACCTGATCCCAGCAGATTGGGGCGCGACACTTCCTGCCATACAACATCTCAAATGGAGCACACTTGATACTTGCGTGCCAACTGTTGTTGTATGAAAATTCCACCAAACAGATGTAATCGTCCCAATCACCCGTCCATTTCAACACACATGACCTCAACATATCTTCCAATGTCTGAATGGTTCGCTCCGACTGTCCGTCGGTTTGAGGATGAAAAGTCGTGCTAAGCTTTAGTTGTGTACCCCAAGCTTTCTGCAGACTTTTCCAAAATCGCGAAGTGAATCGAGGATCTCTGTCTGAGACGATGTTGGATGGTGCACCATGAAGTCTCATGATCTCTCTTCTGTACGTATCTGCGAATTTACATACCGGATCTTCCTTACGGATCGGTAAGAAATGCGCTGATTTGGTAAGTCGATCAACGATAACCCAGATTGCATCGTGCTTCCTCTTAGTAGGCGGAAGACCAGTAACAAAATCCATGGTGATTTTGTCCCACTTCCAGTCTGGAATATCTAACGGTTGAAGGAGACCGCCAGATCGCTGATGCTCGATCTTAACCTACTGGCAGGTAAGACATTTGGAGACGTAAGTGGCCACATCCTGTTTCATACCACTCCACCAAAAGTACTGCTTGATGTCATGGTACATCTTAGTCGAACCAGGATGTATAGAGAATGGGGAGCTATGAACTTCAGCTAACCAAGCTTCCCGGAGTTCTTGGTCATCAGGAATGCAAAGCCTCGTGCCCTGCCATACGATACCATCTGCATCTACTCTGAATTCTGTCTGCTTCTCCAAATTCTATACTATCGCCCAGATTTCTCCGTCATCCTTCTGAGCTTCCTTGATCTTAGATAGTAACTCGGGTTCTACTCTAAGATTAGCCCAGTAACCGTGTTGTCCACGTACCATGATCTCGATGTCTAGTCGCTCCAAGTCTCTGATGATTTCCTCTTCGATTTTAATGTCGTTGATCATTCCGGACTTCCTACTAAGAGCATCTGCTACTACATTTGCCTTTCCGGGATGATACAGTAGATTAATGTCATAATCCTTCAACAACTCCAACCTTCTCCTCTGCCTCATGTTCAATTCACGCTGAGTGAAGATATACTTCAAGCTCTTGTGGTCCGTGAAAATGTCACATGATTCTCCATATAAGTAGTGCCTCCATATCTTCAATGCAAACACGAATGCAGCAAGTTCCAGGTCGTGCGTGAGGTAATTTTCTTCATAAGGCTTAAGCTTCCGTGAAGCGTACGCGATTACTTTCCCATGTTGCATGAGAACACAGCCAAGTCCCTTCCCCGATGCATCGCTGTAGATTTGAAATCCACCCGTACCAGATGGTAGAGTAAGAATAGGTGCAGATACTAGCTTCTCCTTCAGGTCTTCAAAGCTCTTCTCTCGATCTTCAGTCCAGACGAATTTCTCCCCTTTCCGCATCAGTTTGGTCAATGGTTGTGATAGGCGGGAAAAGTTCTCCACGAACCTACGGTAATAGCCAGCTAAGCCTAAGAAACTGCGGACTCGGCCTTGGCCACTTAGTAATGGCCTCAACCTTCGCTGGATCCATAGTGATTCCTTCTGCTGATACAATGTGACCTAAGAATGCCACCTTGTCTAACCAGAACTCACACTTGGAGAATTTAGCATATCTCTGCTTCTGGCGAAGAATCTGTAGTACTATACGAAGATGGTCTTCGTGTTCCTCCTTGGACTTTGAGAAAATCAGGATGTCATCGTTGAATACAATGACAAACTTGTCCAGAAATTCATGGAAGATTCTGTTCATCAAATCCATGAACACTGCTGGAGCATTTGTCATGCCAAATGGCATAACTACAAACTCGTAGTGGCCATAACGGGTACGAAAGGCAGTCTTAGCGATGTCCTGCTCCTTGACCCGTAGTTGATGATAGCCTAACCTAAGATCAATCTTGGAGTAGTGTTTGGCCCCTTGGAGTTGGTCAAACAGATCGTCAATGCGTGGCAGTGGATATCTATTCCGAATGGTAATCTTGTTGAGCTCGCGATAGTCTATGCAAAGACGCATACTGCCGTCCTTCTTCTTAACAAACAAGACCGGTGCGCCCCATGGAGATGCGCTCGGTCGAATGAAACCTTGTTCAAGAAGTTCTTGCGGTTGATCCTTCAGCTCCTTCAGCTCTATGGGAGTCATGCGATAAGGAGCCTTGGAGATTGGTTCAGCTCCTAGAACCAGCTCGATACTGAATTCCACTTCTCATGCACGTGGTATGCCCGGAAGTTCTGCTGGAAAAACATCTTCGAATTCCGACACGATAGGTTGATCCTGAATCGATGGGGATTCAACATCCATGTCGTGAACCGTAGCTAGATAACCCTCGCAGCCATGTGACAGTAGTGCACGCGCTTGCAGGGTAGATATGATTTGTACAGACCGTCCGGGTATGAACCCATTATGAATGTACTCTGGTGCATTAACATCACCGAAGATAACTCGATACGAATGGCAGTCTATGGTAGCATGATGCTTGGATAGCCAATCCATGCCCAAAATCATGTCGAAGTCATTCATGTCCAGCGGAAGTGCGTCGTCAGGTCGAACCTTATCGTAAAACTCTAGGGGAAGACTCTTGTATACATGGGTGATTAATAAAGAGTCCCTCAAAGGCGTGGAAATAGTAAGCCTATTTTCTAGTGGCAAGGGAGGCATCCTAATGTTCTTAGCATAAGAAGTAGAAATAACCGAGTGAGTAGCACCCGTATCGAAAAGAACACATGCAGCTTGACCATACATATACAAGATTCCAGTGATGGTACCTGTAGACTTGTTGGCCTGGTCTCGAGATGTCGTGTAGACACGCCCGGTAGTAGGAGGCGGCTTGGTATCAGCATGTCCTGATGTACCCTCCATCTCGCCCTTACGGTAATCCTTCATAATATGGCCAGGGAGACCACACTTGAAGCACGCATCAGTATTACGGCGACATGGTCCTGGTTGCCTACGATGGCAAGTAGAGCAAAGAGGATGAGTGTATCCTCCAGCAGGTGCTCTGGCTGGCTGGGAACCTGATAAAACATTTTTCATAAGACATGATAGTTGGGTACAAAGGACCAAGCAGATAATCGTAAGATTGAATACCAGTGATAGCTGGACGGCTAGGCTGCGAACCTCTCTGGTTCTGGTCCCTACCGTTTCCATGGTTCCTGGTAGAAGTTTTGTTAAAGTGTCAGAATATGAGTTATAACATGAAAACATAAAGAAATACGTAAGTATTAGGACCTGCTTTTGTTGGAGTGCCCAGCGTTGTTACGGTAATTATCATTACCGCCACGCCTATCTGTAGCAGAACGGTCGTTAGTCTGACCGTTTCCCTTGGGCTGATGAGGCTGTTGTTGAGTAGCCGGCTGAGACCGGTCCCCAGTTTTCTGCCTGGAAGATACATTTAAGAGATGAATAATTGACATATGGAAAGTATACGGATTGGTCACCGCTTGAATACGAATGTTTACCTCTTGTCGGGTTTTTCAGCTTCCCCGAACTCATCTCTCTCCTGCAGCATCTCCAGTTTTCGTGTCGCATCGGCCACTTGTGCTACCGTATCCAACGGAGCACCTGATAAGTTATTGGCGATCCTTGGATTAAGAGCCCAACGAAAATGTAGTGCTTGTTCTTCAGTGGTGCCTGCAGCTGCTCTCAAGACACCAGCGTAGCAAAGGAAATGCTGCATGAAGTCATTGCTGTCTTCGTCAGGTCGTTGTCTAAGAGTATAGTATTCCCTCATGAGCCGATTCCTTCCTTCCATGGGAAATATGTTAGGCGGGGGAGGATAGCCGTCGTTCTGCAGAAGGGCATCTTGCATCCCTGCATCAGCAGCTGCAAATATTGCCCAGAGATCGTCTGTGTTTGTCATCTGACAGTATAACATAAAACATATGATTAAATAGATCAAAACATAAAATATATATATATACATGAAAAAAATTTATACTAAAATTTCACGAGAAAAATTTTATGCAAGAAAATTTTTGTGTATGAATGCATGATGCAGTTTTAAGAAAACTTTTGTATGCTCGAGAGTGAACGCCTCTAGTTAGTTCACCCAAAACAAAAGACATAGCGATGGGACGCCTATGGGTCAGTCCCAAATCTAAAAGTTTCGATAAAACACATGCGACTAAATAGGGCCAGTCCTGTACCAACCATTACTTAGTCAAAAATCTGCGACAATGACATGTATATGTATGCTTAAAAATGATGAATGCATGAAAACAACTGTCAGTTCTAGGAAGACCGTAGTGACTACCCACTAATCACAGGTCATATTTGAGAGCCTACAGGTCGAAGCCTTGGCTCTGATACCATAATTGTAACACCCCATTTTGATAATGGAAATGTCACATGCAATTATGGCGTGTCATCAAAGCATACAAGGAAAAATGTCTAAACATTACTTGACCATAAAAGGAAAATACCGGAATCAAACATCGGTAGTCCAAAAGTAAAGCTCATCACACACAAACATAGTATAGTAAAGGAAAGGACTAAACAATGTCCAAAGCAAATGTATCATAGGAACAGAAATGCATAAAGTAAAGAAGGCTAGACAGCTTCCAGTCCATATGTACGTACTCTTAGTGTCTACGAGCGTCCCTGAGTACCTGCCGTTTTGGGAACATAGAAAAGGAAAACGGCTGAGCAAATACGCTCAGTGCACGGATGTACAATAAAGCATGAATAGGATAAGCATATAACATATAACAGCGGAAGAAAACTAAGTCCCGAGTAACCTGGTTAAGTCTTGATAAAACTGGTTTTATAGTTTGAAAGTCTTATTGTTATCTTATAAAAACTGTTCGTCATATTTTACCATTAGCCAATATAGATCATGAAAATCTACCGTGCATGAATACTTGGAGGGGTGACCTCATCATGCAAATTAGAGGGGCTGCCTCTAATTAAATATACTGGTTTTTGGGTAGGAGGGATCAGCTCCTTGTGAAGGATGCAAGGCACACACCACATTCACCATGAAATCCTGACTAAAAACATGTAACTAGGATGCACCCATACGCCCCACATGTTAAATATAATATAAATGGCCAAAAGCTGAAGGGACGCCACGAGCAATCACTCCGCTGTGGTGAAGTCATAACATCAGTGCCTCTAATGTTATGGTTATGGTACCTCCATAACTAGGTGAAACTGGTCATGCATGTATATGGCTAGAGGTAATCTTAAGTAAACATAAGAAATCAAACACGTAACTTATACTACGGGAAAACAGTTGGCTGCATACGGGGAATCCTAATAAGGAAAGAATGTCCATACTGAAAGGACGGGAATGCGTACCTTATGTCCAGTGAACGAAGAATATGAACTGAGAGGAATCCTACCTCCGAATCACTAGTTCTACATAAATACATACATGAATAAGTATCCGCTTACTAAATAAGTAACTGGTTTTATGTCATGTCTTAGCTTATTTTATGTGTTCTTACCATGTTTTACTGTTTTTAAGCCTTAAACCGTGTTTATCTTATATCATGTTTAATCTGATTAAGTATTTCTGGTATTTCATGTGTTATTATACTTACTGAGTAATAATAAGTAACTTTCCAAAAATAGCAGGTTTCCTAAAATAGAAAGTTTCCAAAAATAGATAGTTTCCAAAAATAGAATGTTTCCAAAAATAGAAAGTTTCCAAAAATAGAAAGTTACCAAAAATAGAAAGTTTCCAAAAATAGAAAGTTTCCAAAAATAGAATGTTTCCAAAAATAGAAAGTTTCCAAAAATAGATTCACTTCTTAAAATAGATAAGTTTCTAAAAATAGATAGTTTTCATAAATAGATCAGCTGCCCTAATTAAATAAGTTTCCATAAATAGATTAGATGTCTGAAATAAATAAGTTTCTAAAAATAGAAGGTTTCCATAAATAGATTAGCTGCCTTATTTAATTAAGTTTCTAAAAATTAAAAGTTTCCATAATTAGAAATAAGCTGGTTAAATAAGCTAAGTATATAAGCCTAAGTGTTTTCATGATTATTTTCTAAGTCATATGATATAAGGTATAGTTTAATAATTATTTCATGTAATTAAATTAAACTATAGGTTAAAATATTTAATTAAAGTATAACATGTTTTAATTAAATAAAGTTAAATACTTAGGTTAAAACATGTATTATTATATATTAATAATATAACCTAAGTCATGTTAATTAATTTATTATAATCATGGTTTTTAAATAATTAATTAATTATAAGTCTAAAATGTAAACATACTTAGGTTAATTAATTTCATGATTATTAATATTTAAAATAACCTAAGTCATGTTATTAAATTAATCATGTCATTTTATTAATTTAATTTTTAACATAAGATCATAAAACATAAAACTAAACATAAACCATGAACCGGATCTAGAATCAAAACCATGAACCGGACATGAAATCGACACCGTACCCCGAACCAAATCGGGGTACCCCGTGTCTTGATGCTGCCGTGGGACCCACACCCACCTACCAAGATCATATGATCTTGGTGGTGGTCAGTTGGCCAAACCGAAACCCCTTTGGGTTCGGTGAAGGCTGCGGCCAAAAACAAACACCACTTATACCATACTTTTGATTTTATTAAACCTTAATTTATGTTAGATCCATGTTTATTTATTAGGTTTTTGTAAAAACATAACATGTTCTTGATTTATTAAAAGATCAAATCAAAAGATAAAGTTTAAAAAGGATTTACCGAATTCGTGGATCAAAAGGACGAAGAACAAACACGATCACCAACTAATAATCCAAGATCCAAGATCAACAAACACCTCCTTATGGTGTTCTTAGGGTGGCGGCACAAAAAGAAAAAGGGAAGAGGGTTTTAGGTTTTTTCTAAAATCTTCTGTAAAACTAAAAATGAGTAGTGAAAAGTCCTTTTTCCCTTTTAGTAAAATTTGACAAATGGGCTTGGCCCATTTGTCCTTGTAGCCGCGGGTAGGGGGCCCCACTTGGGGTCCCGTACCTTTTTCCGTGTCTCGATGTTAAGTTACACGTTCGTGATTATTTGTGTTCGCGTTTTAAGTATTCTCGTTACGTAAATACTGTGATCTAATATATTTAATTACGCTCGTAATAAATATATATACGTAATTAATAATAGTTCGTGTTTTAATACGTTCATGATTTCATGATCGCATGTTCGTGATTAATTATCGTCAAATAATTATTACGTGCTCGTGCGTAGTAAATACTTATCGTGTTCTAAAACGTACGTAATACGTAAAATCCTAACACGTAATCGTAATCATACTATATTAGGGAAGTTTAAATCTAGTACGTACGATCTTAAGGGTATTATTCATGGTAAAATCATGCGGGTTTTACAAAGCCACTGGTCCAATCCATTCAAATATGTTGAATGGACCCACGATTCTAGGTGTTAACTTCCCTTTCATCCAAAACCACGTCACTTCTTTCCAAATATCATAAATGGAACTACAAAAGTCGTCATCAACTTTTCCATTTTACCAAAACATGCCGCCCATTACTATAGGTGAAACTTCCTACATAACTTTGTCACTAAACTCTAGTGATTTCCTCTTTTTCAACATATCATCTCATGTTACTCTCATCCTTTCCACAAACACCATTTCCACATTAGTAGTCTCTTTCACGAATTTTAGTCCATCATAAGGACAACTTACCCTATCCTTCCATATAGTGCCTTAAATGGCATTCTGATGTAGTGGTTTTACTACTCTTTAGGAAAAGAGAGTAAATAGGGCAAGTAATGAATACGACGATTTAGGAAAACCGTGTACAAATGACCCTAAAATAGGGATCGTTCTCAAGGAGGCTGTTGGGTCTAACAGATATAGATCTTGTAGCCTGTCAGGACCGGTGAATGACTTCTGTAATCACAAGTCAAATCACAAAGAGACTCTATACACAATATGAATGTAGAATATAAATATAAACAAGAGAAACAGAATAACTATGAAGACTTGATCCTTTCTAAGGATTTCTAATATTAATAAAGACTAGAACTACGTTTTGTGAATGAATACATAACCCTTCTGCCTCAGGTTCCTTTTATACTCCAAGGAAACCCTAATACAGCTTACAAGAAAACGTGTAAAACTGATATGCATATCTTCTCCTAATATAACTCATGCATATCCTAACAGAATATTAAGTAAATAACAATGTTTGACTTTGACTAGGACCAGGAGCAGGACTTGCTCCTACTACGACTAGGACCAGGAGGAACTACATACCTCCTAGTCTACCTATTACATATAACTATTACAATGGTCCTAACAATCCTCCCCTAAACTTGAATTTGACCTGTTGAGTTCAAGTTTCCAGGAAAACACGCAAATAAAACCCGAGGATTGTAGCAGCAAAACAAACAGCAACATCAATAAGATAAGAATCAGAAGAACAGCCGCACAAACTACTAGAAGCTTCTCCAAAGCTTGGAACAAATCAGCATCATGTTGAATCTTTACAGCAACATGAGCAGATTTGATGAGCCTTTACCAAGTAGCTGCTCGCTCTTGGGCTAGCTAGTCATTCTGGTGGAATAAGCATCACCCTGGGAGACTAGAACCCAGCCCAACTCTTAGAACGTGAATCAATGGTGAGTGGGGGTACCCTGATGATTTTAGGCAAACCATCACAGCCGTCAACGGATTTGATGCGTCTTTACCAGAAGCCGTACCCCTCTGGACTCGCCAACTCTTAGCAATAAAGCATCGGTGAGTTGAACACCCTATAGCTTTAAGCAAGCTATTACAGCTGTCAACGGATTTGATAAGATCTTTACCAAGAGCCGTACCCCCTTGGATTAGCCACTTTTCAGTCCAATACTATGGCAAGTGAAAACCATCCAGTTTTAGGTAACCTGGCAACCATCAACGGATTTGATAATCGCACCAGGAGCCGTACCCTCAAGGTGAATCAACTTTTTCTTGTCGATGAGACATGGTAAGTTGAGAACCATTTGTTGTGTGGACCACGTCCAACACCAAGTGAAACCAAGGACCAGAACAAGCTCAAACCAGGAACCACAAGTCAAACCATCCAAGGGATATTATGTACAAGTATAAAAGCTAAACTGTGTTAAAGTATAAGCAGATATTATATAAAATGTATATATTTTTTTTTTTTTTTTTTTGTTTTTAAGATGTTTTTTTTTTTTTTTTTTTTTTTTTTTTTTAACTATAAGAATCACCAAACACTATACACATTGGTGAAAAGAATCAAAATAAGAATAAAGTAAAAACACTTACAACCCAATCACCTTAGAGACCAGAAGCTGCCCTCTTATCCGCTAGCAGCCGTGCTTGAATACCCTCCACCAAAGACGTAGCCATACTCGACTCATTCCCTGTAGGAGCAGTAGAAATCTGCAAATGACTTGCCAGCATTGCTTCCATGGAAGAAATAGTCAAAGGATACACAACATCAGTCAACATAAACACCACAAGACCAGAACCTAACTCCAACACATGAACTCCACATCCAGCATAAAGCTTCCAGCGAACAATCTCCCATTGCATTTGATCCTTCCATACGCCCAAAGGAGTAGCGGATGGAGGAGGATCCAACATCAGTTTGAGATCAGCCCAAAGACGCATACCAGGCCAGGAAGACACCGCCATAGGATTAAACGGCATACTAGAATCCACAAGCCCAAACAAGGTCATAAGATCCATACGGTCAACCCATGATAACACACCCTGCAAACCCGTTACCAATCGCACAGTCCCATCACTTAAAGTGATCCGATGGGAGACACCACCAGGAAGTGTTGGAGACCGCTCAGCCGCATAACCCGCAATGCTACCATTGCCCAATGGTAAGTCAGAATCGCTATCCGAAGCTGCATCAATTAAGTTCTCAGGATCACGCTTCTCAAAAGGAACTGATTTACCGCGGCGAACACGACGAGTAAGTTTCTGGCGAGTAGAACGTCGAGGCGTGGGAGCCGAAGGAGTGGATTCATCCTTCACCTGAACTTCATCAACAGCAGGAGAAGCAGTAGGAGTAGACTCAGGAACATGTCCACCCAAAGAACCACTCGAAGTGGGAGTAGGTTGTGGTGCAGAAACTGGTGGTGATGAAGATGGCACATCAGATGGAGCAGCAGCAGGTATGGTGGAATCAACAAAAGTGCTTGCTGGAACAGGAGTGGTGGAAGTACCAGGTGTGGTGGGGGTAGCATGAGTAGTGGTGGTTGTCACAAAGATAGTAGCAGCAGGACCAGTAGTAGACCCAATAGGCGCAACCAAGGGTGTAGTAGAAGGACTAACAGAAACAGCACCAGAACCAGAAGAACTACCAGTGGAACCAGGAATGGGCAAGGATGAAGAAACAGTAGAAGTAGCAGGCATCGAAGCTGTCACACCACGAGGATGGTAAACAAATTTTTCCGGTATAGGTTGACTCGCACGCCTCACCATGTTCTCATAAAGTTTCTTGAGCTCATCAAAAGTCAAAGTCCGTACCCGTGCCCAAGACCAAGGAGCATTGAAATGAGCAGCAGATTGAAATTTGACATAACGTTGCATCTGCTGGCGCTGCTCAGCCTTAGAAAGAGGTCTGTTCCTACGCTGTTTCTTTAGTTCCTCAGCAAGAGTCAACTGATGCTTACGCATCATTACCATAGCCCGCGGAATGCAGTTGTGTTCATCAACATCATCACCCAACAAATCCTTAAACTGAGCATAATCCCGAGTAAGAACAGTTAACACTTGCATCCATTCGCCATCAGTCCAGTGCATAGCATCATGCTGAATTTGCGCACGCCTTCTTTCACGGAGCTCTTCCTCAGCAGCAATGTCCTCCGCATCAAGCTCAGCCTGAACCCTACGAGCAGCCTCTTCACCAAGTCTGTCTTCTTCAAGCTGGCGACGAGAGCGCTTGCGGGTTGGAGATGGAGGATCAGTCATTGGAGCTTTACCCTTAGTATCATGTGAGGGATCAGCATGAGAACCAGCAGCAGCATCAGAAGTACCACCCATAGAAGGGGGAACAGTACTAGAACAAGGAGCCTGGGAGGACATTGGAGGACCAGGCAGATCATCATAAACTTTATCAGCAAAGGCAGCCTTTGCCAGCAACGTCAAGCCATCCTCAACATTCTCCGAAGCCTCATCCTCAGACTCAGAAAGAACCACATGCTTCTTTCGACGACGCTGTTGATTCTCCAAGACCTTAATACGATCGGCCAGAGGAAGAACAAATTCCCGTGTAAGCTTCCGATGTTGGTTCAAGTCAGCTTCCAAGCAAATCATCCTCTCATGGTACCTGTGCATAAGATCTAGCAAAGATGTCAGAGTAGTAGGCTCCTCTGCCTGCCCACCAAGAGAACTTGGATCAGGGAAAGCATCACGGGAGCCCGAAGCAACATTGGGGTCAACGTGTGGAGTACTAGCAGCAAAGGGGATATCTGTCGAGTGTGGGGCAGGACTAGGAGGTGGAGTCTCCACAAATGGAGACCTTTGTGGAGCCGAGGAAGGACCAGCCTTGGGAGGGGATGGTTGTTCAACCACCACCTCCTCAACTAGCTCCTCCTCTACCACAGGAGTGGCATTACCAGCAGGAGCCTCCTCCTCCTCCATGGGGTCATCATCTAAGACAACCAACTCAGGAGCCTCCTCCTCCTGACCGATGGGACCCTGAGCCAAACCCATCATGGCTTCAGTCAGGGGCCTCCAATCCCCACGAAACCCATTCATCATGTTATAATACACTTTCGCTGTTAGTTTAGAAGGTACATGCTCAGTCCTATCACGTGGAATGCAAACAAGCATTTCTTGAATAAACCTAGGGTACATAAGGAACTTTTTCCTAGAACCAGCAGTTGACAAATTACTAGCCATCCCCTCAAAGATATAATGCGAAAAGTTAAACACTCTACCCTGGGCTAAACATATAAGACCAGTAGCCAAAGGAGTAGGGAACGCATCCCAACTCCCCGACTTGGGACTCAAACAATGTATTAAATAGTGAACCAGAAGCTTCCACTGAGGGGAAAACCTATTCTTTTGGAAGTTAAACTTCCCCCCATGTTCATAACCTATGGCAGCCATACCCTCTAAAACTTCCGAATTTGGAAGTGATACAACACCCCCCTCATCTTGAAAATGAAGAGAAGAGCGAATAGATTCTTCAGTGACCACATAAGCACGTCCATCTATGGTAGCATGGATTGCTCGTGGACGTCCAGCCACATTTACCAGTTCAGCAGACGCCCAAAATTGACGTACCACAGTATCATATATGGTAGGACAAACAGTAAATGCATACCTTAAGTTAGAAGCTTCAATAAACTCCAAGATATCAGCAAAATGTTCACTATTAGGACCATCCCCCAGATAAGCAACACGATTATGAGCAGGTTGATAAGCAAGAGCAGCCATGGATCTTGATGAATGGATTGAAGAAGGATTTAGATTGGAATGAGAGGAGTAGAAGCGGTTTGTGTGTGTGTTTTAATTGTAATGAGTGTATGTTGACCATATAAGAAGAAAATAGTAACTGTTCATTGACCCCTATTAATGGGGGGTTGCCCTTTCAAATTATGCCATAATTGCATACTAACCACTTGCCCTGTTTAACATAATAACTTACCCCCAATTGATTTGGTGAATTCAAACTTGTAAATATCAGTATTGGAAGCGTTGACCAAAAGTCAAAGTGCACAATAGTCGGACCAGGAGCAAAACGTGATTAATAAAGGACAAAAGGAATGAACAGTAGCCAGACCAGTACCAGCACCCATATCCAAACACTACTATACTGGGAAGGATTTGAGACCACCAGAAGGCATCCAATCATAACTAGAAGCTGACCAAATAGGACCAGAAGGCAGTCATGTAAGGCCATATCCATCAGAAGAGAGCAAAAATCCTTCATCAGAAACACCACACACCACCAGAACCAAGAAAGTATGTTGTTAAATACGACGAATACGTTAAACTAACCTAATATGTACACAAAGCCTCCCCTTAGGCTTTACCTCCCCTCAATCCTAGACTTCAAGGATTGACCATCCCAATATGAACCACCAAGTGGTTAAACCGAGGACCATCAAAAGCTTTAGTCAACAGATCAGCAACATTGTCATCCGTATGAACTTTAAGAACCTGTATCAGCTTCTTCTCATTGGCATCGCGTATAAAGTGATGCCGAATCTCAATATGCTTCGTCCGCTGATGAAATACAGGATTCTTCACAATACAAATAGTGCTTTGATTGTCAATAAAGATTTTGGTGTTCATAAAATTGAACCCATAGTCCAACATCTGATTTTGGATCCATAAAACTTGACCACAGCAACTAGCAGCAGCCACATATTCAGCTTCGGTTGAAGAAGTAGCTACTATTGTCTGTTTCTTACATTGCCATGAAATAAGCCGACGACCCAAAAATTGACAACCACCAGTAGTTGACTTCCTATCATTATTAGCACCAGCATAATCACTATCACTGTATGCTTCAAGTACAAATGGGGATTCTCTAGGATACCATAGACCCAATTTAGGTTGAGCCTTGATATACTTGAAAATCTTCTTAACTGCATTTAAGTTCGAAACCGTTGGAGTCACCTGGTGTCTAGAACAAGCACTGACTGCAAACATAATATCAGGACGTGATGCAGTCAAGTACATGAGAGAGCCAATCATAGACCTGTACATATGAACATTTACGGGTGGATCTGGCTCATTCTTAAGTTTGATTTTAGTAACTTCATAAGGAGTTGCTGCTGGACGAAGAGGATCCATGTCAAACTTTTGAAGAATCTCATGAACATACTTATCTTGACTGATGAAAATCCCATCCGATTGTTGCTTGACCTGAAGACCAAGGAAAAATGACAGTTCTCCCATGGCACTCATCTGAAATTCTCCTTTCATCAAGTGTTCAAACTCATCACACCACTCCTTCCTAGTAGAACCAAAGATAATGTCGTCCACATAAACTTGAACAAGGATAATATCCTTGGAATTCCGCCGAAGAAATAGTGTTTTGTCAATAGTACCTCTTCTATAGCCATTCTTTAACAAGAAAGTGGAGAGACGCTCATACCAAGCTCTAGGAGCCTGATGTAACCCATAAAGAGCCTTGACCACTTTGTAGACTTTCCTTGGATGAAGTGGATCAACAAACCCCTTAGGTTGAGTAACATACACTTCTTCGTCAATTTTTCCATAAAGAAATGCACTCTTGACATCCATCTGGAACACCGTAAAGCCAACATACGAAGCAAAGGCCAAAAACAGACGAATGGCCTCAATCCTTGCAACAGGCGCAAAGACTTCAGTATAATCTATGCCCTCAATTTGAGTGTGCCCTTGTGCGACAAGCCTAGCTTTATTCCTGACCACAATTCCCCGTGCATCCTTCTTGTTTTTGAGAATCCATTTGGTATTGATAGCTGTCTTCCCATCCGGTAGGTCAACCAGAACCCAAACATTCTGAAACAAGAATTGCTGCATTTCCTCCTGCATAGCCTCCACCCAACTTTGATCCTCAAGAGCATGAGAAACAGACCTAGGTTTCACCTGTGAAAGAAAACAAGCAAACAAGCAGTGTTGAAAGTCCGTATGATTATTACGCTTTTGATCCTCAATATAGACCACAAGAGCATGATGATCAGACGAGGCCTTCTGCTGCATTCTGCGTGTCTTTACTGTAGAACCAGGATCTCCAATAATTTGAGTGGTGGGATGATCTTTATGTGATTGCAAGACTGGATTGGAGGTAACCTCCACTTCTGGTACCATGTTACCGAGATCACCAACGAAATCAGCATCATATGAAGCATTTTGGAAAATCCCGTCTACTGGTTGCTTATGAATATCATCCGGCTTGGTAGAAGACTTCTTTTCATGATTCCCCAAATCAGAAGGACTAGAGAAACGTGTATTTGAAGCAGACTCACTAGCCGGAGTACCAGTAGGTGAGAGACTGGCACCAGGAGCAGAAGCTGGAGTACTAGGAGCAGCTTTGTCAGAAGGCTCAACCAAGGGAAACTCAAAACTACCTTGAGCCGCCGCTTTAGTAGCTTCTTGTTGTTGCTTTAGAAGAGTATCAAGAGCTGCTTGGGAATCCTGTACTTCCAATGGAGTTGCATCACTAGGAGGAGTAGGAGAAACAGTGGTGGAATAGGATGGAACCACAAAAATGTCATCCTCATCATCGGAATCAGAAAGACTAGAAGGAACACCAGTACCAGAAGTTGCAAACACTTGAGGTCATGCATCATGGTTAGTTTTGAAACGAAAATATCCTAACGAATCACTAAGATAATCAAGATCAAAATACCATTCTGGACCTGTTCCTTGAATGTTTGTCTTTTCCTCAAAATACCTGAGATTAATAGTTTCAACTATTCGTTTGGCTTGAAGATTGTAGACACGATACGCCCGAGAATGAGCTGAATATCCCACAATATATCCTTCATCAGCCTTGCCATCAAACTTCCCCAAATAGTCACTAGTATTCAGAATGGTGACTGGACATCCAAACGGCTTCAAATGAGCAATATTGGGAACTTTGCCCGTGAGCAGCTCATAAGGTGTTTTCTTGTGTGGATTGATAATAGACACCCTATTCAAAACATAACTGGCCGTATTAACAGCTTCTGTCCAGAACATGGTCGGAAGCTTGGAATCGGCAAGCATAGTCCTTGCTGCTTCTATTAGTGTCCGGTTCTTTCTTTCTGCCACACCATTCTGTTGAGGAGTCCGAGCAGCACTATAATCTCTTTTGATGCCCTTAGTATTGCAAAGTGTGATGAGGTCTCTATTTTTAAACTCGGTTCCATTGTCGCATCGAATACCTTTAACTTTCTTGGACAACTGATTCTCTATTAAGGTAAGAAAATCTCGAAGAATTGAGTAGGTCTCACTTTTGGTAGCCATGAAGAACGCCCACGCAAACCTGCTATAACCATCAGTCACCACCAAACAGAATTGCTTGTGGTCTATGCTTCTTATGGAAGTAGGACCAAATAAGTCCATATGTAGAAGCTGCAATGGTTCAGTAATGAGACTTAAAGCAGTAATGGCCTTGAAGGATGCTTTATGTTGTTTGCCTTTGCTACAGGCAACACAATTTATGTCATTTCTAAACGTCTTGGGAGGTAAACCAGAGACCAGATTCAAATTGGCAAGCTTGTGAATGGTCTTGAAGTTCACATGTCCCATCCTTCGGTGCCATTTAGTGGCTTCATCTTCCGAGGCTTTTGCAACCAGACATGCTAGTTGACCAGTAGGGTTGACTTCATTCAACTTGATGCTATAGAGATTGTGTCTTCTAGGGATTCTGAGTAAAACTTGTGAGTCATCCGGAAGCTTAAAATCTTTGGAGAGCACAAGTGCATCAGTATCGGTGAAGAGTACAAACTGCTTCTTGTCACAGATCTGAGAGACCGATATCAAGTTGAAGTGTTGAAGTGCTTCCACATAGTAGACCTGCTCAAAATTGAGATTTGGAGTCTTTATCGTTCCCTTGCCAGTGATTCTGCCTTCACCTCCACCAAAGTAGACCTTGCCCCCATAAAATGGTACAAAGTTAGAGAGAAGGCCTTTATTGCCAGTCATGCTCCTGGAGCAGCCACTATCAACAATGCCTAGACTAGGATCCTGGTATGGAGTAACCTACAACAACAAGATAATCACAATGCAGAAGTTAGTGTCTTAAGGGGACCCAAACCTTTTCAGGTTTGAGCCTGCCTTGTGGATCATTAGTAGAATGCCAAGAAGATTGATGAGATCCACTATTGTTCCGTGGTTGCCTATTCATCATAAGGGTATTATTATTTGACCAGGAACAACCTGCTGAGGGCTTAACAGCAGTTCCCAAATCTCCCAAACCAAAATACGTGTGGTCAAAATGATGCGCATAGTTTGGATTATAATATGGAAAATAATTACTAGTTGTCTGGTATCCATTTTCTCTCCAGTAATCAGACATGTAAGGAGAGGATACTCTAGAAGTATGAAACATTGGAGCACAAGGATTAAGTCTTCTAGAAGTATATGAAGCAGCTCCTGGTGATCCAGGAGCAAGTAAAGCATGATTAACAGATGCATGTGTGTCATAATAATCACAATCTTTAATTAAATGAAAGGGACTGCCACAAACAAAACATGTTTTGAAAGACCTTTTATTAGAATGAGACTGTTTCATATTGCCTACTTTATTACACACAGTTCTAGAAAAAACATTCTTCCTAGGACTCAATAAACAAGGACCAGACACACTTGACTTGACAGCGACTTTGTCTTCACACTTCCTAGCACCAGTAGCAGCATGTTCATTCGACTTGGAACTCGTAGGTCTTGACTCTTCACTTGAACCATTAGATGCAGAGTCACCGGCTTTGTCACTGAAAGTACATGAGACAAAGTCGTTAGAATTAGTAGAACTTGTTGGGGACTCAAGCATCTGTGATCCATCCGAGTCATTATTCCATGAGGTAGGCATGAAAGTTCCAGTAAGAGGAGGAGGAACAGCATGCATTTCTGCTGCTGGTTTAAACCTATTGTAGCTAGGTTTTCCCTCATCCTCTTTGTCGGCATCAAAGACGCTTGAGAAAGATAAATCAAATACATCTTCAGAATCAATATATTTTTCAAATCCTAAGCCTCTTTTAGTTCTGCCAGACATGCTACTATCAATTAATTTTGAAAGATTTTTAGGTGCCTTTTGCCATTTGTCAAATCTTATCATTGTAGCATCTAATTTAGCTTGCATCTCCTCTTTTTCTTTGATACTAGCATCTCTTTCAGTTTCTGTATATTTAAGCATATTTGTAGTGTTTTCTAAATCAATGCTTAGTATCCTGATTTTATCCTCATATGCACGTTGTGTATCTTGTAACCACTTCTTTTGTTGTTCCAATGTGTTTAATGAAGCTTTATAGGCTTGTACCTCTAAGTAATACTTATCATTTTGTTCATTTACTTCATTAAATTGGAACAACAGTTCTGTGTATTTATCATGACAACCAAGGGGACAATGTTGTACCTGAGGTGAGATGCCCATAAGAGCAAACTCTTCTGCTTCTTCTGCATCAGAGAGATTCCCAGCAATCATTGCCAACACATCAGTCGTTGATTCCGCTGATTCCAGAGTAGAAGCCTGATGATCATTCCAGTTGACCATGGAGTCAACAGATACCAATGCCCTCTTGTAATCTTTAACCTCCTGAACTTTGAAAGCGGAGTACCTGCTCTTCTCCTGATCATTCTTGCTAGGGCACTCTCTAGCAAAGTGACCCTGTTGCTGACAGTTATAGCACCGAACCTTGCTTCTATCGAATCTTGCTGGCTCCCGAGGGTTGTAATTAAACTTCCTTCCTGCTTTCTTCTCAAACTTGTGAACCCTCAGAGTAAGCATGGCCATCTGCCATTTAAGATCTATCTCATCCAGATCCAGCTTATCGATCTGTTTGAAGTCATCAAACGCAAGTTGTTGTTCAGCAGTAACATCAGCAACAAAAGAATGAAGAATAGCTTCTACCATACTACCAGACTTGGCAGGGGGATCAGAAGCAGAAGACATGGGACTAGATGCATATGACATGGGACTCGTATGCTGAATAGTATGCTGGATAGTATGCTGGGGAGACACATTATTGCTCTGGCTACTTGCATATGCCATGGGACTAGACGCCATAGAGCTCACAAAGGCTGAATTAGCAGGAGTGGGAAAAGAGTCACTCGGATATCCTCTCACATGAGGTTCGAATGTTCTGAGCCTATGAAACAAATCATCAAAACTGAGATAATCAAGCCCACCTTTGGCTTTAAGAGAGATTACCACCTGGTTCCAAGAGTAGGGTAAGGCTTTAAGAAACCTTGCATTAACATCACCATCCTCAGGCTTGGACCGAAGTTGATTCAACTGGCTCAATATTTTCTGGAACCTATCATACCCTTGATTCAGGCCTTCAGTTTCTGAGATTTTGAACTCTGTGAATTCATCTCTCAGCATGGACCTTCGCATTTTCTTTGACTCCTCATTTCCGCCAAACCTTGCTTTTATGCTGTTCCAGATTTCTCTGGCATCATCCAAATGGTAGAAGTCACCCATGTGATCTTCAGGAAGAGATTGAAGCAAAATTGTTTTTGCTTTTACCTCCTTCTGAATAGCGATAATTTCCTCATGAGATTTAGGGTCAAGAAGAGTAATATTACCGTTCTTGTCTCGTCCAGTAAGCTTTCTGCTGTTTCCATTTAGAATGATCTTCCAAAGATCTTGATCAGTGTTGGTGATCCACCATTCCATCTTCATTGCCCAGTTGTCATATTCACCTTTCTTCAGAAGAGGGAATTTTCCATTCGTGTTGGAAACCGTAGCCAGGATCTGCTGAGGTTGCACAATTTTAGGAGTGCCTTCTTCTCCTGTTTGAGTAGAAGTTGAGGCAGACATGATAAACAGATTGTTAAAAATAAGATAACTTGATTCTTGTTGTATAGAGACCCTCCCAGGCTCTGATACCACTTGTTGGGTCTAACAGATATAGATCTTGTAGCCTGTCAGGACCGGTGAATGACTTCTGTAATCACAAGTCAAATCACAAAGAGACTCTATACACAATATGAATGTAGAATATAAATATAAACAAGAGAAACAGAATAACTATGAAGACTTGATCCTTTCTAAGGATTTCTAATATTAATAAAGACTAGAACTACGTTTTGTGAATGAATACATAACCCTTCTGCCTCAGGTTCCTTTTATACTCCAAGGAAACCCTAATACAGCTTACAAGAAAACGTGTAAAACTGATATGCATATCTTCTCCTAATATAACTCATGCATATCCTAACAGAATATTAAGTAAATAACAATGTTTGACTTTGACTAGGACCAGGAGCAGGACTTGCTCCTACTACGACTAGGACCAGGAGGAACTACATACCTCCTAGTCTACCTATTACATATAACTATTACAATGGTCCTAACAGAGGCTTGGTGTGTGTGTAATGAATTGATTAACTTTGTGATTATATTTGTGAGAAAGAAAAATAGAAATGGGATAAGAAGAGAATGACGGTTACGAAGACGGATTACACTAAGACGATAAAGGCGTACACGTAAAACCGTAAAAAGTATCAAAATTAAATTTTTACCCTAAAAATTCCTAAAAATCACTAAAAATCCACTAAAATATTCTAAGGGTTTACAAAAAATCCAAACTTGCTAAAACCTTTTAATTAATTAAATATTAATTTTTTAATGCAAATTAAAGCCCTAAAAATCAATATTAACTAATAAAAAGTCCAAATCAAGATCTTAAAGTTTGTAAACCTTTAAAATAATCTAATTAAGCTAAAAAGTATTTTTCAAAATTTTAAAACCAAAAAGAACTATTTTTAAACAATTAAAAACTATTAAAAACTATAAAAACTTAAAATAATTCTAGAAAATAATTAAAAGACCCTAAAAATATTTGGAAAGTTGTAAAATTCCTAATTAAGTGTTTAGAACATAGGAAAAATTATAAAAACTTAGAAAATCATAATTTTAATTTTTAACAATAAAATAATATTAAAATATTATTAAAAATCCAAAAATCATAAAAAATCATAAAAAAATCATAAAAAATTCTAAAAAGTTTCAAACTAGCTTAATTTAACCTAAATAACTCAGAAATGAACTTGAAATTACCTAAATACCCTTAATGGGCCTAGAAAATGGGCTAAACCCAAAGCAGATCCTTAATGGGCCAAATTTAAGCCCAAAATGAAAAAGTGCCCAAATAAGCCCAAAAAGAACTACTTGACTCAAAATTTGATTTTAAACAACTTTTTCCAAAGGCCCAAAAGCTGAAAGTGCGAAATAAGCAAGCTTATACCAAACAGCTTATTCTTAATGGGCTTTTTGGCCCATTAAGCTATAAGCTAATGCCATAAGCTCAAATTAGACACACAAGATTCTTTTGTCCTAAATAGGACTTCTTTAAAAAGAAATTTGAAATAAGCCAAAGGAATAAGCCTGAAACTGCAATAAGCAATCTACAGAAAACGACAAAATCGTCATTTTTGAGTTCTAGGCCACCCCAAGAGTTGATTCAAGTTTCTAAAGCTTTTAAATGACTTAAATAAGCTATTTCAAAAAACATTTTCAAATAAGTTGACTCAATAAGATGGAAAAATCAAATAAGCACTTATGAAAAAGTCAAATAAGTTGGTTTTCTAGCAAAAAGTCAAAGTCAAAGTCCAATAAGCTCCAGTCTAATCAAATGGGTCAAATAATGAAGATCTATCACAAAAAATAAGTTGTTGCAGGTCTGGATAAGCAATTATAGCTTATTGATAAGCTGAGAACAAATTAACACTAGCAGGGGCTAGTTTTGGGTGTTGAGCAGTGGGAACTTTTCCCACTGTGTGACTTGTAGACTTTTTTTTCTTTAGTGAACTTTTTGGAGATTCAAGTTTCAACAAGGCACCCAAATGATCATTGGATCATAAGGAGTCAATACAAACAAAGAAATCAACAATCCAACAAGCCAATTTGTACAGTTAATGCAAACAAGCACCAGATCTGTCACAGACTTAGAACAATAAGCAGTTGAGCACTTATAAGCAGTTTTAACAATATTCAGCCAACCAAATTCAACCAAATGCATACACAAGCTATTATAAACTCAAATGAACAAGTCTAAACAGTTTTCATGCAATGGCTTAAAGCCTAAATCAAGATTCAAGCTTATGAAGGTTACTGATGAACACTAACACATGCAGTTTTCACTTTGCTGATGTATTTGACCAACAAGCCAGATTTAACACTCAAATCTATCAAGTATGTTATAATAATGAGGTTTTAACAACTTTTAACCCTAAGCATGCACAAATTCCAGATTTCACCAAAATCTTAGGTCAAAAATAGTTAATGATTAATCTAGCATATAAACAACATTATCATACAAGATTAAGTAGATTCAAGCCAAGAAAACAACAAGAAAACTAGTAGAGAACAAATCCACACAAAAAATCCAAAATTAATCAGATTTTCAAGGTTTTAAGACAAACCTCATGGATTTATATCCACACCCACGTATGTTAGAGCTTATGTGCTAGCAAGAACAAGCACAAGCTTCCAACAGCAACCCTGCTAAGATTCAACAAGGTTAGAAGCACAATATCAAAATCAGAAAAGTAAAAACCCTTGATTGATGCAACCTTGTTACCCTACACTTGATTATCCCCAAGTTATAAGCCTCACCACACCTTAATAACACAATATCAGGATGCTATGATCAGCCCTATAGCCCAAGAATTCGATGGTTTGAACAAGAACTTAGCAAAATATCAAGCTTGAAGGAAAAATGCAAACTTTTGCACTCTCCTTAAAAACAGGTTTTGAGATTCAAAAATATGAAACTAAGAACAATAATAAGCAGATTATAACAATGGCACTTGAGCTTTCTTAAACATTTCTAACACATTTCATTAAGACTGAAAAGGATTTACAGAAAAGTGAACAACTAAAAATTAAAGAGCAAACTAAAATGAATGACCTAGATGCCTTTATATAGGCTACAATTGAACTAGGTAAGCAAGAAAAAACGTAAACCCTAATGTGTAGAAGTCCAGAATTGCCCTTGGAGCTTTGGCAACTTTTGAAGATCATGTGACTGATTTTGGCGTGTTGCATGAGTTGGCAAGGTGAATTTGCATCTAAGGGCTCACAAAGAAGCTTAGAATGAAAGCTGAATGAGGATGGTTGGATGGCTGTCAACTTTTTGGTGTTTTGTTCATCCTTGGTGCAAGGGAATCTTGTGTGGGACAAGGAAGTGAGGTGGCAAGGTATTTTAAGGTTGGGTTGTGTTAATATGATCATCAATCACTAATCTGCACAATTTTAAGGTTTAATTACAAGTAACTAATAAAACCCCAGTTTGTGTTCTTGGTAAATAGTTGCTAATTTGATCCGGATTAGGGGTGTGTTTATTTAAATTTGGTGTTAAGGCGCCAAGATTAATAAATATTAATCTGGTGAGTGGAGGGTGATGTGGAGAAATGGTGGGCTGTGATTGGAGGAGAGGAGTGAGTGGGAGAGGTGGCGTGTGTTGGTAGGTCTAGGTAACAATTCTTGTCTGCCATGTTACACCCCTCACTTCTTTCTTGCTTGTCTTATCAGTTTTATAAGCCAGCAACGCCTAAATCCTTCTTATCAACTTTTCCTTTTTCACACTTTTGCCGCAAAAAGTTTTCTATAATGTCTAGTTTTGTATGATTGACATTTTGGAGGACTGAATTGCCAAATCATGTTTGATGAGGAACCATTTTTGCCAAATCTTTAAAGTCAAGGGTCCTTTTGGTAATTTTGGGATTTTCAAAGGACCAAACTTGTAATTCTTGTAACTTGGAGTCCTTCTTGATATGTTTGACTCTGAGGATGATAAATATTGACTTTTTAGCTTTGTTGAGGGGCTAAATTGCCAATTCTTCAAAGTGGAGGGCCCTTTTTGTAATTTTGACAAACTTTAGGGACCAAACTTGTAATTATGAAGATACAAGGGTATAAAGTGTCAATTCTTCCATATTGGAGGACCCTTCTTCATAAGCCTTCAAATCTTCAAGGGTTTTTCTTCGAAAATTCTTCATTAGGGCTTGGTTCCATGTGCGGCTTCGTTTCCCGTGTTCGTTTTTGCATGATTCTTGTGATCTTTTGTCATTTTCTCAATATTTGTACCTAAAATACACAAGCAACAAACACAAGCATATATATGGGTATTTTGATGATATTTAATGCATTTTAAGCCCTATTTGGACGATGAGACTATGTATAAAAGCAGTCTCATCACTCCCCATACTAAACCATTGTCGTGCCCTCACACAATGCTAGAATAAAGTATCGTAGCATCTCCAAAATTCATTTTTATTCACTTTATTGAACGATAAACTAGCTACACTACTACTATTGCTACTACTACTTGTGTTTTAGACATAATGTATGATTTTCATCGCAAAATGGGACGTTTAGGTTCATAGAATAAGAACACGTGAATGCTCGTTAGAAATAATTTCATCGTCCTCGATTTTCACCCCAATTCCATGCCAAGCGTGTAACGAGATCATTGTCATTATAAGTTAGTAATGCTAACACTACTCATATGCCCTAATCACGTACTTATCCTCCCATTTTCCTAAGTTGTATCTCTTATATTTTATTTTGTCTTGAATGTTTCACGAGGATACATTGTTTGACTTATGCGATAATCGAGATTTAGGTCTAAAAATAGAGTCCTAACGGTGTAACCAAGACCATCAAATCAATAACCCCTCCTAATAGACAACGATGTCAAAAAATGAAGTCAACAAGAAGGATCGATAAACACGGTTTTATAACGGTTTTTAACATGAGACTTATTACCAAGACTTTTATACGCCCCCTAACGGAAGGGCCTTATTATCTTTGGTTTACCTCCATCTTTTATTCAACTTCGCCATGAATCTTTTATTATGACTTCGGTCTTGCCTTGCCTTTTATTATCCACCTCATCGGTAGTTTTATTAGCCAAAGACGTATATCCTCACGCTAAGGCGAATTTTGGATCTTTAAAGCTTCGAAGATTAAGGCTTGTTTCACTTTTAATTTTGCATAGATTTTTCGGCCTTGTGGGGCTTCAAATTGTTTGCTTGATTTAGGTGAGCACTTGAAATCTTATTATTGGGTGAAGCTTTTGATTATTCGGGTGCCAATACTTCAAAACCGTGACGCTGGCGATACCTTAATGTCTTTCCAATTTAATTACACGAAAGCTACTAGAAAAGACTAGAAACCCAACAATCCCAACTAAACCGCTAAGTCAATATTTATTAAGCAAAAAATATTTACATGCGAAGGGAGAATAAGCAAACAACGAGAACAAATGAGTTTTTGAAAGAATACGAGTACTCTACGTTTAGCATAGTAACTTATAATTAACCCTATCATTTCTCTTCCTCATTTAAGAGACTTAGCCTAATGTGAAGTTAAGGAACCAAAGCTAAGTGCTCAACACGCACAGTCGAGTCAAAAATTGCTCTTATTCTCGCCATCAGAAAACCTACATTCGTGTCTTCAAACACTTATAAAACATGAGAAAAATTTTAAAATTTTGCCCTTTTTAGCCTTATTTTGCAACAAAACGATAAACAAAAAGATAAACTTTGGAAAGCGTGAAGGTTTGGCAAGGAAAGTATCTATTCACCCCCCATACTAAAGTTTAACATTTTCCTCAATGTTTCGAGTCTAGGGGTGCAAACACCCCCATACTAGAGACGTATTCGAATGCCTAATCTAGCATGGAAAGGGTGTAATCGTTAAATTTAAAGTCGTTTATGAAGTGTGCTAAAAACCTAAGGTTAGAACATCAAAGGATATATCATGGATATTGAGAAAGTCTTCAAAGCAAATGATCGAGTGTTCCCATAAAACGAATACGAGAGGCTCTAATCGTGAAGATCATGATCATCTAAAGTCCACAATTCACAAACAACCACGGAACAATGGTTGGAAGGGCACAAATCCCCACACGTTACTACATTAGAAAGCGATAATATGTACATAGGATAAGCATGGGACTCCCCCACGAGGCACCTCCTTTTTGATTACTGAGTCATGAGCTCGACTCGATCCCCTCAATACTAATTATCATTGGGGAAGGTGATTTGGTCGAGGTAGTTCAAGGATGGAACTTCCCCGCCAAAGTAGTGCTTCAACCTATGTCCATTCACCTTGATATTGGGGCCATCATTTTGAGCTAGCTCGATGGTCGCATATGGAAATACTGAGTCACGGTGAATGGACCGGACCAACGGGATTTCAACTTACCGGAAAAGATTTTCAAGCGAGAATTAAAAAGCAAAACTTGATCCCCAATGTTAAAAACCCGGTTTTTAATTTTAGAATCATGCAACTTTTTAGTTTTTTCTTTATAAATCAATGATTTTTCATAAGCAATGTCTCTCAATTCATCCAATTCATTTAATTGCATTTTCCGGTGTTTTCCCGCGGTCTCCATATCATCATTACAATGCTTAACGGCCCAATAAGCCTTGTGTTCTAATTCAATTGGCAAATGACAATTTTTTCCATACACAAGCTTATAGGGAGTGCACCCAATGGGCGTCTTATGAGCGGTCCTAAAGGCCCATAAAGCATCGTCCAACTTATCCGACCAAGATTGTCGGTTTTCCCCAATGGATCTCTCCAAGATCCTCTTCAACGCTCGGTTTGAAACCTCGAATTTCCCACTCGTTTGTGGGTGATAAGCCTAGAAAGCCGATGTGTAACCCCATATTTCCTTAGGACCCTTTCGAATTGGTCGTTACAAAAATGGGTTCCACGATCGCTTATGATCGCACGAGGGGTGCCAAACCGAGAAAACAAGCTTTTCAAAAACATGACTACCACACGAGCATCATTGGTGGGCAAAGCCTTAGCTTCCACCCAATTAGATAGGTAGTCAACCGCAACAAGGATGTACTTATTACCACGAGACGATGGGAACGGCCCCATAAATTCTATGCCCCAAACGTCAAAGATCTCACATACTTGGATGATATTTTGTGGCATCTCATCTTGTTTTGAGGCTTTTCCTTGTCGTTGGCATGAGTCACAAGACTTCACAAGATCTTGTGCATCTCGGTAAATAGTTGGCCAAAAGAAGCCGGCATCAAACACCTTCTTAGCCGTGAGATTAGCACCGTGGTGACCACCCGGGGGTCCCTCATGACAAGATCTAAGGATATTAGAAGCTTCAGTGCCAAATACACAACGTCGGATGATTTGATCCGCACAAGTTCGAAACAAGTAAGGGTCGTTCCAAAAGTAGAACTTGACGTCACGAAAGAATTTTCGTTTTTCTTGAGTCGTCATACCCTTGATGATGAAGTTACCGGCATGGTAATTTGCAAAGTCCGCAAACCATGGGGTGGAAGAATCAAGCTTAGAATTCACTACACCAAGTGTTTCGAGCGGAAATGTTTCGGTGATTTCCTTGGGCTCGTAATCACTTTGGTGAGGATCTTCCAAACGAGAAAGATGATCGGCCGCTAGATTCTCGGCTCCTTTTTTGTCAATAATTTTGTGATCAAATTCTTGAAGGAGGAGAATCCAACGAAGTAATCTCGGCTTTGCATCTTGTTTAGCCATAAGATACTTGATATCCGAATGATCCGTATACACTATGCATTTCGTCAAGACGAGATAAGGTCGAAATTTCTCAAATGCATACACCACGGCAAGGAACTCCTTCTCCGTTGTAGTGTATTTAAGTTGAGCCTCGGTCATCCTCTTGCTAGCATAGTGAATAGGCAAGAAGTGCTTTTCATGACGTTGCCCTAATACGGCCCCAATAGCGTAATCACTAGCATCACACATGAGCTCAAAGGGGAGGTTCCAATTGGGAGCTTCGGTAAGTTTCCTCTTAAGGATTTCAAAGGCTCGTACACAATCTTCGTCAAAGACAAAACGTGCCTCTTTTTCAAGAAGATGTGTAATGGGTCGATAGATCTTTGAAAAATCCTTGATGAATCGACGATAAAAGCCCGCGTGGCCTAGGAAACTCCTAACTCCCTTAACGGTTTTGGGATGAGGTAATTTGGCGATGACGTCTACCTTAGCTTGATCTACCTCAATCCCCGCTTTTGAGACCTTGTGCCCTAAGACGATTCCACTCTTAACCATAAAATGACACTTTTCCCAATTGAGCACAAGGTTGGTTTCCTTACAACGTTTCAACATTCTCTCAAGATTCAAAAAACACGAAGTGAACGAATTACCAAACACGGAAAAGTCATCCATGAAGACTTCCATCATCTTCTCGATCATGTCATGAAAAATAGCCATCATGCACCTTTGAAAGGTTCCCGGTGCATTACAAAGTCCGAATGGCATTCTACGATAGGCAAACGTTCCATATGGACACGTAAACGTAGTTTTTTCTTGATCACGAGGATCGATGGGGATTTGGAAGTAACCGGAAAAACCATCTAAAAGCGCAATAGAAATCGTTTCCCGCAAGACGCTCCAACATTTGGTCTATGAAGGGCAAGGGAAAATGGTCTTTTCAAGTGGCTTCATTCAACTTTCGATAGTCAATGCACACTCTCCATCCGGTCACGAGTCTAGTGGGAATTAACTCGTTGGCATCGTTTGGCACACCGGTCATTCCTCCCTTCATAGGGACACAATGAATAGGACTCACCCAAGGGCTATCGAAAATAGGGTAAATCATTCCAGCGTCAAGGAGTTTAAGGACTTCCTTTTTGATGACGTCGTGAATTTTGGGGTTCACCCTCCTTTGACATTGGATTGCGGGCTTGTAATCCTCCTTCATTAAGATTTTGTGGGTACAAAATTTGGGATCGATCCCCTTAATGTCGGATAACTTCCATGCAATTGCCCCTTTGTGATCCTTTAGAACATCGACAAGTGCGGTTTTTTCATCATTCGAAAGTTCCTTCGCAATAATAACCGGCAACTTGTCGCCCTCCTCCAAATAGACATATTCGAGATGAGGAGGTAAATCTTTCTACTCGAGGATAGGTGGTTCCTCAAGTGAAGATTTGGGCTCGATACTCATAACCTCCTCGGGTGGAGGAAATGGGAAATCGTTAAGAAAATCCTTGATAATCGAGAAGTCCTCATCGTTGTCGAGGTCTTCGTTACAAGTACGTGGAACATCGAATTCTTCCAACGTGAAACCACCACCTTCAAATGGAGTGAAGGTTGGTGTCGAATTATCAAGAATTGGATCTAACATAGTGGGATTGCCACTAGTTTCATCATCACCAAAACCTAGAACTTCTTGTGAAAATTCCTCGCAAACCACGTCGATCATATCAACGAGGTTTATGGTTGAAACGGAATAAACATGAGAAATTTGAGAGTTTTGAGTTGCATTTATAACAAGTTCCTCATCGTTGAAACGTAAGGTGATCTTTCTAGCATGAACATCGATCAAAGCCATAGACGTATCTAAAAATGAACAACCTAAAATGAGAGGAACTTGAGGATCCGTGGGAATATCGACAACGATAAAGTCTACGGGATAGTAGAACTTTCCCACTTTCACAAAAAACGTCTTCCGCCAAACCACATGCAGGAATCGTGGAATGGTCTGCCGACTCGATAGACATTAGCGAAGGAGTAAGATTAGGAAGATTGAGCGACTTGAAGATTACAAGTGGCATCAAGTTAATGCTATCACCAAGATCGGCCAAGGCAAAGCATTCTTCCATATCTTGGATTGCACAAGGGATCGAAAATTTACCGGGATCACCGACTTTTTGAGGTATGCGATTAAGATAAACCGACGAACAACTAGAAAATTGGTGCAATTTCTCCTTGTTGTTCAACATACTCTTAAAGTTAGCGGCAAATCGAGGCATCATGACCAAAGCATCGGCGAAACTCACATTAAAGTGCAAATCACGAAACATTTTCATAAAAAACTCAAATTGGTAATTGTCGCGCTCTTGACGTTTCTCCTTTCTAAGTCTCGATGGATATGGCAAAGGTGGTGTGGGTTGAGGAATAGGCATAGCCTTTGGAATCTCGGGTTCCAATGTTGATAAAGGGTCAACCGTAGGTGTGGCATGAGCGGTACTTCGTGGGATTGGGACATGCTCCCTTTGGACGACCACCTCGGGTTCTTCCTCAATTGCTTCCTCCGTAGGAGCAATTGTTTGAGGAGTCGGTTCCTTAAGTGTCTTACCACTACGTGTGGTAATCACTTTCATCCCACCCTTAGGTTTTGATATGGTGTTGCTAGGAAGACTACTCGAAGAAGGTTTACACATAATTGCCTCAAACATAATTGAGATTTTATCTTCGAACTTGGATTGCCTCTTCTCGGCTTTAACCATTTCTTGATTTATCTCATGTTGCCCTTGTTCCATTCTTTGTTGGTTTTGTTGTAACCTAGTTACGGTTCCTTCCATCTTGTTGGTATGGATTTTAAGTTCATTAGCTAACTCATTTTTCAACTCTTTCTTCAAGTCGTTCTTAAACTCGGATCTTAGGCTAATGATTTCTCTTTGAATATTGTCAAACCTTACATCATTCCCATTAGCGTATTAAACAAATTCGTTTGGAAGATCTTTCAATGTTTGCAAACCTTTGTTGTTGTTTTGAAAATCATTTTGATTTTTGTTTGAAACTTGATTATTAGCCCCTTGATTACCATAGTTTCCCTTGTTGTAATTGTTTTTGAAACCAACTTGATTGTTGCGATAGTTGTTGTTAGCATTTTGATTTGAACCAAAACCCGGTGGAGTCAATTGATTAGAGCGGGTAACTTGACCGTTTTGGTTGTAAGTTCCTGTGGTCGCGTAGGCACTCGAAGTGTTATAACCGTTGGTAATGCACTCGGAGAAATCATGACCTCCACCACAATACATGCATGAAACCTCAACCGCTTTCGCCGTAGCGGGAGCACTTGGTTCTCCTACTTTGAACTCAATCAAAAGACCTTTAAGCTTATCAAAGATTTTGTTTTCCAAATTCGCCTCAATTTGGCAAGCATCGATGGTAGTAGACAAAGAAGGTGAAGCCGAAGACGAAGCCTTACGAACACTAGACGTTCTACGAGGACTATACACCTTAGACCTATTCTCAATTATCACCAAAGCTTCCTCAACCGTTTTACACAAAAAATTACCACCCGCGGCGGCATTAAGATAATCCCTCTCATGATCATTAAGTCCATTGTAAAACGTGTCAATTTGATGCAAGTCGGAAAAACCGTGATGAGGACATTCATGTAAGATTTCCTTAAACCTATTCCAAGATGTTGAAAAACTTTCATTAAACTCTTGTAAAAATATTGAAATCTCGTTTTTCAAATGCGTAGTCTTAGAGCGCGGAAAAAATTGGTTCACAAACTTAGACACTAGATCCTTCCACGTTAATATAGAATTGGGTGGCTCTTTCTCAAACCAAATTTTAGCGGGCCCCGCTAAAGAATACGGAAAAAGCATCATCTTAATCGAGTCATTCGGGACATCCTTAAACTTGCAAGTGGCGGTAAGACGGTTGAATTGGCGGATATGGTTGTGTGGATTGTCCTTCTCATCACCACAGAATTTGTTGTTTTGGATCATCGACAACAAACCCGATTTCACTTCAAAGTTCTCCGCAAGGATAGCGGGAATCACAATAGCCTCTCCATAACCCTCGGTGGGTGCTTGAAGTAACTCCATCATAGTTCGATTTGCCATGGTTGGTGCTTCTCTTACAATGGGTTCGTCAATAGGAGATTCCTCACTAGAAAGATTAGGAGTGGGAGTTTTGTTCTTTCGTTTACATGCACGTCTTGCTTGATTACGAGTTAGCATAAACGTCACGTACAACGAGGGGATGAGCAAAGAAGATACTTTTTGTTGTTTTGTATTTTTCAATTTTTTTGTGGTTTTTGATTGTATTAACCTTTTTGGATTTTGGTGAATGTATTAAGTAGACAAAAATCTACAAATCTCCTCCTTAATCAAATCTCTTGATTAAAGAGGCCTCAAGGAATGAAAACGATCACGTGAAGTAAACGCCTTTGATGACTTTAGAACATTGGTGGAACACCTAAACGTTCAAGAGGGTTTAATAAATTGAAACCAAGAAAATATATATGATACTTAGAATACTTTGGGCAGCAAAACCCTCGATTAGCTCTCAAAATCAAATACTCACAAGGAAGCGGGGAAACGAGGCGGCGCGAAGCACTTAAGAGCCTTTTTCCTTAGGATATATTTTATAATATCCGCCTTATACCCACCTTATAGTTTGTATTTTTCAAAATTGAGCTTTACGAAAGTATTTATCTATTTTTGCCTTTTTCTTTGGTTTGAGATTCGAATACAATGATTGGGTAATGACCTCCCAAGTCAAGGTTGTGATTTCTCACGTATTTGGAGTACTTGTGAATTTATTGTTCTACGTATACTATATAGTAATAGTATTCACACAAAAATCAAAAACCGATAATACGTATTAGTAGAGTGCTACTAATACAAATACTATTATGGTTAGTATATAAAAAAAACAATTCCAAATCAAAACACAACACGCCTCCCCGGCAGCGGTGCCAAAATGATGTAGTGGTTTTACTACTCTTTATGAAAAGAGAGTAAATAGGGCAAGTAATGAATACGACGATTTAGGAAAACCGTGTACAAATGACCCTAAAATGGGGATTGTTCTCAAGGAGGATTGGTGTGTGTGTATAATGAATTGATTAACTTTGTGATTATATTTGTGAGAAAGAAAAATAGAAATGGGATAAGAAGAGAATGACGGTTACGAAGACGTATTACACTAAGACGATAAAGGCGTACACGTAAAACCGTAAAAAGTACAAAAATTAAAATTTTACCCTAAAAATTCCTAAAAATCACTAAAAATCCACTAAAATATTCTAAGGGTTTACAAAAAATCCAACTTGCTAAAACCTTTTAATTAATTAAATATTAATTTTTAATGCTAATTAAAGCCCTAAAAATCAATATTAACTAATAAAATGTCCAAATCAAGATCTTAAAGTTTGCAAGCCTTTAAAATAACCTTATTAAGCTAAAAAGTATTTTTCAAAATTTTAAAACCAAAAAGAACTATTTTTAATCAATTAAAAACTATTAAAAACTTAAAATAAATCTAGAAAATAATTAAAAGACCCTAAAAATATTTGGAAAGTTGTAAAATTCCTAATTAAGTGTTTACAACCTAGGAAAAATATAAAAACTTAGAAAATCAGACTTTTAATTTTTAACAATAAAATAATATTAAAATATTATTAAAAATCCAAAAATCATAAAAAATTCTAAAAAGTTGCAAACTAGCTTAATTTAACCTAAATAACTCAGAAATGAACTTGAAATTACCTAAATACCCTTAATGGGTGTAACACCCCATTTTGGAAATGGAATATTACGCATATCATGGCGTGTCATCAAAGCATACAAGGATAAATGTCTAAGCATTATTCAACCATAAAAGGAAATACCGGAATCAAACATCGGTATCCCAAAGTAAAGCTCATCACACACAAACATAAATACTGAAAAAGGAAGGACGAAACAATGTCCAAAGCAACTGTATCAAAGTAAAGGAAATGCATAAAGTAAAGAAAGACAGTAAAGCTTCCAGTCCATATGCACCTACGTTTCAGATCTACGAGCGTCCCTGAGTACCTGCCGTTTTGGGAACATGAAAAGGAAAACGGCTGAGCAAGACGCTCAGTGCACGGATGTACAATAAAGCATGATATAGGATAAGCATGTAACATATAACAGCGGAAGACTAAGTACTGAGTAAACTGGTTAAGTAACATGAAAACTGGTTTTATAGTTTGAAAAGCCTTATGTTTAACCTGTGAAAACTGTTTTAACATATATATACCATAGCCCATATAGGTCATGAAAAGGTCACGTTCATGAATACTTGGAGGGGTGACCTCATCATGCTGATTAGAGGGGATGCCTCTAATCAATATACTGGTTTGGGTAGGAGGGATCAGCTCCTTGTGAAGGGTGCAAGGCACACACCACATTCACCATGATAAACTGAATAAAACATGTAACTAGGATGCACCCATACGCCCCGACTGATATAACAATATGGCCAAACTGAAAAGGGACGCCACGAGCAATCACTCCGCCGTGGGGAAGTCATAACATCGGTGCCTCCAATGCTATGGTTATGGTACCTCCATAACTAGGTGAAACTGGTCATGCTTGTATATGGCTATAGTTTATGCTAAATTAACATAAGCAGTTCAAAACAATAAAACAAATGCTGGGGAAAACAGTTGGCTGCATACGGGGAAATCCTAATAAGGAAGGAATGTCCATACTGAAAGGACGGGAATCCGTACCTCAAGTCCAGTGAAATGAACGGAAGAAAGACTCCTACTTCTGGATCACTAATGCTACATGAATACACACGTGTATAAGTATCGATTCACTGATTACGTACTGGGTTCTGTGTCTTGTTATAGCTGATTTGGTATGTTTTAGGTCATGGTTCACTGTTTAAAGCCTTAAACTGTGTTTATCTTGTATTCTGATTAATCTGATTAAGTATTACTGTTGTTTCATGTATTATTATACTTACTGTGTAAGAATAAGTAACTTTCCAAAAATAGCAGGTTTCCAAAAATAGAAAGTTTCCAAAAATAGAAAGTTTCCAAAAATAGAAAGTTTCCAAAAATAGAAAGTTTCCAAAAATAGAAAGTTACCAAAAATAGAAAGTTTCCAAAAATAGAAAGTTTCCAAAAATAGAAAGTTTCCAAAAATAGAAAGTTTCCAAAAATAGAATTTACTGCCTAAAATAGATTAGTTTCTAAAAATAGAAGTTTCCATAATTAGAATTAAGCTGATTACATAAGCTAACATATAAGTCTAAGTGTTTAAGCTTATTTCTTAAGTCATATGATATAGTGTATAGTTTAATTATTATTTCATGTATTTTAATTAAACTATAGGTTAAGCATTTTAATTAAAGTATAACATGTATAATTAAAATGAAATGAAAATACTTAGGTTAAAATGTGTATTATTATTAATAATAATATAACCTAAGTCATGTCTAAATTAATTAATTATAGGCATGTTTTAATAATTAATTAATTATAACTTATAACATAAAATACTTAGGTTAAATTAATGTCATGATAAACTAATAATTAAAATAACCTAAGTCATGATTTAATTAATATTTCATGTTATTAATTAATTATATCCTAAGTTCATGATTCATAAAAATTACATGTAACATAGATCATGATTTTAACCAACGAACCATGAATCGGGTATGAATTCGACACCGTACCCCGGGCCAAACCCGGGGCACACGTGTCCCCTTGCTGCCGTGGGTCCCACATGAGCCAACCAAGACCAATTGTGGTCTTGGTGGTGGCGGCAATAGCAAACCAAACCCCCCTCGGGTTTGTTTTGCTAGGCGGCTAGAAACAAACACCCCTTTAAATCATTCCTTGATTTTATTTAATACCAAAACATGTTAGATCAATGATTAATTATCTTGTTTTCATAAGAAAAATAATACCATGTTCATGAAAATAATCAAAGATTAAAAGAATTAAAAAGAATTAAAAAGAAGGGTTAGAAAGGTATACCACTATGTAGCTTGGAAAAAGGATGAACAAACACGTATTCTAACACTTGTTTTTAAGATCAAAATCAATCAAACACCCTCTTATGGTGGTGTATAGGTGGCGGCACAAAGGAGGCAAAAAGGAGAGGAGAAAACTCTTTTTTTAGGGTTTTGATGTTTATTTCTTGAAAGTGGAAAATGAAAACATGTTTTTACTTTTACCCCCCTTAACTTGTAAAGTCCATGGGCTAAGCCCATTTCATGCATGTGTGCCGTGGGTATGGGGGCCCCACATGGGGTACCCGTACCTTTCTCGTGTCCCCATGTTTCGTGTTCGTTCGTGGTTAAACGTGCTCGTGTTTAACGTGTTTCTGTTTCTTTTAACGTGTCGCTTATCGTAAACTTAACGCTCGTAAATATATTATAAGTATTTACGTAATTATTTTAGTTAGTATTTTAAATGGTGTTCATGATTTAATTATGTTCACGTGATATATTATTAACTGTTTATCATGGGTTCGTACGTAATCGATACTTGTCATGACATACACGTACGCACTTGCTTGATTATTAGCACATGAATGTGATCAATACTACATGAGGTAAGTTTTAATCTAGAACGTACGATCTTAAGGGCACTATTCATGGTAAAAGCATGCGGGTTTTACAATTCTTCCCCCCTAAAAAGAATAATTCGTCCCCGAATTATAGATAAAGTAAGCTGAAAAGAAGTGACATACCCGAACTCAAAATATGAAGTGAGGGTAAGAAGCCCGGATAGACTCCTCTGTTTCCCAAGTGGCTTCCCGCTCGGTATGGTCCCTCCAAAGGATTTTGACGAATGGAATCGTCTTCCTTCTCATGACTCGTTCTTGCCTGTCGAGTACTCGTTCGGGTTCTTCTACAAACGTGAGATCTTCACGTATCTGTTCCAGTGGATACTGAACCATGTGAAGGGGATGATAATTGTACCCTCTGAGTAAGGACACATGGAACACGTTATGCACGTGCGAAAGCTGAGGAGGTAACGCCAATCGGTAAGATACTTCGCCGATTCGTTCAACGATATCAAATGGTCCGATGAACCGAGGACTGAGTTTTCCTTTGATCCCGAAGCGTTTAACACCACGTGCCGGCGAAACCTTGAGGAAGACGTGATCTCCCACATTAAAATGTATGTCCCTACGATGCTTATCAGCGTAACTCTTCTGACGTGATCGTGCTTCTTGCAGTTTCTATTTAGCTACCTCAATCTTCTCATTGGTCATTTCTATAATCTCTGGTCCTTCGAGTGTTCGCTCTCCCACTTGATCCCAGCAAGTTGGAGCGCGAAACTTTCTGCCATACAACATTTCGAAAGGAGCACATTTGATACTTGCGTGCCAGCTGTTGTTGTATGCAAACTCGACTAAACAGATGTAATCGTCCCAATCACCTGTCCATTCCAACGCACACGACCTTAACATATCTTCCAATGTCTGAATTGTTCGCTCCGACTGACCGTCCGTTTGAGGATGAAAGGCTGTGCTCAGCTTAAGTTGTGTACCCCAAGCTTTTTGCAGACCTTTCCAGAATCGCGACGTGAAACGAGGATCTCTGTCTGAGACGATGCTGGAGGGAGTGCCGTGGAGTCTCATGATCTCCCTTCTGTACGTATCTGCGAGTTTACTTACCGGATCTTCCTTGCGTATCGGTAAGAAATGAGCTGATTTGGTGAGTCGATCAACAATGACCCAAATAGCATCGTGCTTTCTCTTGGTAGGCGGAAGACCGGTAACAAAATCCATGGTGATTTTGTCCCACTTCCACTCTGGAATATCCAACGGTTGAAGGAGGCCGCCAGATCGCTGATGTTCAATCTTAACCTGCTGACAAGTAAGACATTTGGAGACATACGTGGCTACATCCTGTTTCATACCACTCCACCAAAAGTGCTGTCTGATGTCATGGTACATTTTTGTCGACCCAGGATGTATAGAAAATGGGGAGCTGTGAGCTTCAGCTAACAATGCTTCCCGGAGTTCTTGATTATCAGGAACACAAAGTCTCGTGCCCTGCCAAACGATACCGTCTACGTCCATTCCGAATTCTGTCTGCTTCTCCAAATTCTGAATTATCGCCCAAATCTCTCCATCATCCTTCTGCGCTTCCTTAATCCTAGTCAGTAACTCCGGTTCTACACTAAGATTCGCCCAGTATCCATGTTGCCCACGTACCATGATTTCGATGTCTAGCCGCTCCAAGTCTCTTATGTTTTGTTCCTCGATCTCAATGCCGTTTATCATTCCGGACTTCCTGCTGAGTGCATCTGCTACTACATTAGCTTTCCCGGGATGATACTGTAGGTTAATATCATAATCCTTCAACAGTTCCAACCATCTCCTTTGTCTCATGTTCAACTCTCGTTGTGTGAAGATATACTTCAAGCTCTTGTGATCTGTGAAAATGTCGCATGATTCTCCGTATAAGTAATGCCTCCATATCTTCAACGCGAACACCACTGCAGCAAGTTCCAGGTCATGTGTAGGGTAGTTTTCTTCATAGGGCTTAAGCTGCCGTGAAGCATACGCGATCACTTTCCCATGTTGCATGAGAACACAGCCCAGTCCCTTCCCCGATGCATCGCTATAGATCTGAAATCCACCTGTACCAGATGGAAGAGTAAGAATAGGTGCAGATACTAACTTCTGCTTTAGGTCTTCGAAGCTCTTCTCTCGATCTTCCGTCCAGACGAATTTCTCTCCTTTTCGCATCAGTTTGGTGAGAGGCAATGCCAGCCGAGAAAAGTTCTCCACGAATCTTCGATAATATCCAGCTAAGCCTAAGAAACTGCGGACTTCTGTCGCTGATGTTGGTCTTGGCCATTTAGTGATAGCCTCAACCTTCGCTGGGTCCATAGTGATCCCTTCTGCTGATACAATGTGACCTAAGAATGCCACCTTGTTTAACCAGAACTCACACTTGGAGAATTTCGCATACAGCTGCTTCTGACGAAGAATCTGTAGTACAGTACGGAGATGATCTTCGTGTTCCTCCGTGGACTTTGATAATATCAAGATGTCATCGATGAATACAATGACAAATTTATCAAGGAATTCATGAAAGATTCTGTTCATTAGATCCATGAATACTGCTGGAGCGTTAGTCAGGCCGAATGGCATGACTACAAACTCATAATGGCCATAGCGGGTACGAAAAGCAGTCTTGGCAATATCCTGCTCTTTAACCCTTAGCTGATGGTAGCCTGACCTTAGATCGATCTTTGAGAAGTGTTTGGCTCCTTGAAGTTGGTCAAACAGATCGTCTATACGTGGCAGTGGATATCTGTTGCGGATGGTAATCTTATTAAGTTCACGGTAGTCAATGCAAAGTCGCATGCTACCGTCCTTCTTCTTAACGAACAAGACCGGTGCGCCCCATGGAGATGCGCTCGGTCTAATGAACCCTCGTTCAAGAAGTTCCTGCGATTGGTCCTTCAGTTCTTTTAGCTCTATGGGAGCCATACGATACGGAGCCTTAGAGATTGGCTCAGCTCCTGGAACAAGGTCGATGTTGAACTCCACTTCTCTTGCAGGTGGTATGCCTGGAAGTTCATCTGGGAAGACGTCTTGAAATTCTGAAACTACTGGTTGATCCTGAATCGATGGGGATTCAGCATCCATGTCATGAACCGTAGCGAGATAACCTTCGCAGCCATGTGACAGTAATGCACGTGCTTGCAAGGTAGATATGACTTGTACGGACCGTCCGGGTATGAACCCGTTATGGATGTACTCTGGTGCATTAATGTCGCCGAAGATCACTCGATAAGAGTGGCAGTCTATGGTAGCATGGTGCTTGGATAGCCAATCCATGCCGAGAATCATATCGAACTCAATCATGTCTAGAGGAAGTGCATCTACTGCACGAACTTTATCATCAAACTCTAGAGGAAGACTCTTGTATACATGAGTTATTAATACAGAGTCCCTCAGAGGCGTGGAAATGGTAAGCTTAGTTTCTAATGGCAAGGGAAGTGTCCTGATGTTCTTAGCATAAGTAGTGGAAACAACTGAATGAGTGTCACCCGTGTCGAAAAGAACACATGCAGCCTGGCCGTACATATACAAAATTCCAGTAATGGTACCTGTAGATTTGTTTGCCTGATCGCGCGATGTCGTGTAGACACGCCCAGTGGTAGGAGGCGGTTTAGTATCAGCATGACCCGAAGTACCCTCCATTTCACCCTTACGGCAATCTCTCATACGATGGCCAGGGAGGCCGCACTTGTAGCACGCGTCGGAGTCACGACGACATGGGCCAGGGTGTCTGCGATGGCAGGTGCTGCAAAGAGGATGAGTGAATCCTCCAGCAGGAGTCCTTGCTTGCTGAGGGCCTGCTGATGACAGAACGTGTTAAGAATAAGGTATATGCACGAGTATAAGACGTAAACGTCGTAAGATGCTTACCAGTGTTAGCTGAACGGTTGGGCTGAGAACCCCTGTGGTTCTGGTCCCTTCCGTTACCGTGGTTCCTGGTAGAGATTAAAAATAGTGTCAGCATGAGAGACATAACATGAAATCATAAGAAGATGCGTAAATAGTAGGACCTGCTGTTGTTGGACTGTCCCGCATTGTTACGGTAATTATCATTACCGCTGCGCCTTTCCACAACAGAACGGTCGTTAGAGTGACCGTTTCCTTTGGGCTGACTGGGCTGCTGCTGAGTAGCCGGCTGAGACCGGTCCCCAGTTTTCTGCCTGGAAGATACAGTTTAAGAGATGATTATAGAACATATAACGATAGGATGCGGTCGGGTTAACGCTAGAACATGAAATGTTTTACCTCTTGTCGGGTCTTTCTGCTTCCCCGAACTCATCACGTTCCTGCAACATCTCCAGCTTTCTTGCTGCGTATGCAACTTGTGCCACAGTATCCAACGGGGCATCTGATAAATTATTAGCAATCCTTGGGTTAAGGCCCCAACGAAAATGTAGTGCTTGTTCTTCAGTGGTGCCTGCGGATGCCCTTAGGACAGCTGTGTACCCAAGGAACCTCTGCATGAACTGACCACAATTCTCGTCGGGTCTCTGTCTCATGGCGTAGTATTCCCTCATGAGTCGATTACTTCCTTCCATGGGAAAAATGATAGGTGGGGGAGGATATTCGTCGTCATGAAGAACGGCGTCTTGCCTTTCTGCCACCATGTTTTCAAATAACTCCCAGAGTTTGTCTGTGTTTGCCATCTGACAGTATAACATAAAACATATGATTAACAGTTCAAACATAAAATATATAAAAGGAAAAAAAAATTTATGCCAAAATTTCACGAGAAAAATTTTTATGCAAGAAAATCTTTGTATGAATGCATGATGCAGTTTTATGAAAACTTTTGATGCTCGAGAGTGAACGCCTCCGGTCAGTTCACTCAAAATAAAAGACATATCGAGGGGACGCCTATGGGTCGGTCCCAAATCTAAAAGTTTCGATAAAACACATGCGACTAAATAGGGCCAGTCCTGTACCAACCATTACTTAGTCAAAAACCCTGTAACAATGACATGTATATGTATGCTTAAAAATGATGAATGCATGAAAACAACTGTCAGTTCTAGGAAGACCGTAGTGACTACCCACTAATCACAGGTCATATTTGAGAGCCTACAGGTCGAAGCCTTGGCTCTGATACCATAATTGTAACACCCCATTTTGGAAATGGAATATTACGCATATCATGGCGTGTCATCAAAGCATACAAGGATAAATGTCTAAGCATTATTCAACCATAAAAGGAAATACCGGAATCAAACATCGGTATCCCAAAGTAAAGCTCATCACACACAAACATAAATACTGAAAAAGGAAGGACGAAACAATGTCCAAAGCAACTGTATCAAAGTAAAGGAAATGCATAAAGTAAAGAAAGACAGTAAAGCTTCCAGTCCATATGCACCTACGTTTCAGATCTACGAGCGTCCCTGAGTACCTGCCGTTTTGGGAACATGAAAAGGAAAACGGCTGAGCAAGACGCTCAGTGCACGGATGTACAATAAAGCATGATATAGGATAAGCATGTAACATATAACAGCGGAAGACTAAGTACTGAGTAAACTGGTTAAGTAACATGAAAACTGGTTTTATAGTTTGAAAAGCCTTATGTTTAACCTGTGAAAACTGTTTTAACATATATATACCATAGCCCATATAGGTCATGAAAAGGTCACGTGCATGAATACTTGGAGGGGTGACCTCATCATGCTGATTAGAGGGGATGCCTCTAATCAATATACTGGTTTGGGTAGGAGGGATCAGCTCCTTGTGAAGGGTGCAAGGCACACACCACATTCACCATGATAAACTGAATAAAACATGTAACTAGGATGCACCCATACGCCCCGACTGATATAATAATATGGCCAAACTGAAAAGGGACGCCACGAGCAATCACTCCGCCGTGGGGAAGTCATAACATCGGTGCCTCCAATGCTATGGTTATGGTACCTCCATAACTAGGTGAAACTGGTCATGCTTGTATATGGCTATAGTTTATGCTAAATTAACTTAAGCAGTTCAAAACAATAAAACAAATGCTGGGGAAAACAGTTGGCTGCATACGGGGAAATCCTAATAAGGAAGGAATGGCTATAGTTTATGCTAAATTAACTTATGCAATTCAAAACAATAAAACAAATGCTGGGGAAAACAGTTGGCTGCATACGGGGAAATCCTCAAGTCCAGTGAAATGAACGGAAGAAAGACTCCTACTTCTGGATCACTAATGCTACATGAATACACACGTGTATAAGTATCGATTCACTGATTACGTACTGGGTTCTGTGTCTTGTTATAGCTGATTTGGTATGTTTTAGGTCATGGTTCACTGTTTAAAGCCTTAAACTGTGTTTATCTTGTATTCTGATTAATCTGATTAAGTATTACTGTTGTTTCATGTATTATTATACTTACTGTGTAAGAATAAGTAACTTTCCAAAAATAGCAGGTTTCCAAAAATAGAAAGTTTCCAAAAATAGAAAGTTTCCAAAAATAGAAAGTTTCCAAAAATAGAAAGTTTCCAAAAATAGAAAGTTACCAAAAATAGAAAGTTTCCAAAAATAGAAAGTTTCCAAAAATAGAAAGTTTCCAAAAATAGAAAGTTTCCAAAAATAGAATTTACTGCCTAAAATAGATTAGTTTCTAAAAATAGAAGTTTCCATAATTAGAATTAAGCTGATTACATAAGCTAACATATAAGTCTAAGTGTTTAAGCTTATTTCTTAAGTCATATGATATAGTGTATAGTTTAATTATTATTTCATGTATTTTAATTAAACTATAGGTTAAGCATTTTAATTAAAGTATAACATGTATAATTAAAATGAAATGAAAATACTTAGGTTAAAATGTGTATTATTATTAATAATAATATAACCTAAGTCATGTCTAAATTAATTAATTATAGGCATGTTTTAATAATTAATTAATTATAACTTATAACATAAAATACTTAGGTTAAATTAATGTCATGATAAACTAATAATTAAAATAACCTAAGTCATGATTTAATTAATATTTCATGTTATTAATTAGTTATATCCTAAGTTCATGATTCATAAAAATTACATGTAACATAGATCATGATTTTAACCAACGAACCATGAATCGGGTATGAATTCGACACCGTACCCCGGGCCAAAACCGGGGCACACGTGTCCCCTTGCTGCCGTGGGTCCCACATGAGCCAACCAAGACCAATTGTGGTCTTGGTGGTGGCGGCAATAGCAAACCAAACCCCCCTCGGGTTTGTTTTGCTAGGCGGCTAGAAACAAACACCCCTTTAAATCATTCCTTGATTTTATTTAATACCAAAACATGTTAGATCAATGATTAATTATCTTGTTTTCATAAGAAAAATAATACCATGTTCATGAAAATAATCAAAGATTAAAAGAATTAAAAAGAATTAAAAAGAAGGGTTAGAAAGGTATACCACTATGTAGCTTGGAAAAAGGATGAACAAACACGTATTCTAACAGTTGTTTTTAAGATCAAAATCAATCAAACACCCTCTTATGGTGGTGTATAGGTGGCGGCACAAAGGAGGCAAAAAGGAGAGGAGAAAACTCTTTTTTTAGGGTTTTGATGTTTATTTCTTGAAAGTGGAAAATGAAAACATGTTTTTACTTTTACCCCCCTTAACTTGTAAAGTCCATGGGCTAAGCCCATTTCATGCATGTGTGCCGTGGGTATGGGGGCCCCACATGGGGTACCCGTACCTTTCTCGTGTCCCGATGTTTCGTGTTCGTTCGTGGTTAAACGTGCTCGTGTTTAACGTGTTTCTGTTTCTTTTAACGTGTCGCTTATCGTAAACTTAACGCTCGTAAATATATTATAAGTATTTACGTAATTATTTTAGTTAGTATTTTAAATGGTGTTCATGATTTAATTATGTTCACGTGATATATTATTAACTGTTTATCATGGGTTCGTACGTAATCGATACTTGTCATGACATACACGTACGCACTTGCTTGATTATTAGCACATGAATGTGATCAATACTACATGAGGTAAGTTTTAATCTAGAACGTACGATCTTAAGGGCACTATTCATGGTAAAAGCATGCGGGTTTTACAATGGGCCTAGAAAATGGGCTAAACCCAAAACAGATCCTTAATGGGCCAAATATAAGCCCAAAATGAAAAAGTGGCCCAAATAAGCCCAAAAAGCACTACTTGACTCAAAATTTGATTTTAAACAACTTTTTCCAAAGGCCACAAAAGCTGAAAGTGTGAAATAAGCAAGCTTATACCAAACAGCTTATTCTTAATGGGCTTTTTGGCCCATTAAGCTATAAGCTAATGCCATAAGCTCAAATTAGACACACAGGCTTCTTTTGTCCTAAATAAGACTTCTATAAAAAGAAATTTGAAATAAGCCAAAGGAATAAGCCTGAAAATGCAATAAGCAATCTAAACAAAATGACAAAATAGTCGTTTTTGAGTTCTAGGCCACCCCAAGAGCTGATTCAAGTTTCTAAAGCTTTTAAATGACTTAAATAAGCTATTTCAACAAAAGGTTTTCAAATAAGTTGACTCAATAAGCTGGAAAAAACAAATAAGCACTTATGAAAAAGTCAAATAAGTTGGTTTTCTAGCAAAAAGTCAAAGTCAAAGTCCAATAAGCTCCAGTCTAATCAAATGGGTCAAATAATGAAGATCTATCACAAAAAATAAGTTGTTGAAGGTCTAGATAAGCAATTATAGCTTATTGATAAGCTGAGAACAAATTAACACTAGCAGGGGCTAGTTTTGGGTGTTGAGCAGTGGGAACTTTTCCCACTGTTTGACTTGTAGACTTTTTTGTCTTTAGTGAACTTTTTGGAGATTCAAGTTTCAACAAGGCACCCAAATGATCATTGGATCATAAGGAGTCAATACAAACAAAGAAATAAACAATCCAACAAGCCAATTTGTACAGTTAACTCAAACAAGCACCAGATCTGTCACAAACTTAGAACAATAAGCAGTTGAGCACTTATAAGCAATTTTAGCAATATTCAGCCAACCAAATTCAACCAAATGCATACACAAGCTATTATAAACACAAATGAACAAGTCTAAACAGTTTTCATGCAATGGCTTAAAGCCTAAATCAAGATTCAAGCTTATGAAGGTTACTGATGAACACTAACACATGTAGTTTTCACTTTGCTAATGTATTTGACCAACAAGCCAGATTTGAACACTCAGATCTATCAAGTATGTTATAATAATGATGTTTTAACAACTTTTAACCCTAAGCATGCACAAATTCTAGATTTTACCAAAATCTTAGGTCAAAAATAATTAAAATCAACAAGTTATAGCAGATTATGTGATTCAAGGTTTCAAACTCCAAAACTGCAGCAAAACACTCTCAACCAAGCATATATCAGATATAGAGCACAAACACAAACTTTCCACAACACAATAACAAGTTTTTAACTCAAACATGTAGTCCCAAACACCCTTTTAACTTTTAAAATCAAATTTTCAACAAGAAAAAGTGTGATTCAGTTTACCCAATGATTAATCTAGCATATAAACAACATTATCATGCAAGATTAAGCAGATTCAAGCCAAGAAAACAATAAGAACACTAGTAGAGCACAAATCCACAAAAAAAATCCAAAATTAATCAGATTTTCAAGGTTTTAAGACAAACCTCATGGATGTACATCCACACCCACGTATGTTAGAGCTTATGTGCTAGCAAGAACAAGCACAAGCTTCCAACAACAACCCTGCTAAGATTCAACAAGGTTAGAAGCACAATATCAAAATCAGAAAAGTAAAAAGCCTTGATTGATGCAACCTTGTTACCCCACACTTGATTATCCCCAAGTTATAAGCCTCACCACACCTTGATAACACAATATCAGGATGCTATGATCAGCCCTATAGCCCAAGAATTCCAAGGTTTGAACAAGAACTTAGCAAAATATCAAGCTTGAAGGAAAAATGCAAACTTTTGCACTCTCCTTAAAAACAGGTTTTGAGATTCAGAAATATCAAACTAAGAACAATAATAAGCAGATTATAACAATGACACTTTAGCTTTCTTCAACATCTCAAACACATTTCATTAATATTGAAAAGGATTTACAGAAAAGTGAACAACTGAAAATTCAAGAGCAAACTAAAATGAATGACCTAGATGCCTTTATATAGGCTACAAGTGAACTAGTTAAGCAAGAAAAAACGTAAACCCTAATGTGTAGAAGTCCAGAATTGCCCTTGGATCTTTGGCATCTTTTGAAGATCATGTGACTGATTTTGGCTTGTTGCATGAGTTGGCAAGGTGAATTTGCATCTAAGGGCTCACAAAGAAGCTTAGAATGAAAGCTGAATGAGGATGGTTGGATGGGTGTCAACTTTTTGGCGTTTTGTTAATCCTTGGTGCAGGGGAATCTTGTGTGGGACAAGGAAGTGAGGTGGAAGGTATTTTAAGGTCGGTTTGTGTTAATATGATCATCAATCACTAATCTGCACAATTTTAAGGTTTAATTACAAGTAACTAATAAAACCCTAATTTATGTTCTTGGTAAATAGTTTCTAATTTGATCCGGATTAGGGGTGGGTTTATTTAAATTTGGTGTTAAGGCGCCAAAATTAATAAATATTAATCTGGTGAGTGGAGGGTGATGTGGAGAAATGGTGGGCTGTGATTGGAGGAGAGGAGTGAGTGGGACAGGTGGCGTATGTTGGTTGGTCTAGGTAACAATTGCTGTCTGCCATGTTACACCCCTCACTTCTTTCTTGCTTGTCTTTTCAGTTTTAAAAGCCATCAACGCCTAAATCCTTCTTATCAACTTTTCCTTTTTCACACTTTTTCCCCAAAATGTTTTCTAAAATGATTTCAGGGGTATTTCTTGCCAATTTGTGATTTTTGAAGGACTGGTTTGGTATTTTCTTCAAGGATAATGGTCTAATTTTGTATGATTGACATTTTGGAGGACTGAAACTGCCAAATCATATTTGATGAGGGACCATTTTTTCCAAATCATCAAAGTCAAGGGTCCTTTTGGTAATTTTGGGATTTTCAAAGGACCAAACTTGTAATTCTTTTAACTTGGAGTCCTTCTTGCTATGTTTGACTTTGAGGATGATAAATATTGACATTTTAGCTTTGTTGAGGGGCTAAAATTGCCAATTCTTCAAAGTGGAGGGCCTTTTTTGTAATTTTGACAAACTTTAGGGACCAAACTTGTAATTATGAAGATACAAGGGTATAAAGTGTCAATTCTTCCATATTGGAGGACCCTTCTTCATAAGTCTTCAAATCTTCAAGGGTTTTTCTTGGGAAAGTCTTCATTAGGGCTTGGTTCCATGTGCGGCTTTGTTTCCCGTGTTCGTTTTTGCATGATTCTTGTGATCTTTTGTCATTTTCTCAATATCCGTACCTAAAATACACAAGCAACAAACACAAGCATATATATGGGTATTTTGATGATATTTATTGCATTTTAAGCCCTATTTGGACGATGAGACTATGTATAAAAGCAGTCTCATCACATTCATCGACTTCAAGTATGATAATTATCATTATATGAAAACTCAGACATCGCTAACGAGTTTCCCACATCCCTCTAAATCAGTCACTCAAGCTCTCAACACGACTCCTTTACTTGTATCAATTTCCCACTCCGTCCATCCTTTTCTAATTAGCTGGATATACTCATATCCAATCAAGTTCATCAACTCCCTTTAGTCCATACCGCAAACTACTTAAAAATCCAATTTTCTTACACCAGTGACCTATGACGATATTTCACATATTGATTAGTTTATCACAACGAGGCTCTTCCAATCCAAATCCACTTATGATCTATACACATCACCAAAAGGACGGTTATCTCAGTTAATCTATCAACTGCCATCCAAACCCATGCTACAACTACTTTCATAAAATTTGCATAGATCATTAGTAGCACCTATACAATTCTTTCTCACTTTTCTCTGTGAATGATTTTTTTTCCTGATACTCAACACTTCCTTTATACCTACACAATGTCTTAACTTAAAGGTCATAGTGCTCCTCATCTTGTCTCAGTTAGACCAAGCCCTTCGTCTCTCATGACACATCACATCTATAACTCCTCAACCATTCGATTATCGATACTAAGCCTTCCAATCAAACAGTATAGGTCAGTACCATTTCCTTTCCACACTAGAACAATATTAGCATGCTTAGTGCCTTAGTTTACTCATTAGGCTATACCAAAGTTTTACCTTCGGTTCCTATCTCGACCTATTTCATTCATGATTCGCATCTATCCACACTTCCTTCTTCTTCCTCAGCTATACCTCAAAAATTTTCAAAGTAGCTTCACTTGTTTTTCCTCACGATCAGTTCTCCTACTCCCTCCTAACAGGAACAGACTAGAGTTTTATGTGATCCCATGCGGATCACACTCTCATCTAATACCCATATTAGTTCCCATTTGTCTAAACTAGGCCATATTTTAAATTCTTATTCAAATCTCATACTTCTATTTTGATCTTGCACCCAACATGAGGTACTTTCAATCATCATCTTCTAGGAATACTTGGTTCTCTCCTTCCATGGTTCTCCCTAATTCTTACACTATCATAAAACTATGGAAATCGCTAGTGCATTGGATAATGTATAACTGTCTCTTCCCAAGATCTTTCATAACACCTTCACAAAACTGACTCTCTAATCACTTCTCCATGAACTTATTCAACAGAACTTCACTACTCATCCCTCGATATTGATTGCCAAAAAAATTCTATCCGCGTAGTCACTCGACTCCCCTTTTTACCTCCACGAGTTCTTAATCTCCCATGTTATGTATTCAGTTTATCACGATCCACTAGTCCAGCTCTTTGTAACTCCACTCCGGTACTCGATATGTCCTTCTTCATCACGAACCATACGGAGATTCCCATCATAGTGCTTGTCACCTTTCTAGTCCTTGCAACTTCTTTGGCTCCTTCTAAATCTCTTGCTTCCTTCTAGCAGCCGGCACGTAGTCCTTTCGGCTCGTTGATTCACGATGTAGCTCTTCACGCACTCCTTCTCGTCTCCATGATGTTACCTAGGAACTTCACACTACCCAATAGCCTCTAACTTCAACTCATCTGCCACAATATTTCTAAAGGTACTTCAACCCCTCAATGGCTCACTTTTCCTTACTTGTTGTAATCACCATTAATCAGCCTCTTACCAATCATTCTTTCACATCCATTTTTTCCTTCACGTGTCTACTACTACCTCGCCTCCATAATTATACCAATTCCTTTGCGTGTTATTTGCCCAATATTTCCATTAGTAGAAAAATTCTACTCTACCCTCACATCCGTTGGTACTTTCATGAATCTCCTAATGGTACTTCAACCAACTTCTCATAGCATGACATCTCGTTCCCACGACCAGTCAACTAACTTTACTTACTCCTTTATTCTCGTAACCAATTTAAATTTCAAAACTCCACAAATCTTAATCAGTCCTTCAACAAAACCTTTAAACCAAAACACATCTCTGCATTCTAATATCTAACCATAAGTAATACTACCCAAATCTATCCTCTCATCCTAACGTTTACACAACCGCATAACTAAATCAACCATCACGTGTACCAAAAGAATTCCAACGACCGCGTCCCATAATAAATATAGGGTAAACCGAAAGATCAACCTAAACAACTTAAAACGAAAAATGTAATCCAAAAGATTCAATGGAGTGTACCAACGACGAAACATTAGACTCGTCACGATTAGTATTACCAAATTTCGATACCTCAGAAAATTTTAAACTTTCGCCCCATTTAGTTACTCCTCATATGAACCAAACTTTAATACCACTAAAATCAATCATACCCGTTTTGAACAATAAACTCATCTTTTATCTTCATTATATTATCAAATATATCAACTAGTTAGTATACTATAATCTTATTCTATCCATTATCTTGTTTATGCGTATTAAACTTATTTCACATGTTATTATGAAACCAATACATGTTTATAAAATACAGTGCTTTTTTCATTTTATTCTATATTATTATTATTATTATTATTTTATAAAATCCATTTAGGTTGGTTATAACTAAACTACTACACGTTTACAAGGTGTGGTGTTATTATTATCATTACTATAATAAAATCTCCCTTTTTACTCTTTTAGTCTAGTTAAATACTTCTAAAACTTTAACTCCACTTAAGAAAAAGTTTGAAAATTTATTTACCCCTTTAATATGTATTATCACATTTTACATAGAAAACAAATCCAATTATTTTCAAGACAAATTTTTTTTATAGCTTGCTACCACAAACTTAAAAAAATATGTAAGTAACGATATCATACCATACATTTACAAATTATTTTCAAAACCGATTTCCTAAAATTAGCCACACTTATTTGTAAGAAAATTTAGTATTTCTAATTAATTAAAATACATACCCGAATGTAGACACAAATCAAAAGACTGAAAACGTGGTTGGAAATCCATCAAACTCCAACACCATAAAACACGAGCAAACACAAGGTACGTTCAAGTTATAATAACTACTGAACGACCATATATCATAACTTAACACATACTAGTATATATACATCCGCATATATATACCTATTAAATCACCCAAAACATACTTGTTACCATACATGTAAGATCAATCAATCACGTCATACATTCGTTTTTTCATACGAGTAATCACCATCTTACCATAAGGCATAAAAACCATCACAAAAACCAGTCCATATCGTGTGACCCCATAATCACACATCATGAGTATAACCCTAAACATATAACACGCTCAAAAATAGCCATATGGTAGGCAACCGTTACATAAACCCATATATTATACGTATACCCAAAAATCCACATCTCATCATATACAAGCATGTACTAACACTCTTTCAGGCAATCATACTTGAGAACCCATTGAAGTTGTGGTACTTGTGTAACTATGTTGGCTACCATACTTATACAGTTACGCTTTCCTCAATGCACTCCCTCCTATGATGACACTTATAAGAATCAATACAACATATAACAGATAAATCAATCTAATCACATAAGCTCATAACCACATAAACAATAAGGTCAAAAACTCCATTTATTAAAATAATATAGTCAAACTCTTGGAATACATAAATCCATAGTCTAGCTAAAACAGCATAGACAAACTCCAACACAACATCATAATCAGTTATAAGTCATGTCTCCTATAAGAGGGGAAACAAGTTAAAATCCTTTCTATCCACCTACTCCTAGTAACTCGAATCACCACATGATTCTTAGTGAACATGACTTTAACATCAAAAGACAAATACTATACATTAGGTACACCAAATAACTTACTATGGTGAAAGTAATTTATATATCAAAAGCAAAACAAAAAATTAACAGGTGACTAAGTATGGGCAACTACAGTTCAACTCATACTATACAAAATTCACAAAAATTAAAATTTAGGAAAATACAATCAAGACCACATGTAATCCTATGACGCCTATATGTAGGAATCCTTAAGCTATAGACTAGGCTAGGCAACCTAATTCTCTATAACCATTGTCTCTGATACCATTCTGTCACATCCCACCATGTCGGAATATGGGGCGTGACGTATGGATATCATCACGACAATAACGTGTCTATAGAGATAACTAAATGAAATGGAAATATCATAAATGGTGACACAATGTCATGAAGATAACTCAAATAATGCTGGCGTCTAGGTAAGTAGGTAACAGGTCTACCACTTACCAAATACATACAATTAACAAATAACAAACATATAGGTGTCTACAAAGTATCACTTATTCAAACATAAATAAAGACTAAGAGGAAAGGGGGTTCCTCCAAATGAAATCCTAAGCCTTCCAGCTAGCCACTCCTATTCTCACGCGTAACCACATTCTCACCTGAAAGAGACACTAAAACACGTCAACATAAAGTTTGTGAGAGTCATAGGTTTAGACTCCAACGCCAAATCAGTTATAAGCTGTGAATAACAACCATTAACCAAAGAACATATGGACAATGTGCTACAATTATGTATTAACAACTAGCATTCAAGAATAACCAATCACCATAAATCCAAGGCTCCAAGCCTTACCAATAACCACAATTCCAAGGCTCCAAGCCTTACCAATAACCATGGTCACATAGGCGCCTATTCACCTGTGAACTAATCCCAAGGCCCCGCTTTTTCAACATCCCCTTGGTACCAAGTCAAACCACAATAACTGAGACGGTACGTGTCCCTCGATCCAAATCATAAACACAATCAAGAATCACATAGCAGTTAATCACATAAGTGTACACACAAGTCCATCACAAACCATAAAAACATTTACAACATTCTTTACAAAACGATATCGTGTCTCTTCCATCCCATCTGGAAATCAAATCATATAAAGACATGGGACTATGAAACTCACCTGAACAAGCTTCTCCAAGTACCCGCGCTCTAGCACAAATCTAAACACACAAACATATACAATAAAGACATGAACCACATAACAAAATGGCTCATCAATCTATGATGGATATCTAACCTTCTCCTACAACTTAACCCCATTTATATGCCATATGAATCTCATTACACCCCTATATAAAGCCTTTAACTTAGTTTATTTCATAACTCGTCCCGTTAACATTTAACCCAAAATAGTCCCTTTTTTCATACTTCGAACTATTGGTCGAACACCCCCTTAACAAAAATAACATGCCCTGTAAAAGAAACCCTATTCCCTTACATGTGTTAGCTAACTCTCCCCTTTGGACGCAACCTTAAAGCTATTGTTAAGGCCTCCACATATATATATATATATATATATATATATATATATATATATATATATATATATATATATATATATATATATATATATATATATATATATATATATATAGATATATATATTTATATATCTGTATATATATATATATATCTGTATATATATATATATATATATATATATATATATATATATATATATATATATATATATATATATATATATATATATATATATATATATATATATATATATATATATATATATATATATATATATATATATATATATATATATATATATATATATATATATATATATATATATATATATATATATATATATATATATATATATATATATATATATATATATATATATATATATATATATATATATATATATATATATATATATATATATATATATATATATACTTCTACCTATCCAGAATTTACTGATTTTGAACATATGAAAACTTTTTATGATCAGAGGGTCTTACCCTAAGTACCCTATAGTAACTCTCATGTTCGTTCTAAAGTCGAATTGTACTCCTAAGTACCCTAACTATCTTAAAACATTAAATTAAACTTGACTGATATCAAAACTGTTTTGACCTCCGACTGTTGTAACCTGTTTTTGACCCACTTCCCATCCTCCAATTCAGTTCTCGTTTCTTGCATTTGAAATCCAATTCAATTACATTTCCAGGGACATAAGATTCGAAAATTAAAAGTTTGTAGAACTCTAGATATGATCAAAACAATAGACCAAAAATTCTGCCCAGTTTTTAAAAACGAATTTAACACAACTAGTCTAATTGTTTATCCACATCATGTATAATTAATAACCCTAATTAATCTAAACATGTTTATATCATTAAAATACATAATTTATGTTTAACCTAACCCTAGATTCATTATCAGTTGATTAATTACATGATTAGATTAATTAAAATCATACATTAAAGAAGAGTTTTGAAGATTTTACCTTAGAAATCAAAGGAAGAAATTGTTTTTTGATGAAACCTAATTCCACCATTGATGGAATTCGACTAGGAGAGATCATGGTGAGTAAAAATATGATGTTTTAGGTTATGGTATGGGTTTAATATAATCCTAAAGGCCTCCTAACCCAGTTACAAGTCCATTGGGCCTGTTTTGGGCTTTTTGGTTATTTTCTTCCTTCCTTTTCATTTGGCTGCCTAAACCCAGCTGAAAGCACCTAAGGATCTGGTTTTTAACCTTATTTTATAACTTTTATCATTCTTAAACTAAACCTCACATTCGGGTTACTTCCGGGCCAAAACCCTAAAGCCTTACGTTAATTTTTTCGACTTTCTACGCGATTTCCGAACTAACCGTCATTTCCAAAAGTTTCTAATTATGGAAAGTATCTCTAAAACTTATCCTAACCATATAATATGTACTTAATACATACATAAAACATACGATGCGTACACGAAACCTTGTAAAAACAATATCCGAACTTTTCCGCAGTTCATTTCTAAACTCATTTCATTTCATTTCATTTCCAACCCGTACCATGATTTACAAATCATGTAACTCATTTCGTCCATTCTCATCCCCAAAATAACGCATATAAACACATAAAACACATAGCCACACAAATACCCCAAAAATAAGACTAAGTGATGAACCTCAAAAACCGAGGTTGTCACATCGACTGTGACAATCCGTCAATTTATGGTTTATATTTTGTTCTCAAATATTATTGAAAAAGGATATTTAACTGTTATATTATGAAATCACTTATTTTTGGGAAGAAATTTGGATTTACGTCTTGAAGTAGCATCGACTACGTCTAAACTGGAGGATTCTACGTTACGTGCTTACGTTACATACACCGTTTTGGTGACAGTCTGACATTTCAGAAAATAAATTTATCCGTGAATATAATTTTGAGATTTAAATTTGCATAAACTCACAAATTTACGAGAAGAGATTAGGACTTACGATTATAATTTAACGTTCTTTACGACTAAACTAGAAACCTTAGGATTACGTATCTACGTTTTCAAACTCCGTTTTTATGAGACAATTTTTATTAGATTCGTTTTGTGCTGTTTATTCATATTTTATAAAAACGTTTTTCATAAAACGACCCGAGGGCACGCAAATTGAGGAAACTAGAATCGAGGAATACCCGTAAATTAGTGGGATGAGACAAAACAAGTTTTGCCCCACCCCACTAATATGGGACGACAACAACTAAGACACAACACACCTTAGGTGTCAACATCTAACAAGTAAATGTTACACTTGTTACTTGAGCTTAACTTGTAAGCTACACCAAACCACAAAACCATCTAACCAAACCATTTCTATAAAACACATACATGAAAACTAGTCTCATCCTCCCATTTCTCTCTAAAAAATTCGTCCCATATTCACTACATCACCACCATTTGATCTTAAATTAACCACAATATCATGTGTTATTCACACATATGTTGAAGAACCTTTGAAGATATGAAGATTGTATGTGATCTTAACCTATGAAAAGGTGTTTTCATGAGGTTAAAGGGCTGAATTCATGGAGGTGTTCATCTATCCAAAGGACCCAAGAAGTTTCCTTGCTAAAGTTGAAGATTTGATAACAAGAACCAAGTCTTGTTCATCAAAAACCTCATCTTTTCATCACTAATGGTGGTATAATGATTGTTCTTCCTATCCTCTTGTTATTTTGATTATGTAATCTTGTATTTTCTTTCCTATTGTATATGTATATGAAGAATATATGATGATAAAAATGTTGTGTGGGGATCAAGTGTTGATAAACATGGGTAAAAAGATGGAAAACCACATGTAAAATGGTTAAAATCTTGCTTAATATGATGTCTGTATAAAAACAGTAAGTAACTAAATGATAAACTGATAAAATTACATAGTGGAATCAATTTACAGTAAGTATTAGATGTCATACACATGTGAGAGTTGGCCATGCAATGGAATTATCAAAATGAGTGAGATATGATCAAAACAAAATTAGTATACTAATCTGAATAGTCTGTTTTGTAGGGACTGTTAATTATACTTAGACATGGATTGAGCAGTAGCTATAGCTAACTTATTTGTAGCAAATAATATTAAGTTTATGTCATCCAAAAATGAGCTTCTATCTCCTTATATAACTCAAGATATGATAAAAATGGTGAAAGTGAAACTAAAAATCAGATTTTGTGAAATTAAAGTTTATTAGTATTATATAAACACTCAAAATAATATAGTATAAAATGTGAAATTAAAACCCACTAACTTATATAATTCATTTATATAAATATGTATAAGGATAAATAAATGGACATTATATAAAAATGGTATTTTGGTAAGTTTTATAAGTTACAAAAACTATAAACATGATTTTTACGTCTTTTCGGCTAATACCGTAAAATTAACGTTTTTCGTCAATTAAAACTTAGACGATCGGACCCGTCTAATGTAAACTTTAAGTACTTAATACAATTAAAAACTGATAAAACCCGAACTAAATAACATATGGACATTAAAGGGCTAAGTTAGCATTATGTCACTAATAATCCAACTAAATGGGCTAAACACTTATAAATTTACTTATTGGGCTTAACCAATTTGGGCCCAAAATGTAAAATATAATACTGATATTAAAAGTATAATTGGGCTAATGAAAAGTATTGGGCTTGTAATAGGCTTATTGGGCCTAAAACATGTAAATAAGTAAAACTAGTAAACTAGTATGAAAGTTACCAATACATAACACTAAAATGAGTAAATGAGAATGTATAAACCCACTTGATCATCATAATATATATAAAATCATTATATGTATACATAATTGTTATTTTTATAAAGTCATTGGACAAAAGTCTAAGACGAGTATTATTTGTCTAGGTTTCCGTGATTGAAGCACGTACCGTACATCCAAATCGCCGATAAACGCCTTCCCACATCAACGTGAGTTCATAGCCTCACACTCTTTTAAATGTTTTTATGAAATGTTTTATAAACCCGCGAGGGAGATAACATGTTAGATTTGATAAAATAGGACACCATTTGTCCCGATTGTTTGTTTATTGATTTGGACCCGAATGATTGTATGACCCGATGAATGATTATATGACCCGATAGATGAAATGAAATGGATTATTAAAGTTAGGTTATGTCACTAAAAGTCCCATTAGCATGAATTGTGAACTACCGGGATTTGGTAGACGCTTATGCATATAATAGTACTATTTAGGGACGATCACCCCAGTTCGCGCCTTGACGGTTGATCCTCGTCGTGCCACATTAATTGGTAAGCGAATTTATGTATGAGAAGATTTACACAAGCGTGATTATTGTGACGACACGCTAATTTAGATGGGCAAATTGAGTTTCGGGCAAGCTACCCGTTGTTTGTTGTAGTAAGGTAACAATGTCATGCGGCTTTTAATAATCCAAATAACGAAATACTGCTATACGCACTGAATTACGATATATTGCCTGACTAGCAATATGGGGTCTTATTATTGATAGTATGTTCGTGTTTTGGTTTTACATAACCATATTCATATAACGGTTTTTGTTTAACTTTATACAACGTTATAAAACGTATTGTTTGATGTTTTTACGACAATGGTCCGTATAATGATTTTAAAGGCAAACGCCTATATTATGATTTTGGATAAGGATTTGTATAAAATGACTCTGGATATTTTATGGCCTATTAAAAAGATCTGTACAAAATGATTTTCGGTAATAAATTCATACCGATGTTATATTGATGGATTTCATTAAACTCTATGAATTCGCTCGGCGTTATCGCTGACCATTTCTTTTAACATGTTTTATCTCAGGTACTTGAAGGTAATTCTAGGGAAGACAACAAGAATTCATGGACCGCACTTAAATAATAATTTCCATTCAAATTCTTTGTTAAACTTGAACGAAATACTACGACTTGGGACCTATGTAAATCTGATATTTATGAATGGAAATTCTTTACTAATTAAACGATGCAATTTTTAAGCGTTGTCTATGATGTAAGTAATGTGTTATCCCGTAACACAAAACGAGTCTTCCGCTGTATTGAATTGTGTAAATTTGGGGGTGTTACAGTTTGGTACTAGAGCTCTCGTTATAGAGAACGGAAGATTTTTAAAACCAAGTTTTTGAATAAAACATTTCAAAATCTTTTAACTATAAACATTTTTCTAAAAATATCTAATTTTTTTTACTATAACGGTGCCGAAGAATTCCCGAGTTACCGACAAGGCCAGACTGAGAAGTGTTATTTTAATATATATATATAACATGGATTATATATATATACATATGATGTAATTTGATTACATGATTGTTTGATGATTATTTTTATATTTATACGAGGTATTTATACGACGTAGATTGTCACAAGGAACCCTAAATCCCCTAGTAAATTAATCGAAGCTATTCCTGTGGGAAATTCTATCTATTCCAGATCTAAACCAAGTTGTGGATATTTATGATCCCAACAAAATGGTTGATATTCATAGAAATTTAGATATTAGTTTAATGTGATATTGAAGAAGAATTGGCGAGATTAAATCTGATATCGATGTCATGACGATCTTTCCTTATAGAGTGGAGTTTGACAAAACCTTACCACCTAGAAAGATGTCATCTGATTCGTTGTCATCAAATTCTTAAATTGAAATCGAAAGGGTGAATGTTGCACTTGAGGCTGTCATTGGAACCATTACCCAAAAGCCTCATGCCACTAGTACCTTTCCGAGAAGTCTAATTGAATGTGTGAGTCATTTCATACTAGTGACTCATTTGATAAATATTGTTGTAAGAGATATAGGATTGGAAATTATGTGTTGTTCATATCGAACTTTTATTGCCCTTTTAAGGTTTAAAAACAAAGTTGAATGTATTGGAAAATGAGGTAGGATATTGCATTGAGTATAAGTTGGTTAAAACTTGAATAAAGTAAAATTTAACCCGTATGGAATATGAGATTATTAAGAGGAAGTCATTAAGTCCTGTGATTGAATTATAAGGTTTTAAATGATTGTTAGTTTGTGTTAAGGGTTGTTCCTAAACCATTGTCCAATAACGAGGATGTCCAGTGTCCAATCAATAAATTGAAGAAATCTTCTTCTGAATTGGGACCGATGGATCTTTTGGGACATGTGGAACACCTAATCACTCTTGTAGATTAATATTCATTGTGGTATCTTTTAAAAATAATCCCTAACTTAATTGAGACATCATTTGGTAGGATGAGTTCTTGGAATTGTATGACATAGTAACACGTAATGTGTTACGGTACAATTTTGACTTGTTTGTGATTGATGAAAAGACTACATTTGATGCTAAATCCTACATGTATCGATGTTATCTATTTGTTCTTGCTTCTTCCTAATGTTCGCATTAGTGATGCAACCATTGAACAAGTACTCATCTCGATTTGAGTTACATTGTGGATTATTCTTTTCGAGTGCCAGCAAGGTCATGAACCTCATGATTAATTGGCTAAGCTCGTTTCCTAGCATATTATAGTTAGTTCTTGGTGAACAAATTTTCATCACTCTTTTGCAGATCACTCATTGTTTTTGTAAGATAAAACAGTATCCCTTGAGAAAAAATGAATTTTCATCAATATAAGGATTATTCAAAGTGAGATTTATAAGTGATTGTTATCGAAATGAAGTTGTTTATAAAACACCTTGGAAAACTTAATTCTTTTCATAACAAAGAAAATATTTGTAAATTTATTTTTGATTCTTATTTAAGAATTAAGCATGAAAATGTTTTTATTATAAACATGGTGATAAAATTTTGACGAACTTAGTATTGCATCGTTAATCTGGAAATTGTATATAGTTGCGCGCCTACATACAATTTGGAAGGGACCATGCAAGACTGATTAGTAGTCACCATAAAACTTGTTAAGAAACATTACATTTTCTTTGAAGATTGTGAAAGATTAAATTTTATGAGATCTGCAAAGAAGTGAAAAATAGGGACATATTGGTAGGGACACCTACATATGTTCCCGTACTATTTATTCTTCTGAGTCGAATTTACTCATCTGTGGAACTTGTCTTATTTGAAAATTGATATTCCCTTCTTGTCTAATTCTCTCGTGGTGATATTCTTAGGAAAAGTATATGATTACCGAGTGTTGATACCCGACTGGATGTATCGACGTTCCTATCATTTCTTTTGATTAGATTTCATTTGAGTGACCTAGGTAACGATCCGAGGAGCTTTCGAATGCGTACTCAATTCATGAAAACATGGGATATACTCATATTCGTTAATGTTTTCGTTTGTATCTGATTTGAAATTCTCTCACGTAGATTATGCGTTGACCTTACTCTTTTAATGGTAGTTGTATCTCCATATATCCTTGAATTTGTGAAGGATTATGAGTTATTATTAGGCTTTTGAGAAGTTCACATCTTATCGACGATAATAAAACTAAAAAGTTGATAGTGCCAGTAGAATGGATTGATTGATTATGACATGACGACATTGTCTTAATTGATGGGAACTCGAGTAGAAATCCCCTAAAAGATAAGATGTTGATTATCAAAAGTGATCTAAATAATTCTTGATGGATAACCATATCCTGCATTTAGACTTGAAATTATACCATGAATGATTATAAACTGATCACAGATCTTGTAATCTAGAAAGAACTTAATGTAAATTTATTAAAAGATGTTTCCGTTATCTTGAACATTAGGAGGTATTTGTTGGTGAATTACCTAGACTTTTTCCATTAAGGCAAGTTGAAATTTGTATTGATTATTTTCCCGGTGCTGCACCTGTGGCTTGTGCACTGTACGTCAACACCATCTGAATTAAAAGAATTACCGTACAACTGAGAGAGTTTTCGGAGAAAGCTTTTATTGTACCAAGCTCGTCATTATGAAGAGCTATGGTGTTATCATTCCTTATATTTGTTGAATTACCGTGAACTAAGTAAATTGACGATCGAAATCGATATCCACTACCCACGATGATAGATTTGTTCGATCATTTACAAGGTTCTAGCATATGTTCTAAGATTTGATCCTCGACATGGTTATCATCAACTTCGCGTCCGCGAAAAAGATTATCTATTCCAATCACTACATCCAGAACTTGTAATAAACATTATAAGTTTCACGTGATGACGTTTGGATTGACTAATACACATGTAGCATTCATAAATTGGGTGAATCACGTGTGTAGGCTGTAATTTCATAAATTCATGCTTGTGATCATTAAGGACCATATGTTTGTTTATAAGAATAAGAATGAGTTAATAATTATTTATAAACTGCCCTGAATTGGCAGTGTAATGAAAACTTGTACCTTGAGTATTTAACATGTGATTAATAAGATAATGGAATCTATATTGACTCTTCAAAAATTTAGAGCCCTTTTAAGACTTTGGGTTTTACCAAAAAGAAAGTGCAAATGTGTTTTGACAAATGTTTTATCAAAAAGAACTTTTGAGGAATTATTCCCTTATACCCAGAACATTTAACTAAACTCCTGTTTAGGGTTAAATGTTTGTGTATACCTCAAGACAACTTAAGAGGAATTGAGGAAACTGTTTAAACCAAGACTTAAAACAACAATGTTTGCTTTTCAATTAAAAAAATAAAAAAAATTATTTTTGACCAAAGTATAAACAAAGATTTTTCGAACATTTACGAATCTTATTATTTATTTTCGATAAATCAACAAAAATCGTGTTAATTAAAATTCAAATTTATTTTGAATATTTTTATATAATTGGTCGAACTAAGAAATTTAAAATTTTTACGTTTACGTTTCATAAAAATTGAATATTTATTATTTAATTACTTGAATTATTTATCGGCGCTTTAAACGTCAGATTGAGCAAAACTAATAAAAATAATAGTTGAGACGAAATTAAAACATAGAAAATATGAAGAAAGAATTTTTGAAGTGAACTGTGGTCATGATAATTACTTCATCAGGAAAGGTGAATGTAGATACTGACACATAATGTAGAAGGGATAAAGAATTAATTAGGATGTGTTCCTTAATAATGATTGTGCAAAATAAATTGTCGAACAATTTAAATATGAACGATGTTTGTAAAAAGGATAATATAGATAATAAAAGGGGTTCGCAGCTAATGTGAACCATTAGAATTAAGAAGTCGATGACGTTACATGTTTAAAAGGCCACTTGCGGTTGCCTAAATATAGAGGATTGTGAGATATAGTTATGTTGGAATCTTATAAGTTTAAGTATTCTATTTACGTCAATCCTGATCTAAAGTATCTGAAGAAGTTGTACTGATGGAAAATTATGAAGGCAGACATCACCTCATACATTAGTAAACGTCTAACTATTGCAAAGGTCATCATCTGAATTTGATTCGATTTGGGTCATCGTCGACAGTCTGACCAAATCTGCTAATAGCATTCCTGTTAATGATAGATTCTCGATGAAGGAATTGACCCTTTTGTATTTAAAGGAGTTGTGAAAACACAGTGTGCCGTATCGATCATCTCTATCAAGATCCTCGCTTCGCATCGAATTTCTAGAGATTTGCTCAAAAGTCATTGAGAATGAATCTTGATGAGAGTACTGTTTACCACCCCAATCGAATGGACGAGGTAAAGTAACGATACAAAATACTATAAGTGCTGTTTTATGCTTGAATGATTGACCTTTGGTAATAAACCGTATAATCGTTTTCCTTAGGAAAGATTATCATTGATAATTATCGAATTAGGATCGAGATCTAATCTTGTGAGGATATATATTAGAGCATCTGTAAGCAGGAGTTGGGATGAAGACACCCGACATACACCCATTGTGAGTTGGACATGTCTTTTAGGTTTAAGGTTTCCTATGAAGACAAACCTAACCTTACAAAATACCTGACCCGCGAGACCTGAATTGATTGTTGAAATTAGGATTTGGTTATTGACTGCCAGTAGTGGGCAGGAGGTTATATAAATATGAAATGTAGATCTTGAAGTGCAGGATGGGTAGCGAAGTTATGCCAAAAATTTTCACCTTGGAAAAATGTATAGATGATCTGAAAGATCATGGGAAATAAGTCCCCGTTGCATGGGACCATTGAGATGATGTAACAGTTGGTTTGAAAGGCATATAAGTTGGATCTACCCTATGACTTCAAGGGTTGCGTGAATTATGTTTCGTAAATCGAACTTGATAAATATCTATCAAGTGAAAATCTTAATTCTTCTTGATAAAGTTTAGATCGGCGAAAAGTTACATTCATCAAAAACCCGTGAACATCATGGATAGAGAAAGTAAGTCAACATTAAGCCTGATCTTATTACCGTAGTTATGTTTGATGAAACTCGCGTATTGTAATGAATTACACTTGTGAGAAAAGACCGAATGTGGAGGAAATACCCACATAACTTTAACTCTATAAGAAGCGAGTAGTAAGATAAGATGACCTTTGAGGACAAAGATCCTGTTTAGGGGTAAATGCTGTGACAATCCGTCAATTTATGGTTTATATTTTATTCTAAAATATTATTTAAAAACGATATTTTAATGTTATATTATGAACTCACTTATTTTTGGGATGAAATTTGGATTTACGTCTTGAAGTAGCATCGACTACGTCTAAACCGGAGGATTCTACGTTACGTGCTTACGTTTACATAGACCGTTTTGGTGACAGTCTGACATTTCAGAAAATAAATTTATCCGTGAATATTATTTTGAGATTTAAATTTGTGTTGGTTCATAAACTCACAAATTTACGAGAAGAGATTAGGACTTACGATTATAATTTAACGTTCTTTACGACTAAACCGGAAACCTTAGGATTACGTATTTACGTTTTCAAACTCCATTTTTGATGAGACAATTTTTATTAGATTCGTTTTGTGCCGTTGATTCATATTTTATAAAAACGTTTTCGTAAAACGACCCGAGGGCACGCAAATCGAGGAAACTAGAATCGAGGAATACCCGTAAATTAGTGGGATGAGACAAAACAAGTTTTGCCCCACCCCACTAATATGGAACGGCAACAACTAAGAAACAACACACCTTAGGTGTCAACATCTAACAAGTAAATGTTACATTTGTTACTTGAGCTTAACTTGTAAGCTACACCAAACCACAAAACCATCTAACGAAACCATTTCTCCAAAACACATACATGCAAACTACTCTCATCCTCCTATTTCTCTCTCAAAAATTGGTCCCATATTCACTACAACACCACCATTTGATCTTAAATTAACCACAATATCATGTGTTATTCACACATATCTTGAAGAACCTTTGAAGTTATGAAGATTGGAGGTGATCTTAACCTATGAAAAGGAGTTTTCATGAGGTTAAAGGGCTGAATTCATGGAGGTGTTCATCTATCCAAAGGACCCATGATGTTTCCTTGCTAAAGTTGAATATTTGATAACAAGAACCAAGTCTTGTTCATCAAAAACCTCATCTTTTCATCACTAATGGTGGTATAAAGATTGTTCTTCCTATCCTCTTGTTATTTTGATTATGTAATCTTGTATTTTCTTTCCTATTGTATATGTATATGATGAATATATGATGATAAAAATGTTGTGTGGGGATCAACTGTTGATAAACATGGGTAAAAAGATGGAAAACCACATGTAAAATGGTTAAAATCTTTCTTAATATGACGACTGTATAAAAACAGTAAGTAACTAAATGATAAAATGATAAAATGGCACAGTGAAATAAATTTAAAGTAAGTATTAGATGTCATACACATGTGAGAGTTGGTCATGCAATGGAATCATCAAAATGAGTGAGATATGATCAAAACAAAATTAGTATACCAATCTGAATAGTCTGTTTTGTAGGGACTGTTAAGGATACTTAGACATGGATTGAGCAGTAGCTATATCTAACTTATTTGTAGAACATAATATTAAGTTTATGTCATCCATAAATGAGCTTTTATCTCCTTATAGAACTCAAGATATGATAAAAATGGTGAAAGTGAAACTAAAAATCAGATTTTGTGAAATTAAAGTTTATTAGTCTCTACTACATTATAAAGCAAAAACCAAAATGGTTGAAAATTACTATTTTTGGAAATGTTGAAACATAGAATGGTTGAAAATACCCAAAATACATAAGACTCACAGGCCAAAACCCATTTCTAAAATAACTGTTTTTATATTTCTCCTCTAAACCCTAAAATAAAATACCATAGCCTCCATCTCTCTCTCTCTCTCTCTAAAAGTCACAGCCGCCACAAAATCTTCCATCCCTTCTCATGTGATTCAAGCAACACACCCACAGGCCAAAACCCATTTCTATCGTCAGCTTCTTCATTGCCGCGGGTGATATGATTAATTAGAGATTTGATGTTGCTTTGTGGGTGATCTATTTATTAGGTGGTTGTTTTCTTCGTTGCCGCCGTTCATGGGTTCCTGATGATTGCTTCAGTGCTAATCGTTTTGCCCTCTTTGTGATGGGTTTCTTTAATTGTTCAGATCTGAAGCCTTCATTGCCCCGACCACTTCGTTGCCGCCGTATGTGGTGGGTGACGTCGTTGGTGGGCAGGTGATGTTGGCTGCCTAAAGTCGTTTGTTGGGATATTGATTGATGATATTAGTGAAACAGTGATTTTCAGTAGGCGATGTTGCCTATCGGTGTGAGACGTTGGTGAGTTTTGGCGTCTGTTCGCCGTTAATTTTCTGGGTCATTTGATTTATGCTGTTTTGTGTGTTGTGATGGTCATCGGTCTGTCGATGTGTATTGGTTGAGGGTTCTTTCATTTGTTTGGGATTAGTTGTTCCCAGCTTTTGCGAATCTAAACTGGTGAGTTTTCATAACACACGATTAACACACTTATTTTTGGTGAATTATTTTTGTTCTTTGCCTTTCTAATATTGATTTTGGCTGTTTGTTGTCTTTGAGGGTTCTTGATAAGCTTTTCCTATTCCCGTAGTTATATGTATGCGAATATGTTCGCCTACACCCGTGAATGTTTGACAATAGCTCATTTTCGTATACTAATAGGCTGTGATGATAAACCGTATACGCGGGAAAATTTGAAAACATTGTACGCTTTTTTGGAAGCGCAATCTGGATGGTAATTGCTACTTAAGAAAAGAGCGTTTGCAACCATTGCATCCATGGGTTATTAGCGTGAAATAAACGTGCCTGCTTCGTATCTGAGCCAACTTAAAAGAAAAGCGTTCGTATCTTTGATTCTTACAGTGGCCTTTTACATACTAGATGTTGGTTGACTTTGCGATATATGTTTGTCATGGTATCCGCTGTATGCGGCTGTCATGATTCTAACCGGGTCGGTGAAGCTGCAATTCTCTTTACTTTGGCAAGGCACCCACGTGGTAGCAGCCATAAAGGATGGATCCTCTTCGCTCGACTAGATGTTTTATCAATTTATAGCGGTATTTGATTGCAATGTGGATTGTGTTAGGCTCTGTTAATTTGTTGTTTGTCTTTGTTGGTACTTATTAGTGTTTTATGAAGCCTCTTGGAATATTTTAATATTACTGGGTGTTTTTGGCGGGACCAAAAAATCGAACAAGTTTACCTGTTGTGTTGGGTATTTGGCGTTGCTTTTGTTCATTGTTTGTTGTTGTAAACTTGCCTTTCGGTCAAGCAGTACAATAGACCGTCTTTACTTTTCATTGGTGATGATGATAATACATGAGCATTCTCAACTGAAATCCAATGGGACTCGGATTATGTGTCACCTGGCAAGGCAAATTTTTACACTTGCAGCCACGGAGACCGTAATTTTATATCCGACTGCTTACGTATCTGAGCCGCTAAAATTTTCAGCCGACGTCTTCAGTTAGGCCTTCTGAGGCTGCATTTAGGAGACGCGTGTTACTTTGTTGTCGGCGAACACGTGTAAACAGCATGGGTAACTTCTGGCCAAGGTTATGATGAGTTTAAAAATATATTTTTTGTTTATTACTGCTTATATATGTTTATGATAATGTTGGCCTCCCATACTAGATGTTGGTTGACTTTGCGATATATGTTTGTCATGGTATCCGCTGTATGCGGTTGTCATGATTCTAACCGAGTCGGTGAAGCTGCGATTCTCTTTACTTTGGCAAGGCACCCACGTGGTAGCAGCCATAATGTATGGATCCTCTTCGCTCGACTAGATGTTTTATCGATTTATAGCGGTATTTGATTGCAATGTGGATTGTGTTAGGCTCTGTTAATTTGTTGTTTGTCTTTGTTGGTACTTATTAGCGGTATTTGATTGCAATGTGGATTGTGCAACGACTATTTTAGGAGACCAACTTGGGTCCCAAATTGCACTACATGCTGTGCCAATATTTGATAGTTCTTCTCTGATGTGCGACGAGAAGTTATTACATTTTGATGCATATGTAAATGTTGGAACATTTTTTGGTGGGGGTGAAAGTAATCAAAGTTATGTTGATGGTGTTGCGGGTAGTGGTGGTATACATTCGCCTAATATTGGAGGTTCTAGCAGTCACACTTTTAGTGGTGACTTAAATAGCAGAAGCATATACAAAACACGATATACAACTTTTCCCGACCAAACTTATCATCTATATGGCTCTGGAAGTTTCATCGAAAAAAGTATTCGCCCCTCCACACACACAGATCTATATTTCAATTGCATGCATCTAATTTTGATGAGCCCTATGCTCCAACAGCCACGGTGGCGGTGCCAGTTTTGGCTTTTCATTGTGCTCGAAAAGTCGTCAGGTGGGTTTAATCTTATTAAGTTTGTCTTTATTTATAAATAATTAGGGGTGTTTATTATTAAATGTTTTGGAATTAGATATAGGAACTATTTTGGGATTGTTTAGACCAACTTAAATATTCGATATTATAGGATGTTGGTAGCCTTATTGCAAGTGGAGCCGATCTTTTGAGCCGATCCGATTATGATGCGAAGAATAGAGGAATTAAATAAGGTATGCTATTTTCTATATTCAAGTGGTTGCGTTTTGTATATCTTTCAAGGTGGCGTATTAGGCAATTTATTGTGTGCTAATTGCATTTTTATATTTTCTGCTAATTACATTTTGATTTTGTAGCTGTGGTGTTGAAATTGGATGACGCGCTAAAGATTCATCCGGAGATACATAATACGTTGTGGGTATTTTGTTGACCCACCTAAACAACCAATGAAGGTGATTTTCTTATTATCAGTTTTCTCTTTAGTTTGTTAATTCTGTTATTGGTTTCTTTTTCATAGACTCATGGTTCCTTCTATATACGATGTCAATGTTTTATTGTGCATTTTGCAAATGCTCAGATACCTAAACTACTTCTAAGGTGTTTCCATATATTATGTGCTTTTTGGCTTATCGTAGTTTCAAAGACGCTATCAAAGACAGATGATTAATTGTAACATTTTTTAAATATGTTAGGCTCACTTATCTTGGCTTATTTGAAAGTTTCTTGCTTATACATATGATTATCATAGTAGTGTGTATTCTGCTTGCAGTCAGTAGGAAAACGACAATCGCATATTGTTCATGGAAAACTAGAACAAGGAGATTCGATTGCTGCTTTGATGGCCCATGATACGATTCGTCAGCCACTCGAAACCTCGACAACTGAACATCGCCTAAAATCAAACAGGGACATAAATTCCGGAAACACCAGCGGAAGCACAGACCATTTCTATACAAGCAGAAAAAAAAACAGGTACATAGCACGATGAAACAACCATCATCACTTACAACAATGAGAACCATTTCTAATACTCCTTTGCATGCAGCCACACCAGCTCCGCCAACACCAACAGCAATCGAGAACAAAGATCGAAACGACGACCAGAAAACCACCGAGACGTCCACAAAAGCTGTCAAAAGGAACATTTTCCCGGAAGACCAGCATGAACAAAAGAAAGCAATAAAAGACTAGAACGAATCAGATCACAAGGACCAAGGTACGCATATGTTACACACATGCCTTCCAATACTTTACCCGTAATAAACACCCCATCAGCTAGAATCTATGACAAATAACAAAACCCCTTGGCTGTTGCGCAATCATACAAGTTTTTTTAAATGGAATTAAACAGCGCTAGACAACAACAGCTACACTAAACAAACAAATACACAACACACTTCCACACAAACAGCCATTTGCGCTTATTACAATCCCACACACACATCAACACATTCATATATCTAACCATTTATTTTATTTTGCACAACAGGGACACCAACTTGCAAAGTATCAAGACTCAGGCTACACCAAATGCTACCCTTTTGTACACTCTCAAACTTCCAGCCATCTATGTTTCTGCATGTGAAAAAACTATATCCTTGGAATAACTCCTAGAATGCATACATGGAACCGCGCAACAATTTTTGTATAACTGCCAAGTTCCACACATATATGTTTGTATGCATAAAAAACACTACGCTACAGAACCACGTAAAATCTTTCGTATAGTCACAACGTCCCACTATGTCTGTTTATATGTATGAACTCAAATATATTCCAATGTATGAAATGAAAAACCCATATTTACGTCTATTAGCTTTGTCCCGTTACCACAATGCCTAAAGGAGTGTACACCTCAAATGTTGTATACCAAGAAGTTTTGCGCGATGATTAACGGTCGTTATATTTTATCATTTATTGTTTGACGTTTAGTTTTAATAACTGCTTTTTAATATATTGTTTGGTATTAGATATTTTATTCAAAACTCAATTATCACATGTTATTATACTTGGATCTTACCACGATGTAGTGTTTCGTTAATTATCTGCCGCCAGGCAATTCCGCCGCTATGCACGGGTACTCGCCTAGTATTATATAAGCACTCAAAATAATATAGTATAAAATGTGAAATTAAAACCCACTAACTTATATATTTCATTTATATAAATATGTATAAGGATAAATAAATGGACATTATATAAAAATGGTAGTTTGGTAGGTTTTATAAGTTACAAAAACTATAAACATGATTTTTACGTCTTTTCGGCTAATACTGTAAAATTAACGTTTTTCGTTAATTAAAACTTAGACGATCGGAACCGTCTAATGTAAAATTTATGTACTTAATACAATTAAAAACCGATAAAACCCGAACTAAATAACATATGGACATTAACGGGCTAAGTTAGCATTATGGGACTAATAATCCAACTAAATGGGCTAAACACTTATAAAATTACTTATTAGGCTTAACCCATTTGGGCCCAACATGTAAAATATAATACTATTAAAAGTATAATTGGGCTAATGAAAAGTATTGGGCTTGTAATAGGCTTATTGGGCCTAAAACATGTAAATAACTAAAACTAGTAAACTAGTATGAAAGTTACCAATACATAACACTAAAATGAGTAAATGAGAATGTATAAACCCACTTGATCATCATCATATATATAAAATCATCATATGTATACATAATTGTTATTTTTATAAAGTCATTGGACAAAAGTATAAGACGAGTATTATTTGTCTAGGTTTCCGTGATTGAAGCACATACCGTACATCCAAATCGCCGATAAACGCCTTCCCACATCAACATGAGTTCATAGCCTCGCACTCTTTTAAATGTTTTTATGAAATTTTTTATAAACCCGCGAGGGAGATAACATGTTAGTTTTGATAAAATAGGACACCATTTGTCCCGATTGTTTGTTTATTGATTTGGGCCCGAATGATTGTATGGCCCGATGAATGATTATATGACCCGATAGATGAAATGAAATGGATTATTAAAGTTAGGTTATGTCACTAAAAGTCCCATTAGCATGAATTGTGATGTGACAATCCGTCAATTTATGGTTGATATTTTATTCTCAATATTTATTTGAAAACATTATTTTAATGTTACAATATGAACTCACTTATTTTTGGGAAGAAATTTGGATTTACGTCTTGAAGTAGCATCGACTACGTCTAAACCGGAGGATTCAACGTTACGTGCTTACGTTTACATACACCGTTTTGATGACAGTCCGACATTTCAGAAAATAAATTTTTCCGTGAATATTACTTTGGAGTTTTAAATTTGTGTTAGTTCATAAACTCACAAATTTACGAGAAGAGAGTAGGACTTACGATTTTATTTTTAACGTCCTTTACGACTAAACCGGAAACCTTAGGATTACGTATTTACGTTTTCGAACTCCGTTTTTGATGAGACAACTTTTATTGGATTCGTTTTGTGACGTTGATTCATAATTTATAAAAACGTTTTTCATAAAACGACCCGAGGGCACGCAAATCGAGAAAACTAGAATCGAGAAATACCCGTAAACTAGTGAGATGGGACAAAATACATTGTCCCACCCCACTAGCTTAGGTTGGACGACACACTTGACACCACACCATGAAGGTGGCATCAAGTTAGCTAGTTTGTTACATGTGTAAGCAAGCTTACTCTTTAAGCTACACCATCCTTTACCACTAAACACAAAACCACTAGAAACTTCATTCCATCTTTCCCTTACATGCAAACTCTCTCAAAACTCTCTCAATACTCCTCCCTTGCCGTCCAAAATAAAGCTACACACACCCCTTTTGATCTCTTCTAGCCATGAAACACATGTTTACTAGCTCTATTAAGGAGTTCTCTTGAAGCCTTGATCATTTGGTGGCCATATTAACATCATTGGAGGTGATTTGCTTATGTCCTAGGGCTGATTTCCCAACATATGTTCTTGATATTTGATGGTCTTGGAGTTACTTGTTGTGTTCATCAAGTTCTTGTCTTCCAAAAACAAGGAAAACACTTGGTTGGTAAAGAAGATCATCCTCTCCATTTTTCTCTTGTTATTTTGTAAAGAACAAATGTATTTTCTTTCATTTTGTATATGTATATGATGTATATATGATGATAAAAATGTTGTGTGGGGATCAAGTGTTGATAGATATGCTTAAAAATGATAATAACTATAAGAAATGAGGTTAAAATCTTGATTATTTAGTTGACTGTATAAAAACAGTATATAACTAAAACAAGAACTGATAAAATTGCATGGTATGATCCATTTAAAGTAAGTACAAGATGTTATACACATTTGAGAGTTGTCCACGCAATGGAATCAAAATAATGAGTGAGATATGATCAAAACAAGTTAGGTGGTCTAATCTGAATAAGCAGTTTTGTAGGGACTGTTAAGGCAAGATGAACTCAAAATGGGCAGTATCTATACCTAAGTTTAATGTAGCACATAATATGAAGAACATGTCACCCAAAAATGAGCTTCTAATTCATTATAGAACTCTAGATATGGTAAAAATGGTGAACATGAAGATAAAAATCAGATTTTTGGAATTAATGTTTACTATTATTATATAAGCACTCACATTTTAATGTATAAAATGTAAAATAAAAACCCACTAACTTATAAAACTTATTTATATAAATATATAAAAGGTTAATTAAATGGATAAATTATATAAATGGTGGTGAAATAATATTTATAAGTAATAAAAACTATAAACTTGATTTTTACGACTTTTTTCGGCTATCGCCGTAAAATTAACGTTTTTCGCCAAATAAAACTTAGACGACCAAACCCGTCTAATGTAAAGTTTATAAAAGTCATATACTCATATATAAGTATCTGATACAAGTAAAAACCGATAAAACCCGAACTATAAGAAATACGGATATTTACGAGCTAATTAAGCATATTGGACTAATAATTGGACTAAATAAGATAAAAACTTGTAAAAAGAACTTATTGGGCTTAACCCATTTGGGCCCAACATGTAAAATATACATACTGATAATATAGGTATAAAAGGGATTAAAACAAGTTAAAGAACTTATACTAAGCTTAATGGACATAAAATAGGTAAATAGGTAAAACTAGCAAACTAGTAAAAAGTTACCGACACATAACACTAAAATGAGCAATCGAGAATATGTAAACCCACTTGATCATCATATATATATAATCATCATATGTATACATAATTGTTATTTTTATAAAGTCATTGGACAAACGTCTAAGACCGAGTATTATTTGTCTAGGTTTCCGTGATTGAAGCACGCACCGTACGTCCGAATTGCCGATAACCCGCCTTCCCACATCAACGTGAGTTCATAGCCTCGCACTCTTTTAAATGTTTTTATAAATGTTTTATAAACCCGCGAGGGAGATAACATGTTAGTTTTTATAAAATAGGACACCATTTGTCCCGATTGTTTGTTTATTGATTTTGGACCCGAATGATTGAATGACCCGATTGTATGACCTGATAAATGAATAATGGACCCGATAGATGAAATAAAATGGATTATTAAAGTTAGGTTATGTCACTAAAAGTCCCATTAGCATGAATTGTGAACTACCGGGAGTTGGTAGACGCTTATGCATTTAATAGTACTATTTGGGGACGATCACCCCAGTTCGCACCTTGACGGTTGATCCCCGTCGTGCCACATTGATTGGTAAGCGAATTTATGTATGAGAAGATTTCCATAGCGTGACCTTTGTGACGATACGCTACTTTAGATGGGAAAAATTGGTATCGGGTTAGCTACCCGTTTTGGTTTAGTAAGGTAACAATGTCATGCGGCTTATAATAATCCAAAAACTAACGAAATACTACTAGACGCTCCGAATTACGATGTATTGCCTGACTAGCAATACTGGGTCATACTATTGATATTATGTTCGTGTTTTGGTTTTCATAACCATATTCATATAACGATTTTTATTTGATTTTATACGACGTCATAAGACGTATCGTATGATGTTTTTTTTACGACGTTGGCTCGTATACTGATTTTTAAGGCAAATGCCTATATTATGATTTTCGATAAGGATTTGTATAAAATGATTTTGGCTATTTCATGGCCTATCAAGCGATTTGTACAAAATGATTTTCAGTAATACTTTTATACTGATATTATATTGATGGAATTGATTTAACTCTATGAATTCACTCGGCGTTATCGCTGACCTTTTCTTTTAACATGTTTTATCTCAGGTACTTGAAGGTAATTCTCGGGAAGACGACAAGAATTCATGGCCCGCACCTAAATAACATATTTCCATTCAAATACTTTGTAAAACTTTGTATGTAATGTAATGACTTGGGACCGATGTAACTTTGATATTTATGAATGGAAATGATTTATTAATAAACGACGCTATTTTTATGTGTTGTCTATGATGTGAGTAATGTGCTATCCCATAACACCAACTAGTCTTCCGCTGTATTGAGTTGTATAAATTTGGGGGTGTTACAGTTTGGTACCAGAGCTCTCGTTATAGAGAACGAAAGATTTTTAAAACCAAGGTTTTGGATAAAACTCTTCAAAATCTTTTAACTATAAACATTTTTCTAAAAATGTCTAAAAATCTTTTGACTATAACGGTGCCGAAGAATTCCCGATTTACCGACAAGGCCAGACTGAGAAGTGTTATTTTAATATATATATAACTTTGATTATATATATATATATTTGATGTAATTTTATTACATGATTGTTTGATGATTATTTTTATATTTTTACGAGGTATTTATACGACGTCGATTGTCACAAGAAACCCTAAATCTCCTAGTAAATTAATCGAAGCTATCCTCGTAGGAATTCTAGCTATCCTAGATCTAAACCAAGTTGTGGATATTTATGATCCCAACAAATTGTTGATATTCATAGGAATGTAGATATTAGTTGATTGTGATTTTGAAAAAGGATTGGCGAGATTAAATCTGATATCGATGTCATGACGATCTTTTCTTATAGAGTGGAGTTTGACAAAACATTATCACCAGGAAAGATGTCATCTGATTCGTTGTCATCCAATTCTCAAATTGAAATCGAAAGGGTGAATGTTGCACTTGAGGCTGTCAATGGAACCATTACCCAGAAGCCTCATGCCACTAATACCTTTCCGAGAAGTTTAACTGAATGATCGAGTCATTTCATGCTAGTGACTCATTTGATAATTGTTGTTGTAAGAGCTAATAGGATTGGAAATTAAGTGTTGATTCATATTGAGATTGTATTGCCTTTACAAGGCCGAAGAATAAGGTTGTAAGTATTGGATAATAAAGTAGGATATCGAATTGAGTGTAAGATGATTGAAACCTGAATAAAGTAAAAATTTAACCTGTATGGAATAAGAAATTGTTAAGAGGAAGTCGTTAAGTTCTTTGATTGAATTATAAGGTTTTAATTGATTGTTGATTCGTGTTAAGGGTTGTTCCTAAGCCATTGTCCACTAACGAGGATGCCCAGTGTCCAATAAATAAATTGAAGAAATCTTCTTCTGATTTGGGACCGATGGATCTTCCGGGACATGTGGAACACCTAATGACTTTTGTAGATTAGTATTCATTGTGGTATCTTTTAAAAATCCCTAACTTAACTGAGACATCAGTTGGTAGGATGAGTTTTGAGAATTGTATGACATAGTGACATGTAATGTGTTACGGTACAATTTGACTTGTTTGTGAATAATGAAAAAGACTACCTTTTATTACTAAATTCTACATGTATCGATGTTATTTATCTTTTTTTGCTTAATCCTAATGTTCGCATTAGTGATGCAACCATTAAACAAGTACTCATACTGATTAAGTTACGTTGTGAATTATTCTTTTAGAGTGCCATCGAGATCATGAACCTCATGATTATGTGACTAAAGCTCATTTCCTATCATATTGTAGTTAGTTCTTGGTGAACAACTCTTCATCACTCCTTTGCAGATCACACATTGTTCTTATAAAGTTAAAACGGTATCCTTTGAGAAATTTTAATTTTCATCAATATAGGGATTATTCAAAGTGCGATTTATAAGTGATTGTTATCGAAATGAAGTTGTTTATAAAACACCTTGGAAAACTTAATTGTTTTCATAACAAGGAAAATCTTTGTAAATATATTTTTGATTCTTATTTAAGAATTAAGCATGAAAATGCTTTTATTATAAACATGATGATAAAATTTTGACGAACTGAGTATTGCATCGTTAATCTTGAAATTGTATATAGTTGCGCGCCTACATACAATTTGGAATGGACTATGCAAGACTGATTAGTAGTCACCATAAAACTAATGAATAAACACTACATTTTCTATGAAATTGTGAAAGATTAAAATTTTAAAGAGATCTGCAAGAAGTGAAAATAAGGACATAATGTTAGGGACACCTACATATGTGCCTGTAGCATCTATTCTTCTGAGTTGAATTTACTCATCTGTGGAATTTGTCTTATTTGACAATTTATATTCCGTTCTTGTCTAATTCTCCCGTAGTGAGATTCTTAGGAAAAGTATCTGATTACTGAGTGTTGATACCCGACTGGATGTATTGACGTTCTTATCATTTCTTATGATTTGATTTCATTTGAATGACCTGGGTAACGATCTGAGGAGCTTTCAAATGCGTGCTCAAATTATGAAAACATGGGATATATTCATATTCGTTAAATGTTTTCGTCTGTATCTGATTTGAAATTCTCTCGCATAGATTATGCGTTGACCTTACTCTTTTAATGGTAGTTGTGGCTCCATATATCCTTGAATTTATGAAGGATTATGAGTTATTATTAGTCTTTTGAGAAGTTCACATCTTACCAATGGCAACGAAACTGGAAAGTTAGTAATGCCAGTAGAATGGATTGATTGATTATGACATGACGAAATTGTCTTAATTGATGGGAACTCGAATATAATTTCCCTAAATGATAAGATGTTGATTATCAAAAGTGAACTAAATAATTCTTGATGGATGACCATATCATGTATTAAGACTTGAAATATTACCATGAATGGTTGTGAATTAGTTATAGATATTGTAATCTAGAAGAACCTAATATAAATTTATTAAAAGATGTTTCCGTTATCTGAAACTTTAGTTAGTATTTGTTGATGAATTACCTAGACTTTCGCCATTAAGGCAAGTTAAAATTGGTATTGATTATATTTCCGGTGCTGCACCTGTGGCTTGTGCACTGTACGTCAGCACCATCTAAATTAAAGGAATTACCGTACAACTGAGAGAGTTGTCGGAGAAAGATTTTATTATACCAAGCCTGTCATCATGAAGAGCTATGGTGTTATCATTCCTTATATTTATAGATTACTGTGACGGAGTAAATTGACAATCGAAAACGATATCCATAACTCGAAATGGAAGATTTGTTCGATCATTTACAAGGTTTTAGCGTATGTTTTAAAGATTTGATTCACGACATGGTTATCATCAACGTCGCGTCCGCGAAAAAGATTATGTATTCCAATCACTACATCCGGTACTTATAATGAACATTATGAGCTTCACGGGATGTCGTTTGGATTGACTAATACACATGTAGCATACATAAATTAGGTGAATCACGTGTGTAGGCTGTAATTTAATAAATTCATGCTCGTGATCATTAAGGACCATTTGTTTGTTTTAAGAATAAGAAGGGGTTAGAAAGTGATTATAGATTGCCCTGGATTGGCCGAACGATAAAAACCTATACCTTGAATAATTAACATGAGATTAAAGACTTAAACCTTTACATTATTTGACTATGTGATTAATAGATAATGGATTATAAATTGACACTTCAAAAATTAGAGCCATTTTAGACTTTGGGTTATACTAAAAAGAAAGTGCAAATATATTTTGACAACTGTTTTAACAAAGGATTTTTAAGAGATTATTCCCTTATACACAAACCATTTAACTAAACTTCTGTTTAGGGGTAAATGTTTGTGTATACCTTAAGACAAATTAAGAAGGATTGAGTAAAACTATTTAAAACATGATTTGAAATCTGAAACGGTAATTTTTGCTTTTCAAACTAAGAAAACTTTGACCAAAGTATAAACAAAGATTATTTTCGAACATTTACGGATCTTATTAATTACTTTCGATAAATTAGCAAAAATCTTGATAGTTAAAATCAAATTTATTTTGAACATTTTATATAATTGGTCGAACTAAGAAATTTAAAACGTTTACGTTTCATAAAAATTTAATAATTATTATTTAATTAATTATGATAATTATCGACGCTTTAGACGACAGATTGAGTAAAACAGATAAAAATGATAGTAAAGACGAAACTAAAACATAGAAGATATGAAGAAAGAATTTTTGAATAAATACGGTTGTGATATTTATTTCATCAGGAAGGTGAACGTAATTACTGACGCATAATATAGAAAGAATATCTGAGTGAATTGTGGACATGATAATTATATCATCATGAGAGATGAATATAGATACTGACATATTATATAAAAAGGATAAAGAACCAATTAGGATATATTTCTTAATAATGAACGTGCAAAATAAATTGCCGAACAATTTAAAATATAGCCGATACTTATAAAGAGGATAATATAAATTATAAAAGAGGTTCGCGGCTAATGTGAACAATTAAAAATTGGGAAGCCGATAGCGCTGAATGTATAAAAGGCCACTTATGGTTGCCTAAATATGGAAATTGTGAGATATAGTTATGTTGGAATTTGTAAGTATAAGTATTCTATTTATGTCATTTATGACTAGAAGTATCTTTGTCTGAGGAAGTTGTACTGATGGCAATTACGAAGGTAGACATCGCCTCATACATTAGTAGACGTCTAGCTATTACAAAGGTCATCATCTGAATTTAATTCGATTTGGGTCATCGTCGACAGACTGACCAAATCTGCTAATATCATTCCCGTTAATGATAAAGGCAAAAGAGTTATGTAAACAATAGTGTGCCTGTATTGAACATCTTTATCAAGATCCTCGCTTCGCATCGAACTTCTAGAGATTTGCTCAGAAACCATTGAGAACGAACCTTGATGAGAGTACTATGTACCACCCCAATCTAAGGGACGAGGTAAAGTAACGATACAAAGTAATACAAGTGCTGTTTTATGTTTGAATGAATGGCCTTTGGTAATAGACCGTATAATCGTTTTCCTTTGGAGAGATTATCATTGATAATCATCGTATTAGGATTGAGATCGAATCTTGTTAGGATCTAAATCTTAGAGCATCTATAAGCAGGAATTGAGATAAAGACACCCGACATACACCCATTGTGAGTTGGACATGTCTTTTAGGTTTTAGGTTTCCTATGATGGCGAACCTAACCTTACAAAATACCCGACCCGTGAAACCTGAAAAGATTGTTGAAATTAGGATTTGATTATTGACTGCCGATAGTGGGCAGGAAGTTATGTGAATATGAAATATAGATCTTGAAGTGCCAAATGGGTAGCGAAGTTATGCCACAATTTTTAACCTTGGAAAAATGAATTCATGATCTGATAAATCATGGGATATAAGTCCCCATTGTATGGGACCATTGAGATGATGAAAAAGTTGGGATTGAAAGGCATATAAGCTGGATCTACCCTAGGACTTCAAGAACTGCGTGAATTATGTTTCCTAAATCGAACTTGATGGAATATCTATCAAGTGAAAATCTGATTGTTCTTAGTAAAGCTTAGATCCGCGAAAAGTTGCATTCATCAAAAACCCGTGAACATCATGGATAGAGAAAGTAAGTCAACATTAAGCCTGATCTTATTCCCGTAGTTATGTTTGATAGAACTCGCGTATTGTAATGAATTGAACTTGTGAGAAAAGACCGAATGTGGAGGAAATACCCACATGGCTTTAACTCTATAAGAAGCGAGTAGTAAGGTAAGATGATCTTTGAGGACAAAGATCCTGTTTAGGGGTAAATGCTGTGACAATCCGTCAATTTATGGTTGATATTTTATTCTCAATATTTATTTGAAAACATTATTTTAATGTTACAATATGAACTCACTTATTTTTGGGAAGAAATTTGGATTTACGTCTTGAAGTAGCATCGACTACGTCTAAACCGGAGGATTCAACGTTACGTGCTTACGTTTACATACACCGTTTTGATGACAGTCCGACATTTCAGAAAATAAATTTATCCGTGAATATTATTTTGGAGTTTTAAATTTGTGTTAGTTCATAAACTCACAAATTTACGAGAAGAGATTAGGACTTACGATTTTATTTTTAACGTCCTTTACGACTAAACCGGAAACCTTAGGATTACGTATTTATGTTTTCGAACTCCGTTTTTGATGAGACAATTTTTATTGGATTCGTTTTGTGACGTTGATTCATAATTTATAAAAACGTTTTTCGTAAAACGACCCGAGGGCACGCAAATCGAGAAAACTAGAATCGAGAAATACCCGTAAACTAGTGAGATGGGACAAAATACATTGTCCCACCCCACTAGCTTAGGTTGGACGGCACACTTGACACCACACCATGAAGGTGGCATCAAGTTAGCTAGTTTGTTACATGTGTAAGCAAGCTTACTCTTTAAGCTACACCACCCTTTACCACTAAACACAAAACCACTAGCAACTTCATTCCATCTTTCCCTTACATGCAAACTCTCTCAAAACTCTCTCAATACTCCTCCCTTGCCGTCCAAAATAAAGCTACACACACCCCTTTTGATCTCTTCTAGCCATGAAACACATGTTTACTAGCTCTATTAAGGAGTTCTCTTGAAGCCTTGATCATTTGGTGGTCATATTAACATCATTGGAGGTGATTTGCTTATGTCCTAGGGCTGATTTCCCAACATATGTTCTTGATATTTGATGGTCTTGGAGTTACTTGTTGTGTTCATCAAGTTCTTGTCTTCCAAAAACAAGGAAAACACTTGGTTGGTAAAGAAGATCATCCTCTCCATTTTTCTCTTGTTATTTTGTAAAGAACAAATGTATTTTCTTTCATTTTGTATATGTATATGATGTATATATGATGATAAAAAATGTTGTGTGGGGATCAAGTGTTGATAGATACGCTTAAAAATGATAATAACTATAAGAAATGAGGTTAAAATCTTGATTATTTAGTTGACTGTATAAAAACAGTATATAACTAAAACAAGAACTGATAAAATTGCATGGTATGATACATTTAAAGTAAGTACAAGATGTTATACACATGTGAGAGTTGGCCACGCAATGGAATCAAAATAATGAGTGAGATATGATCAAAACAAGTTAGGTGGTCTAATCTGAATAAGCAGTTTTGTAGGGACTGTTAAGGCAAGATGAACTCAAAATAGGCAGTATCTATACCTAAGTTAAATGTAGCACATAATATGAAGAACATGTCACCCAAAAATAAGCTTCTAATTCATTATAGAACTCTAGATATGGTAAAAATGGTGAACATGAAGATAAAAATCAGATTTTTGTATTTAATGTTTATTATTATTATATAAGCACTCACATTTTAATGTATAAAATGTAAAATAAAAACCCACTAACTTATAAAACTTATTTATATAAATATATAAAAGGTTAATTAAATGGATAAATTATATAAATGGTGGTGAAATAATATTTATAAGTAATAAAAACTATAAACTTGATTTTTACGACTTTTTCGACTATCGCCGTAAAATTAACGTTTTTCGCCAAATAAAACTTAGACGACCAAACCCGTCTAATGTAAAGTTTATAAAAGTCATATACTGATATATAAGTATCTGATACAAGTAAAAACCGATAAAACCCGAACTATAAGAAATTCGGATATTTACGAGCTAATTAAGCATATTGGACTAATAATTGGACTAAATAAGATAAAAACTTGTAAAAAGAACTTATTGGGCTTAACCCATTTGGGCCCAACATGGAAAATATACATACTGATAATATAGGTATAAAAGGGATTAAAACAAGTTAAAGAACTTATACTAAGCTTAATGGACTTAAAATAGGTAAATAGGTAAAACTAGCAAACTAGTAAAAAGTTACCGACACATAACACTAAAATGAGCAAACGAGAATATGTAAACCCACTTGATCATTATATATGTATAATCATCATATGTATACATAATTGTTATTTTTATAAAGTCATTGGACAAACGTCTAAGACCGAGTATTATTTGTCTAGGTTTCCGTGATTGAAGCACGCACCGTACGTCCGAATTGCCGATAACCCGCCTTCCCACATCAACGTGAGTTCATAGCCTCGCACTCTTTTAAATGTTTTTATAAATGTTTTATAAACCCACGAGGGAGATAACATGTTAGTTTTTATAAAATAGGACACCATTTGTCCCGATTGTTTGTTTATTGATTTTGGACCCGAATGATTGAATGACCCGATTGTATGACCTGATAAATGAATAATGGACCCGATAGATGAAATAAAATGGATTATTAAAGTTAGGTTATGTCACTAAAAGTCCCATTAGCATGAATTGTGAACTACCGGGAGTTGGTAGACGCTTATGCATTTAATAGTACTATTTGGGGACGATCACCCCAGTTCGCGCCTTGACGGTTGATCCCCGTCGTGCCACATTGATTGGTAAGCGAATTTATTTATGAGAAGATTTCCATAGCGTGACCTTTGTGACGACACGCTACTTTAGATGGGAAAAATTGGTATCGGGTTAGCTACCCGTTTTGGTTTAGTTAGGTAACAATGTCATGCGGCTTATAATAATCCAAAAACTAACGAAATACTACTAGACGCTCCGAATTACGATGTATTGCCTGACTAGCAATACTGGGTCATACTATTGATATTATGTTCGTGTTTTGGTTTTCATAACCATATTCATATAACGATTTTTATTTGATTTTATACGACGTCATAAGACGTATCGTATGATGTTTTTTTTACGACGTTGGCTCGTATACTGATTTTTAAGGCAAATGCCTATATTATGATTTTCGATAAGGATTTGTATAAAATGATTTTGGCTATTTCATGGCCTATCAAAGCGATTTGTACAAAATGATTTTCAGTAATACTTTTATACTTATATTATATTGATGGAATTTATTTAACTCTATGAATTCACTCGGCGTTATCGCTGACCTTTTCTTTTAACATGTTTTATCTCAGGTACTTGAAGGTAATTCTCGGGAAGACGACAAGAATTCATGGCCCGCACCTAAATAACATATTTCCATTCAAATACTTTGTAAAACTTTGTATGTAATGTAATGACTTGGGACCGATGTAACTTTGATATTTATGAATGGAAATGATTTATTAATAAACGACGTGATTTTTATGCGTTGTTTATGATGTGAGTAATGTGCTATCCCGTAACACCAACTAGTCTTCCGCTGTATTGAGTTGTATAAATTTAGGGGTGTTACATGTGAACTACCGGGATTTGGTAGACGCTTATGCATATAATAGTACTATTTGGGGACGATCACCTCAGTTCGCGCCTTGACGGTTGATCCCCGTCGTGCCACATTGATTGGTAAGTGAATTTATGTATGAGAAGATTTACACAAGCTTGATTATTGTGACGACACGCTAATTTAGATGGACAAATATACTTTTGGGCTAGCTACCCGTTGTTTGTTGTAGTAAGGTAACAATGTCATGCGGCTTATAATAATCCAAATAACGAAATACTGCTATACGCACTGAATTACGATATATTGCCTAACTAGCAATATGGGGTCTTATTATTGATATTATGTTCGTGTTTTGGTTTTACATAACCATATTCATATAACGGTTTTTGTTTAACTTTATACAACGTTATAAAACGTATTGTATGATGTTTTTACGACAATGGTTCGTATAATGATTTTGAAGGCAAACGCCTATATTATGATTTTTGATAAGGATTTGTATAAAATGAATTTGGCTATTTTATGGCCTAGCAAAAAGATTTGTACAAAATGATTTTCGGTAATAATTTTATACCGATGTTATATTGATGGATTTCATTAAACTCTATGAATTCACTCGGCGTTATCGCTGACCTTTTCTTTTAACATGTTTTATCTCAGGTACTTGAAGGTAATTCTCGGGAAGACAACAAGAATTCATGGCCCGCACTTAAATAATAATTTCCATTCAAATTCTTTGTAAAAGTTGTACGAAATACTACGACTTGGGACCTATGTAAATCTGATATTTATGAATGGAAATGCTTTATTAATTAAACGACGCAATTTTTAAGCGTTGTCTATGATGTGAGTAATGTGCTATCCCGTAACACCAACGAGTGTTCTGCTGTATTGAATTGTGTAAATTTGGGGGTATTACATCGACCCTGCTAATATAGAATCAAGTGAACAGTGACAATAATATGGTTTTTACTTTCTTATCTTGCTTAACTTTCGATTAATAAAAAAACAAATACTCAGGATTTATAACTCATAAGCCGTCGACCCACAAAATCCTTCACCCAATCTGGACATCCACACTTCCTTGATATAACATATATCAGTGAGGCATGGTCATGTCCAAATACAAATGACAAATCTGTTGACTCTAGTATGCTTGTGATAAGTCCAAAGTACTTAAAGGTTGGAGTACACTAATAAGTGTGAAAACACTTATCCTTTTACCACTTATTTCCAATAATAACAAGACCAAAACGTGTATTTTATGTCGTAAAAGTCGGAATTATGCGTGGTTTGTGTTTTTATTGTGTTTCAGGATAAAAATATGAAAAAGGGAGAAAACATGGGCTATCATGGGCTTTTATCGAAGAAAACAAGAAAAGACGAAGTCAAAAGATCGAGAGTGTAAAAAGAACGGAAGTACAAGGCCTATTCTGAAGATTTATCGAAGAAAAAGTCTAAAGACGGAAGTTTAATGAAGTCGAAGAACTCAAGTCTAATTGTAGAAGAAAATTATAAGACGAGTTCAATTTGTATCGACGAATCCCGAGACGACGTCGAGAAAGACAAAGAATTTAAATCGAGTCGAGACTAGAAGAAAGAAAGAAGGAAGCAACACATGCACTCCCTGCCTCCTATATATACCCTCCTAATGTGTCATTAGGAGGGTGTTAGTTAGTTAATTAGTCAATTTTTAGTTTCTATTTTTAAGTGTTTTTTTAATTTTCTTCTCTCTAGTTTTTCAAGCTTATCAAACATTAATCTTGTAATCTTTTGATCTTAATCTTCACTTTAATCAAGCTTATTTCTTAATCTCATTCTACCTTTCTTAATAATCTAATATTTTTGCTTAATTAATCATGTAGTTGGTTTAATTTTGTTGATGATGTGATTGTTTTGCTTATTTGAGTGTGCTTATTGAGTTGGTGTGTTTAGAGTTTTTAGATTAAGGTGCTTATTTGCTTAAATTTCATGTTTAATAGTTTTTAAAATAAGTTGATTTTGGTAGCTTAATATTTTTATAAAAAGTTGATTTTTAAATTTAGCTTATTTAGTATTTTTAAAAGTTTTAAAATCTTAGCTTATTTACTTTTTCTTAAAATCTTTTTGGTTAAAGTTTTGGTTAAGTGCTTATTTTGGATTTGCTTATTTGCTTAATATTAGTGTTATCCGGGATTTTCATAAAGCCTTAACATTTATTCCAGATAGTGGTATTAATTGGAATCTGGATAAGCTTATTACTGAACCCGGATAAGGACGAGAAGGAATTCCGGATTGCTTATGTTTGGTGGATTCCGGATAGTAAAGTAGTGAAATGGATTCCAGATTAGAATTCTTTTATTGATTACGGATAAAGAGTAATACAAAGATCCCAGATAACGTTTTAAACGAATTCCGGATAAGCACCTAGCTAGATTCCTGATAAGCAAAATTATACACATTCCGGATAACGAAATTCTTAAGGATTCCGGATAACTTTATAAACACATATTCCGGATAAGTGCTTTAATCGGATTCAGGATTACTTTGTTGTTTCATATTCAGGATAAGACTACGAACTTCGATTCCGGATAGTGGGTAACCTATTATTCCGGATAGTGTGGAGCTGTGTGTATTCCAGATAAGGAAGAGTAACTCGATTCGGGATAGTTAGAGAAATAGGTATTCCGGATAGCTTTAGTTTTTTTTTATTCCGGATTACAAGTTGAATTATTCAGGATAGTTCTTTATTCTAGTTTACTGTTTTATTTTTCAAGCTTTATTTTTCCCGCCTTTTTACTTAGCATTATTTTAACTTGTCTTATTTTAGTTTAATTTTTAAAGTTTACATTTTTATAAGTTTTCATCATTTACTTTTTAATTTTTAAAGTCTTTATTTTTAGTTTAAATTTCACGCTTTCATTTTTACTTAGTTACTCAACGACATTTTCATTTTCACTTTTAGTTTAAAATAGATAATCAAACCATTTTATTTTCCACCAAGAACGACTGAGTCGCACTTTCAACTTGTAATAAATTCGAAAAGACTGGAATTAACGAACTTTCATACGAGGTAATCCCTTGTATTAAATGGCGCCGCTGCCAGCTCTTTTCGTTAATATTAACGGTTTTTAGTGAGAGACGCGTTGGATTTTGGGATCCGTTCATTTTTTAACGTTATTTTTCTTTCTTAAAAACTTTTAAAAATCCATAAAAATTAAAAATTTTCAAAAATTCAAAAAAAATAGAAAAACATAAAAAACCAAAAATATTTCTTGTCTATCTTTCTTTTCTTTTTGTAGGTGTATACGCGTACCCGTGCTCGTAAGAAGAAAGAATTCAAGCCGAAGTCGAAACTCCACCTATTGTCACAATGGACAATCGACCAATGATCTAGCTTTTGCAATCGCAAGTAGAGGAGAACACTGATGCTATTGTCATACCCGAGATTGGAGCCAACAACTTTGAACTCAAATCCGGCTTCATTCAAATGGTCTCTACTCAACCTTTCTTGGGGCGTACACTTGATGATCCTCATGACCATATAAAAAGGTTTCTTCAACTCACTAATACGGTTAAGTATAATGGGGTTTCACAAGAGGTGAATCGCTTGCAACTTTTTCCTTTCTCCTTAGAGGGACAAGCCCACCATTGGCTTGATGAGGAACAGCCACACAGTATTCTTACGTGGTCGGATTTAGAGACCAAATTCATCAACTACTTTTTCTCACCCTTACGTACTACCGCTTTGCGGAATGAAATCATTAACTTTGAACAAAAGTACGGTGAGACATTTAGTGAATCTTGGGACCGTTTTAAGGAACTTTTAAGAAAGTGTCCACAAAATGGTTTCACAAAAGTACATTGATGTAGTGGTTTTACTACTCTTTAGGAAAAGAGAGCAAAAGTGGCAAGTATTAAGTGTCAGTTTAGGAAAACCAAGCACTAATGACCAATTAAGTTCAAGTTCGTTTCACAAGGAGGCTAGTGTGTTATGTGTGTAATGATATGTATTAATTTGTGATTATATTGCTAAGAAAAAAGAAAATAGAAATGAGAAGAGAAGAGAATGACGGTTATGAAGACGGATTAAACTAAGTCTAAAAAGGCGTACACGTAAAGCCGTAAAAACTACCAAAATTAAAATTTTAACCTTAAAATTCCTAAAGATACCAAAAATCCCTAATAGAGTTTACAAAAATCAAAACTTGCAAAAACCTTTTAATTAATTAGATAATGACTTTTTAATGCTAATTAAAGCCCTAAAAATCAAAATTAATTATTAAAAATCCCTAAACAAGATTTTAAAGTTTGTAAACCTCAAAAATACTCTAATTAAGCTAAAAACTATTTTCCAAAATTTTAAAACCAATTAAAACTATTTTTAAACAATTAAAAACTCCTAAAATCAATTAAAAGTTAAATTAATTATAGAAAATAATTAAAAGACCTAAAAAATATTTGGAAAGTTGCAAAAATCCTAATTAAGTGTTTAGAACCTAGGAAAAATATAAAAACCTAAAAAATCAGACTTTTAATTTTTAATAATAAAATAATATTAAAATAATATTAAAAATCCAAAAATTATAAAAAATTCTAAAAACTTTCAAACTAGCTTAATTTAACCTAAATAACTCAGAAACGAAAGTGAAATTACCTAAATACCCCTATTGGGACTAGAAAATGGGCTAAACCCAAAACAGTACACTATTGGGCCAAATTTGGGCCCAATAACAAAAATTGTTCAAAATAAGCCCAAAAAGCACAGGTTGACTCAAAATTTGATTTTAAACAACTTTTTCCAAAGGCCCAAATGCTGAAAATGTGAAATAAGCTAACTTATAATAAGCAGCTTATTCTTAATGGGCTTTTAAGCCCATTAAGCTATAAGCTGATGCCATAAGCTAAAATTTGACACACAGGCTTCTTTTGACCTAACGAAGACTTCTGCAAAAAAAAATTTGAAAATAAGCCCAAGGAATAAGCCTGAAAATGCAATAAGCAATCTACACAAAACGACAAAATAGTCGTTTTTGAGTTCTAGGCCACCCCAAGTGCTGATTCAAGTTCCAAAAGCTTTTAAATGACTTAATTAAGCAAAATCAACAAAGAGTTTTCAAATAAGCACACTCAATAAGCTGGAAAGTCAAATAAGCACTTATGTTAAAAGTCAAAGTAGTTGGTTTTCTAGTAAAAAGTCAAAGTCAAAGTCCAATAAGCTCCAGTCTACTTAAATGGGTCAAATAATGAAGACCTATCACAAAAAATAAGTTGTTGCAAGTTTGGATAAGCTAGAATATCTTACTGATAAGCTGATGACAAAATTGCACTAGCAGGGGCTAGTTTTGGATGTTGAGCAGTGGAAAATTTTTCCACTGCTTGACTATTTTGACTTTTTGTCTTTAGTGACTTTTTTGAAGATTCAGATTTCACAAAGGCACCCAAATGATCTTTGGATCAAAAGGAGTCAATCACAATCAAAATAACACAATCACTAACACCCAATTGATAGAGTTTAATCAATTAATCATCAGACATTGCACAAACATGAACAATAAGCAGTTGAGCACAAATAAGCAGTTTTAGCTATAATCAGCCAGCCAAATTCAACCAAATGCACACAAAAGCTATTATAAACTCCAATAAGCAAGTCTAAACAGGTTTCATGCAATGGTTCAAAGAATTAAGCAAGATTCAAGCAATGAAAGTTACTGATGAACACTAACACATGCAGATTTTCTACTTTGCTGATGTATTTGACACTTAAGCCAGATTCAACACCTCAAATCTTTCAAACAGGTTATATTAACTTTGTTTAAACCACTTTTATCCCTAAGCATGCATACACACTAATTGTTCCCAAAATCCTAGGTCAAAATAAGCAGAAACAAGGTCTATATAGCAGATTGTTTGATTCAAGTGTTGAAACCCAATAACTTGCAGCAAAATACTCTCAACAAGGTATTTATCAGATACAAAGCATAAACAACAACTTCCCTTAACACAATAACAAGTTACAATCATAAACAGTTAGTCCCAAACACCCCTTTATCTTTTCCAAATCAAATTTTTCAAAGGCAAAGTAAGATTTCAGGCCAACCAAGCATCAATTAACACTAAAACAAGTAAGATAAACAGATTCAAGCAGATTTAAGCCACAAAATTCACAAGAACACAAGTTTCATACAAATATCACCAAAAATCACAAATTAAGCAGATTTTGAGATTGAGTATGCCAACCTCATGGATGTACATCCACACCCACGAATTTTGAGCGTATGTGCTAGCAAGAACAAGCACAAGCTTCCACAATAAGCCTGCTAAGATTGAACAAGGTTAAAGCACAATAACATAAAAATCAGAAACTTTGAAAATCTTGATTGATGCAAACTTGTTACCCCACACTTGATTATCCCCAAGTTATAAGCCTCACCACACCTTAACCAACTCAGTTAGGATGCTATGATCAGCCCTATAGCCCAAGAATTCCAAGATTGGAACAAGACTTAGCAAAAAATCAAGAATGAGTAAAATTGCAAACTTTTGCAACCTCCAAGTGAAAACAGGTTTTTACTTCTAAAACTAACAAGCATATAACAATAGAAAGCAGTAACAAATATTGGCCAATGACTTTTCTTCAATGTTTCAAACTCAATTTCATTAAACTTTGAAATGGGATTTACAGAAACTTGAACAAGGAAAAATCAAAAGCAAACTATAAATGTTGGACCCCTAAGCCTTTATATAGGCATACATGAACTACTAGAAAGCATAAAAACATTGCCCTAATGTTGCTGAAGTCCCCAAAATGCCCTCTTGAAGTTTGAATACCTTGAGGATCATGTGATGTTTTCTTGGCAGGTTGTGTGAGTTGGCAAGGATGAATTGCATCCAAAGGCTCAAATTGAGCTTAGAAAGTAAGCAGCAATCCTACACGTTGGATGGCTGGCAAGCTTTTGTCATTTTCCCTTTTGACGTAGCAGGGGAGGCCCCATGCAGCATGTGGGTTGGTGGGGTGTAATGTTTAAGGGTTGGGTTGTGTTAAGTATCTCCTTAATCTTAAATCTGGAGAAGATTAAGGTTTAACTGTGAAAAATGAATGAATACCCAATTTGGCTCAAGAACATCAAGAACAAGGTTTTGATCTGTTTTAATGTTTAAATGAAGTGTTAGGCGCCATAATCTTTATTAAATAAAGACTAGTTAAAAACGGGTGTAAGTGGAGTGTGATGTGGCACCAGGGAGGGATTTGATTGGTGGAGGGGAGTAAGTGGGGCACGTGGCAGCCCAGGAGTGGTCTATGTTTCTTCTTTGTCTGCCAGCTTAACACCCCCATCTTTCAGAAACTTGTCAAATGCTTTCCAACCTTCTATCAACACCTAATTCAGCTTTGTCAACTTTTGCCTTTTTACATTTTGGCCCAATTACTTTTACAAAGTAATTCAGGGGTAATTCTTGCCATTTTTGAATTCTTCAAGGGCTGGTTTGGTATTTTCTTCAATGATAATGGTCTAGACTTGTATAATTGACTGAAATTGGCAAGTCTTGATGATTGAGGGACCATTTTTGCCAAATGTTGAAAGTTGAGGGTCCTTTTTGTAAATTTGAGATTTTCAAAGGACCAAACTTGTCAATTCGTGAACTTTGAAGGACTTCATGATGTATTTGACTTTGTGGATGATATTGGTTGACAATTTAGCTTTGTTGAGGGGCTAAACTTGCCAAATCTTCAAAGTGGAGGGCCCTTTTTGTAATTTTGACAAACTTTAGGGACCAAACTTGTAATTATGAGGATACAAGAGTATAAAGTGTCAATTCTTCTATATTGGAGGACCCTTTTTGTAATTCTTCAAATCTTCAAGGGTTGATCTTGGGAAAGTCTTCTTTAGGGCTTGGTTCATTGTGCGGCTTCGTTTCCCGTGTTCGTTTTTGCATGATTCTTGTGATCTTTTGTCATTTTCTCAATATCCGTACCTAAAATACACAAGTAGCAAACACAAGCATATATATGGGTATTTTGATGATATTTAATGCATTTTAAGCCCTATTTGGAAGATGAGACTATGTATAAAAGCAGTCTTATCACTCCCCCATACTAAACCATTGCCGTGCCCTCACGCAATGCTAGAATAAAGTATCGTAGCATCTCCAAAATTCATTTTTATTCACTTTATTGAACGATAAACTAGCTACACTACTACTACTATTGCTACTTCTACTTGTGTTTTAGACATAATGTATGATTTTCATTGCAAAATGGGACGTTTAGGTTCATAGAATAAGAACACGTGAATGCTTCGTTAGAAATAATTTCATCGTCCTCGATTTTCATCCCAATTCCATGCCAAGCGTGCAACGAGATCATTGTCATTATAAGTTAGTAATGCTAACACTACTCATATGCCCTAATCACGTACTTATCCTCCCATTATTCCTAAGTTGTATCTCTTATATTTTATATTGTCTTGAATGTTTCACAAGGATACATTGTTGACTTATGCGATAACATAGATTTAGGTCTAAAAATAGAGTCCTAACGGTGTAACTAAGACTATCAAATCAATAACCCCTCCTAATAGACAACGATGTCAAAAAATTAAGTTGACAAGAAGAATCGATAAACACGGTTTCATAACGGTTTTGAACATGAGACTTATTACCAAGACTTTTATATGCCCCCTAACGGAAGGGCCTTATTATCTTTGGTTTACCTCCATCTTTTATTCAACTTCGCCATGAAGCTTTTATTATGACTTCGGTCTTGCCTTGCCTTTTATTATCCGCCTCATCGGTGGTTTTATTAGCCAAAGACGTATATCCTCACGCTAAGGCGAATTTTGGATCTTTAAAGCTTCGAAGATTAAGGCTTGATTCACTTTCAATTTTGCATAGATTTTTCGGCCTTGTGGGGCTTCAAATTGTTTGCTTGATTTAGGTGAGCACTTGAAATCTTATTATTGGGTGAAGCTTTCGATTATTAGGGTGCCAATACTTCAAAACCGTGACGCTGGCGATACCTTAATGTCTTTCCAATTTAATTACACGAAAGCTACTAGAAAAGACTAGAAACCCAACAATCCCAACTAAACCGCTAAGTCAATATTTATTAAGCAAAAAATATTTACATGCGAAGGGAGAATAAGCAAACAACGAGAACACATGAGTTTTTGAAAGAATACGAGTACTCTACGTTTAGCATAGTAACTTATAATTAACCCTATCATTTCTCGTCCTCATTTAAGAGACTTAGCCTAATGTGTAGTTAAGGAACCAAAGCTAAGTGCTCAACACGCACGGTCGAGTAAAAAATGACTCTTATTCTCGCCATCGGAAAACCTACATTCGTGTCTTCAAACACTTATAAAACATGAGAAAAAATTTAAAATTTGGCCATTTTTAGCATTATTTTGCAACAAAACGATAAACAAAAAGATAAACTTTGGAAAGCGTGAAGGTTTGGCAAGGCAAGTATCTATTCACCCCCCCCATACTAAAGTTAAACATTATCCTCAATGTTTCGAGTCTAGGGGTGCAAACAGCCCCATACTAGAGACGTAGTCGAATGCCTAATCTATCATGGAAAGGGTGTAACCAATAAATTAATAGCCATTTATGAAGTGTGCTATAAACCTAAGGTTAGAACATCAAAAGGATATATCATGGATAATGAGAAAGTCTTCAAAGCAAACGATCGAGTGCTCCCATAAAACGAACACGAGAGGCTCCAATCGTGAAGATCATGATCATCTAAAGTTCACAATTCACAAACAACCACGGAACAAAGGTTGGAAGGGCACAAATCCCCACACGTTAACTACATTAGAAAGCGATAATATGTACATAGGATAAGCATGGGACTCCCCCACGAGGCTCCTCGTTTTTGATTACCGAGTCATGAGCTCGACTCGATCCCCTCAATACTAATTATCATTGGGGAAGGTGACTTGCTCGAGGTAGTTCAAGGATGGAACTTCCCCGCCAAAGTAGTGCTTCAACCTATGTCCATTCACCTTTAAGTTAGGACCATCATCTTGAGCTAGCTCGATGGTCCCATACGGAAACACTTGAGTCACGGTGAATGGACCGGACCAACGAGATTTCAACTTACCGGAAAAGATTTTTAATCTTGAATTAAAAAGCAAAACTTGATCCCCAATGTTAAAAACCCGGTTTTTAATTTTAGAATCATGCAACTTTTTAGTCTTTTCTTTGTAAATCAATGAATTTTCATAAGCAATGTCTCTCAATTCATCCAATTCATTTAATTGCATTTTCTGGTGTTTTCCCGTGGTCTCCATATCATCATTACAATGCTTTAGGGCCCAATAAGCCTTGTGTTCTAGTTCGATAGGCAAATGACAATTCTTTCCATACACAAGCTTATAGGGAGTGCACCCAATGGGCGTCTTATGAGAGGTCCTAAAGGCCCATAAAGCATCGTCCAACTTATCCGACCACAATTGTCGGTTTTCTCCAACGGATCTCTCCAAAATCCTCTTCAAAGCTGTAACACCCGTGAAAGCGCTGTATGATGCTAAGTTATTGTCTCAAGAGCTGTTCAGTATGAGCATCTCTCTTAAGTTGTGACTCACTTGTGGATGTGATATCCCGAGCCCAACATTATTTATTTAATCCTATTTTACGTATATTTTTGAAATTTTTAAGAATTTTTATCGTAGAATTATTTGACGGGTTAAGTTGAAACCGACGTTTACGGTCGTAATTTAACGATTGACGATTTAAGAAGAACCGATAACGACTACGATACCGATGGATGCCCAAGTTTCTATAATTATTGACGATTTATCGATAATGTAATTTTTCGACAATTTTACTTACGATTCGTGTTAAGTTGAGTCGGGTGAGTTTTATAGCCTTCCGAGTACATTTAAAGTATCCCAAAAATATTTTGGAGTGTTCGGGATGATTTCCGACTCCCGTAAAATTTTCAAAATTGACTAATGAGTCGAACCCGCAAAGTTTTGAGGACGTTTTCAACTTAAGGCCAAAAGAAATCAAATATTGCAATTAGGTCCCTCCCAATCCACCAAAAAGCCCAAAATGGACACACACACAAACACATAGAACATATCACCCAAAAATTAAACACTCTCTCTCTCTTTGCTCCCCATAGCCGACGGACACCCCCAAGAACACCAAGAAATCCATCAAAATTTTTTTTTTCACTTGATTTTCATAAAAACTAAGGTTAGACCACATCTAATTTGGTCATTCCCTACATTTCTATGTGCTCAAATCCCACATGCACTAACAAAAATTTTCCAAAATTTTTCAAGATGATCCAAATTCGTTTTTGTGGCTAAATGTTGTAATGCATGTTAATTTTATGAGTTATGGAAGCATAAACACCAAGAAAACCCACCAAAAATCAATTTGGTTGTGGTGATTGGGGCACCCAAACCCCACGGCACAAGGGGTGTTTGGGGAGCCATGGTGGTGGTTGAAATTTGAGCTTATCCTAGTGTTTGGTTATGTGTTTAGTGATGATTTAAGTAGGTTTAATGGGTTGCATGTTTAATTTCTTTGATTTTGATTTTGAGATTGGTTGATCAATAGGGGTAGGACTGATTATTGGTGTTTGGATATGTTTAGGGAGGCTTAGGATGTTGCCTAGAGGTGGTTAGAAGGTTTGGAATCGAGTCTAAGTGTGTTTTTGGTATGGTCATTTTTAGGCAGAAACTTTAGGTCCATTTCATAAAAATGATTTTTCTTCCAGGTCTTAAAAACTAAATGTAGTTATAGAGGGTCTCTTTGTCTTTAATTTGGTATAAGGTAGAGCCCGTGACTCAAAACGAGCTAAAAGTTATGAGGTTTTAAAGATCGAGTACCGGGAGACGAGGACTTTCATAATCCGAATTTGTGTAAAGTTTTAGTCAAATCCCGAGGGTCACAAGTATGAATTGGTAAATGGTCAAGGGTCAAAATTTGGTCCCTAACCTGTATAAATGGGTCTATATGTTGACTTAGGAGTCAAAGAAGTCAAAGGTACTTTTCATATAGGTCAAAGAGGTCAAAATTGGTCGAAGTGCAATTTCAGCCCGTAAAATGTAGTCGTAGAAAAGCGTCGAGTAACGGGTCGTAAAAGTAAAAACTTTTATTGGGCTTAAAAACATGTTATCTACAGGTCTTATAGGATTTTTGAGAATTTTGTCAAATTTTATAAGTGTGGTTAAACATGGTAAAACAGCCCGTACTTTAGTCAAGTACCGGCAAGAATGAGTAAAAATGGACAACGTAAGTAATAAGAACGAATGGTATAAAATGAGTGATACTTGTTATTTTGTTTTTGGCGTGAGTTATACTTGTCCTAAGTGACTAGTATATATGTATTCTATACAGTACCGTAAGTATTTAAAATGAGAATACTCATTACGCGTTATTTGTGATAGGTGTTGATTTAACCGGGCATCCGTTTCGTCGTCAGTGATCATCCCTCGAACTACCGACTACTTAAGATATAAGGTGTGAATTTATAGCCTCGCTTATATTTATTTCAAATTGTTTTACCCGCGAGGGAAATGCATGCTAGTTTTTAAAAGGAACGTATATCATGAATGATTGTTAGACCCGAAAGTTGCCTTAGAAATTGTGTTGAGTACCAAGTTGCCAAAGACCCTAAATTCATGAACTATTAACTATTGTCCTGCCCTCGAGTAGGGGGAAATAGCCGCTTATGCAATTTGTAGTACTACGGGGCTAACGACCCAATGCTAGCCGAGAAGCTGTACGTTGAGTAAGTTCTGCGGTAGATTATTTTGTATGAGAGATAAGGTATAATTGCAACTGATGCCTTTAGAAGGGGCACTGGTTTCATCTGAATCACGCCGGTATTTATTACGCGGGTGATTGAGTTAACGGATTAGTGTCATGAGCTTAAACACAATTATCAGTATCCTGAATATAGATTGTTTGATCGACAAGTCTATGAATGATCACGAATGGTTTTTATTTTATATACGTTCAAATGGATTGTAAAACCTATGAATTCCACTCAACGTTTTCGTTGACCAAAATTTTGGCCTGTGTTTCAGATAACCGCTGAAGTGTAAAATGGAGCATGCATGGGATGGATGTTGTGTGTATGGCTTGGAGTCCGCTTGTTTTTCCTCCTTTTTCTACTTAAACATTTTTAAGTTTAATGTAATGTTGTTGTGAAACTGAAATTTTTGGGTTGAGATTCATGGGGACCGAAAACGCTAAACTCTGTTGTACCAAGTGGGTTGGAAAAACCGTGGACATGTATCATCTAACAATTTTTAAATTCAAGTTTTAAGTTGACGTCTTTTTAGCGTCGTTTGATATATCTTGTGTGCGATGAATACTGTGTAGCACCCATTGTTGTAGTTCCGCTGCGCATAGCAATTGTGGGGGTGTTACAGATTGGTATCAGAGCCATGAGTTATAGAGAACTAGGTCGTTTTTGAAAATCCTAAACTATAACTTTTGGTGTCGTAAGAAATGGTCCAAGCACACACAACTATCCTGCATGGCTCCGGTAAGAATTCTTTAGCATTGCTTTATATTTTAGATGTATCCCTCGAAATTGATATGAATTCCCTAAGTATTTAGTAAGTAAATACTTTGAGATATATATTGAGATATATTGTTTTGTACGTTGAGTACTTACCATCGTAATTTGCAAACTCCTGTAAAGATTATCGTATATGTTGCATGTAATTGGCATAACGGGCTACATTGCATTACATGGCAACATCGCGTTGTAATCCTACGTGTATGTAGGAATGATTTTTATGTAAAAGTATGTATATACTATGGTGTTTAAAGGCATTGCACGTGAAGCAATGGTCCTTGAGTGATTATCGTACAAGTTATAATGCGGTTTTGCTGAGATTTCGGCCTTACCGCAAATTATCAATCTTGATAATTAATTTATTGTTCGGATAACCGAGTGTGAACCTCGTTTGATACTCTAGATACGTAAATGATGCTTCGTAACATATTTTATATCGACTAGGTCGATCTCGATTGTCGTTATCGCACCGTGATGTGTCATTTTGGACATTTTCTTTTGAAACGTAATTTACTTACGTATTACTTTATTTCCTTTATTCCTAATTGGTTTGATATGTTAGTTCACGTAACTATAACATAGACGAAGTATAATCGATGATGCGTACATTGGGGCGGCGAATCATGTGTGTATATTATGAAACGCGGTTGAGGCGTGTTGCCATTTAATCGTTGTTTACTGTTCTACTTGAATTTTAAAGATGTGTTTTAAAAATAGACTAGCGTTGTAATCAAGCGCGATAACTTGGAATTTGGTTGGTTTTTGTGTTAATTTTGTGGAGTACGATTTCGAGACTCATCCGAGGCCGATAACAACATTTAGTTGACATACGTATTCTCGTTCCATTTATTTCATTTTGTTTGGTTGATTCATTATTTTGAAGTTAATATTTTACATGACGAGGTCCGGCATTTGTGCAAGTTAAGTAAGCATCGAACTTTGTTGATTGAATGATTTAAACATAAAGTGTTTTATATATTTAATATTTGGTGAATGAAGCTTTCGGATAAAAATGACGTATGATGTGTTTTGTAACAAGTAAAATTCGTGTAGAGAATAAATGGACATTGTGAAATTATTTTCCTTCAACCTTGGTTGGTAAATCGTAATAAGTAATTATTATTACTCGTAAAATCCTTGTTTTCATATATTAAAATTTGATACTAAAAGATTGTGATGGACTTGTTAAGAATTTGTTTAAATTAGTTCGAGAAAGGAGTTTATAATAAAATTTGCGAGATGACTATTGAGTATATGTAACTCGGATTTAGTATGAATTAATTTTCGGGTCAATGTAGCTAACTTTTGGCATAATTTGTAATATAGAGTAGAAAAAAAAATTGGTCATATATTTTGGAGGTAGAAACTTTGTAAAAATTGGTTTATTTTAAACATAAGGTTATGTTTACGTATGCATTGGCGTAAACTAGAACACGTTACTTGTTGTAGTAAATAAACTGGGATAAAATCGGAATATACACTTTAAGTATGAAATTATAATGCTTGAAATAAAATTTTAAACATTGATGGAACGTCATTGGAAATCATTTGTTCGTTTAATTGTCATTATAGAGAATCAATATGTGTAATTTGATGAGGCTTGTTTAAAATCGTTTGAAAAATCTTTTGTTTTATTCCGCGACGAGATGTGTTAATTTTAAAATCATTTGAAAATGGGCTAAGGATTAAAAGTTGAATTTTATATATTTTAAGATTATTGAGATAAGCATTTTGACTGTTTATTATATTATTATTATTGAGATTTAAGTCTCGACAAAAAAAAAATCAGTAAGTATCCGAGATAATACCACGTGAAACCTCTTTATCATTTGAGTCGAATTACGCGAATATGATTTAACAAAACAGTTTTGGGGAAAACATGTGTGTAATAAAAGTCAAAGGTTGAATTTTTAAGAGTTAATGGGACTAGGTTGAGTCGTGTTGGATATGTGTATATATGTGATAATATAAGTCGTAATAATAAAAACGTAAAACTTGGGAAATTCTTACTACGTATGTTTTTGGTACTTAAGATATGAACATTAATGAGGTTTTGACACAAGTATGGAGATTTTCAAACCTAATGATTTGTCAATTATGATAACCGAGTCACCGCGTCTACTAATGTTAATAATTTCCGATAGATTGAAATTTTTCCAGAAATGAAAACTTTGTATAGATTGAGAAATGAAAGGTATAAATTATTTAATGATGTAACCCAAATTGAAAATGTGTAAATGTTCGGTTTTACAATGTACAAGGTAACACTAATTATTATACGCAACTGGATTATACAACACACGCCTACTTGAATATTATTTAATAAAGATGTATATATAATGTTTTGAGTCACGATGGTTCGATCGTCCGACATCCCTTCTTTGATTTTGTGAGTCTGTATCTAAACATGAGTCGTCATGTGATTGTTCATTTAATATTGTCTATGGTATGAAACCATTATTATTATATTTATTTTTGTGTCGCTACATCGCTAGTACTTGATGATGAGGGTATGTCACCCGGTGTATTTTGTCATGATCATGGACGCCGTAACTTTCTTCTTTCGGTTAATGGAACCAAAAATTATGTATTTACTTGAATGATGCTATAAATCTTCATTAGAGTGGTTGTTTATTTATATTTAACAAAAGCGAGGAGGCGTAGCCGCTTTACCAAATTGTAGAGATGAAAGAACTCGATCCTTCTGGTGAAATTGTTTCTATTTAACCAAGTGATTATTCTTCTCTTCCCGTATACACTTCGTGGAATGTGTGTGCAACTCGAGACGATGGGAATTACAATCGTTGTTTTATTTTTATTTTTGACGCTTGTGTTGATATTCAACTTTCACCCCATGTATTCGTAGATCGCTGTTATTATCCTGAGACTTTCGTCATATATTTGAAGTATTTTCATTTCTAATGTAGTTAATTTCTGTTGGCAATTATATTGCTCGTTTACCTCGTTCGATCTCATTGATCTTAATTTTATTACTTGTTGTGCTTGCAATGATCTTTAATCATGAACCACCTTACCGTTATTTTGTGAATAGTCCATTGTGAAAATAGGTATGAGTGTGTCAAATGTTTTGGTGAACTAAATGCAAATGGTGACGATTTATTTATTTAATTATTTATTTATTTTCTCATAAAAAGGCAAAGCAAAAGGTATGTTTCCAAAGTGAACGAAAAATGTTGGATGTGTTTCTTAAACCGGTGGTAACAATATTTTCCCATTTCAAATTTCATTTCAATTGGTTTAATTATTTTGAAGATTAGGTCGAAAGCTTCCATAGTCGTGTTTGGTATGTAATAATAATGTTTGTGTTGTCACTCGATCCTCAATTATGCACAGCTTAGCTAACTAGGCATAATTCGGGAAGAGTCCTGTTTTGTTGGTTGTTGTTGCTTGATCCTCAAGTATGCATAATCTAGCTAGTTATGCATAGTTTTGGAAGGGCGATGTAGTTTCAAATAAATTGGTCGTCTTTAAAAACCGGTAGTGTTTTTGATAAATGTTTGGAAGAGGACGTTTTTAAAAATGGTGGATCCTTATGCAAGTAATCGTATTTTCTTTGATTTTTAAAGAAAATTTCTGAATTTTCTTGTGTTCGTTGAAATCTTTTCTTCTGTTTGGCGTTGACTTAGTAAGTCACTGCGACCGAGTAATTTTGGAAAATGTTTTTTTTATGAGTTGTGTGTAATGTACGAATTTCATCGGAATCGCTAGGGCGTTGATGTAATACCAAAGGGGCTCGTATCGTCACCGGGAGAAGAGTTTTTAATAAAGATGGAAAAATGCCGAAGTAGAGGAAATCAGAGTTCGAATAACTCTAAGGGAAATAACGAAGACTTCTCCTACATCAAATGTATCGTACCTTATATATTTTCTTTCTTGTTCCTTTGATATGTTTTATGACACACGATAAATTGTTGGAGTTTACAAACTGTGCGTCAGTAATTGGAAGACAATTCCATTGTCGTTTTCGTTTATTTAAGCGAGGAATCCTCTTTGCTTGACTCAACCATCCTTGATTATCGATGGTTAAACGATAGATATCCCTAGTTGATGTTTTTGTGGTAAACCCTTGCCTTTTATGCATTTGTGTGGTAAGTAATCTGGTCGAGTGATCGTAAGTTGTGAGAACTTGAGACGACATTGTCCAATGAAGTCCGATCATGGAGAACACGTGCCATGTAATGTATATTTTTTTTTTACTGTGAACGATGATATTTATTAAGATTTTGACCACGTTTGGGTCGGAAGTAAGATGGTGTTCTTGTAGTATCTTTTGGGTATGGATCCGTGTGTGAGCACCCCACGATGACATGTAAGTATTTTATTTCTTTTTGGATATGCATCCATAGCTAGCAAGCTCTTGAACCTTCTTTAACTTGCAATTTTCTTTTGACTGGACTCATCCGAGAATTATGTCAATATTCTTGTTTTATCTTGGCTTGGCTGATTAGCAAGCGTGGGTTAACTGGTTGAACTGATTGGTTTGGCATGGTTTGGCTATGTTGCAAACGTGTTGTAATTTGGTGGTATGTGTTTCATAATGGATTTTGTATTTGGTTGGATTGTGACGTTTTCGAGAGAGTTATGTATGCGTCGGATGATTAGCGTATCGATGAATTCGTTTTGACGAGCTAGGGTTGTATGTACGTAATATTGCGATAAGGTGATTTTGTATGACTAGTGTTAATTACTTCGTCTTTTATATTTTGAACATTTTCCGATGGGGTTATGTGCGACCCGTGTGATTTTCTTTATGATTAATTGTTTGTATGAGACAACGAACCAAGTGAAAGGATGATTCGAACGTTGGAAGACGTGCTCCGAGCGTATGTGTTTGATTTTGGTGGAAGTTGAGATCGTGGAAGGGCGTGATTCGTTTTGGAGAATAAGAAAGGTGGGTCCAAAGGTATGTTGGACCAGTTGCCTACTAGTTGGAACTGCTGGATGAACTCCGTGGAAATGACAATACTCTTCATGTGTCGAATTTGAAGGATTATGGGATGAAAATATAGACCGCGAGTTGGATGAAATGAAGTAGGAAAAAGTCAATAGAATGGACCTGAAATGATTTGAGAGACTCCGGAGGAGATGGTGTAGATTGAGAATCACTTGTTGACCGCGAGAAGCTGTGAGAAGAGACGTGTCAATAACCGAAGGAAGGGTTTGAGAAATTGAAGTGGAGATCAAGGTTCGAGATGTTAAGAGATTGAAGCAAGGTATAATACTCATGGTGAAGGTGTGATGGAACACCAGACGTGAACCGAAGTCCAGAACAGAACATGAAGACCTCTTTAGGAGGAAGTACCTTTATCTTCCTAGTAGTACAAAATGCGAGTATAAGAACCGGAGAGCGCCGGGACGTCGCTCCATTAAGGGGGGAAGGATGTAACACCCGTGAAAGCGCCGTATGATGCTAAGTTATTGTCTCAAGAGCTGTTCAGTATGAGCATCTCTCTTAAGTTGTGACTCACTTGTGGATGTGATATCCCGAGCCCAACATTATTTATTTAATCCTATTTTACGTATATTTTTGAAATTTTTAAGAATTTTTATCGTAGAATTATTTGACGGGTTAAGTTGAAACCGACGTTTACGGTCGTAATTTAACGATTGACGATTTAAGAAGAACCGATAACGACTACGATACCGATGGATGCCCAAATTTCTATAATTATTGACGATTTATCGATAATGTAATTTTTCGAGAATTTTACTTACGATTCGTGTTAAGTTGAGTCGGGTGAGTTTTATAGCCTTCCGAGTACATTTAAAGTATCCCAAAAATATTTTGGAGTGTTCGGGATGATTTCCGACTCCCGTAAAATTTTCAAAATTAACTAATGAGTCGAACCCGCAAAGTTTTGAGGACGTTTTCAACTTAAGGCCAAAAGAAATCAAATATTGCAATTAGGTCCCTCCCAATCCACCAAAAAGCCCAAAATGGACACACACACAAACACATAGAACATATCACCCAAAAATTAAACACTCTCTCTCTCTTTGCTCCCCATAGCCGACGGACACCCCCAAGAACACCAAGAAATCCATCAAAATTTTTTTTTCACTTGATTTTCATAAAAACTAAGGTTAGACCACATCTAATTTGGTCATTCCCTACATTTCTATGTGCTCAAATCCCACATGCACTAACAAAAATTTTCCAAAATTTTTCAAGATCCAAATTCGTTTTTGTGGCTAAATGTTGTAATGCATGTTAATTTTATGAGTTATGGAAGCATAAACACCAAGAAAACCCACCAAAAATCAATTTGGTTGTGGTGATTGGGGCACCCAAACCCCACGGCACAAGGGGTGTTTGGGGAGCCATGGTGGTGGTTGAAATTTGAGCTTATCCTAGTGTTTGGTTATGTGTTTAGTGATGATTTAAGTAGGTTTAATGGGTTGCATGTTTAATTTCTTTGATTTTGATTTTGAGATTGGTTGATCAATAGGGGTAGGACTGATTATTGGTGTTTGGATATGTTTAGGGAGGCTTAGGATGTTGCCTAGAGGTGGTTAGAAGGTTTGGAATCGAGTCTAAGTGTGTTTTTGGTATGGTCATTTTTAGGCAGAAACTTTAGGTCCATTTCATAAAAATAATTTTTCTTCCAGGTCTTAAAAACTAAATGTAGTTATAGAGGGTCTCTTTGTCTTTAATTTGGTATAAGGTAGAGCCCGTGACTCAAAACGAGCTAAAAGTTATGAGGTTTTAAAGATCGAGTACCGGGAGACGAGGACTTTCATAATCCGAATTTGTGTAAAGTTTTAGTCAAATCCCGAGGGTCACAAGTATGAATTGGTAAATGGTCAAGGGTCAAAATTTGGTCCCTAACCTGTATAAATGGGTCTATATGTTGACTTAGGAGTCAAAGAAGTCAAAGGTACTTTTCATATAGGTCAAAGAGGTCAAAATTGGTCGAAGTGCAATTTCAGCCCGTAAAATGTAGTCGTAGAAAAGCGTCGAGTAACGGGTCGTAAAAGTAAAAACTTTTATTGGGCTTAAAAACATGTTATCTACAGGTCTTATAGGATTTTTGAGAATTTTGTCAAATTTTATAAGTGTGGTTAAACATGGTAAAACAGCCCGTACTTTAGTCAAGTACCGGCAAGAATGAGTAAAAATGGACAACGTAAGTAATGAGAACGAATGGTATAAAATGAGTGATACTTGTTATTTTGTTTTTGGCGTGAGTTATACTTGTCCTAAGTGACTAGTATATATGTATTCTATACAGTACCGTAAGTATTTAAAATGAGAATACTCATTACGCGTTATTTGTGATAGGTGTTGATTTAACCGGGCATCCGTTTCGTCGTCAGTGATCATCCCTCGAACTACCGACTACTTAAGATATAAGGTGTGAATTTATAGCCTCGCTTATATTTATTTCAAATTGCTTTACCCGCGAGGGAAATGCATGCTAGTTTTTAAAAGGAACGTATATCATGAATGATTGTTAGACCCGAAAGTTGCCTTAGAAATTGTGTTGAGTACCAAGTTGCCAAAGACCCTAAATTCATGAACTATTAACTATTGTCCTGCCCTCGAGTAGGGGGAAATAGCCGCTTATGCAATTTGTAGTACTACGGGGCTAACGACCCAATGCTAGCCGAGAAGCTGTACGTTGAGTAAGTTCTGTGGTAGATTATTTTGTATGAGAGATAAGGTATAATTGCAACTGATGCCTTTAGAAGGGGCACTGGTTTCATCTGAATCACGCCGGTATTTATTACGCGGGTGATTGAGTTAACGGATTAGTGTCATGAGCTTAAACACAATTGTCAGTATCCTGAATATAGATTGTTTGATCGACAAGTCTATGAATGATCACGAATGGTTTTTATTTTATATACGTTCAAATGGATTGTAAAACCTATGAATTCCACTCAACGTTTTCGTTGACCAAAATTTTGGCATGTGTTTCAGGTAACCGCTGAAGTGTAGAATGGAGCATGCATGGGATGGATGTTGTGTGTATGGCTTGGAGTCCGCTTGTTTTTCCTCCTTTTTCTACTTAAACATTTTTAAGTTTAATGTAATGTTGTTGTGAAACTGAAATTTTTGGGTTGAGATTCATGGGGACCGAAAACGCTAAACTCTGTTGTACCAAGTGGGTTGGAAAAACCGTGGACATGTATCATCTAACAATTTTTAAATTCAAGTTTTAAGTTGACGTCTTTTTAGCGTCGTTTGATATATCTTGTGTGCGATGAATACTGTGTAGCACCCATTGTTGTAGTTCCGCTGCGCATAGCAATTGTGGGGGTGTTACAAAAGCTCGGTTTGAAACCTCGACTTGCCCACTCGTTTGTGGGTGATAAGCCGTAGAAAGCCGATGTGTAACCCCATATTTCCTTAGGACCCTTTCGAATTGGTCGTTACAAAAATGGGTTCCACGATCGCTTATGATAGCACGAGGGGTTCCAAACCGAGAAAACAAGCTTTTCAAAAACTTGACTACCACACGAGCATCATTGGTGGGCAAGGCCTTGACCTCCACCCACTTAGATAGGTAGTCAACCGCAACAAGGATGTACTTATTACCACGAGATGATGGGAACGACCCCATAAAGTCTATACCCCAAACGTCAAAGATCTCACACACTTGGATGATGTTTTGTGGCATTTCATCTTTTTGTGAGGCTTTTCCTTGTCGTTGGCATGAATCATAAGACTTCACAAGATCTTGTGCATCTAGTTAAATAGTAGGCCAAAAGAAACCGGCATCAAACACCTTCTTAGCCTTGAGATTAGCACCGTGGTGACCACCCGTGGGTCCCTCATGGCAAGCTCTAAGGATGTTAGAAGCTTCGGTGCCAAATACACAACGTCGGATGATTTGATCCGCACAAGTTCGAAACAAGTAAGGGTCGTTCCAAAAGTAGAACATGACGTCACGAAAGAATTTTCGTTTTCTTGAGTCGTCATACCCTTAATGATGAAGTTACCCGCATGGTAATTTGCAAAATCCGCAAACCATGGGGTGGAAGAATCAAGCTTAGAATTCACAACACCAAGTGTCTCAAGCGGAAATGTTTCGGTGATTTCCTTGGGCTCGTAAACACTTTGGTGAGGATCTTCTAAACGAGAAAGATGATCAGCCGCTAGATTCTCGGCTCCTTTTTTGTCAACGATGGTGTGATCAAATTCTTGAAGGAGGAGAATCCAACGAAGTAATCTAGACTTAGCATCTTGCTTTGCCATGAGATACTTGATAGCCGAATGGTCCGTATACACTATGCATTTAGCTAAGACGAGATAAGGTCGGAACTTCTCAAATGCATACACCACGGCAAGGAACTCCTTTTCCGTTGTAGTATATTTTAGTTGAGCCTCGATCATCGTCTTGCTAGCATAGTGAATAGGCAAGAAGTGCTTATCATGACGTTGCCCCAAAACGGCCCCAATAGCGTAATCACTAGCATCACACATTAGTTCAAAGGGGAGGTTCCAATTGGGAGCAACAAGAATGGGAGCTTCGGTAAGTTTCCTCTTAAGGATTTCAAAGGCTCGTACACAATCTTCGTCAAAGACAAAACGTGCCTATTTTTTAAGAAGATGTGTAATAGGTCGAGAAATCTTTGAAAAATCCTTGATGAATCGACGATAAAAGCCCGCGTGGCCTAGGAAACTCCTAACTCCCTTAACGGTTTTGGGATGAGGTAATTTGGCGATGACGTCTACCTTAGCTTGATCTACCTCAATCCCCGCTTTCGAGACCTTGTCCCCTAAGACGATTCCACTCCTAACCATAAAATGACATTTTTCCCAATTGAGCACAAGGTTGGTTTCCTCATAACGTTTTAACATTCTCTCAAGGTTCGACAAACACGAAGTGAAAGAATCACTAAACACGGAAAAGTCATCGATGAAGACTTCCATCGTCTTCTCGATCATGTCATGAAAAATAGCCATCATGCACCTTTGAAAGGTTCCCGGTGCATTGCAAAGTCCGAATGGCATTCTACGATAGGCAAATGTTCCATATGGACATGTGAACGTAGTTTTTTCTTGATCACGAGGATCGATGGGAATTTGGAAGTAACCGGAAAAACCATCTAGAAAGCAATAGAAATCGTTTCCCGCAAGATGCTCCAACATTTGGTCCATGAATGGCAAAGGAAAATGGTCTTTTCGAGTGGCTTCATTCAACTTTCGATAGTCAATGCACACTCTCCACCCGGTCGCCAGTCTAGTGGGAATCAACTCGTTGGCATCGTTTGGCACAACGGTCATTCCTCCCTTTTTAGGGACACAATGAATAGGACTCACCCAAGGGCTATCGGAAATAGGGTAAATCATTCCCGCGTCAAGGATTTTAAGGACTTCCTTTTTGATGACGTCGTGAATCTTGGGGTTCACCCTCCTTTGACTTTGGATTGTGGGCTTGAAATCCTCCTCCATTAAGATTTTGTGGGTACAAAACTTGGGATCGATTCCCTTAATGTCGGATAACTTCCACGCAATTGCCCTCTTGTGGTCCTTTAGAACATCGACAAGTACGGTTTTTTCATCATTCGAAAGATCCTTCACAATAATAACCGGCAACTTGTCGTCCTCCTCAAAATAGACATATTCGAGGTGAGGAGGTAAATCTTTCAACTCAAGGATAGGTGGTTCCTCAAGTGAAGATTTGGGCTCGATACTCATAACCTCCTCGGGTGGAGGAAATGGGAAATCGTTAAGAAAATCCTTGATAATCGAGAAGTCCTCATCGTTGTCGAGGTCTTCGTCACAAGTACGTGGAACATTGCATTCTTCCAACGTAAAACCACCACCTTCAAAAGGAGTGAAGGTTGGTGTCGAATTATCAAGAATTGGATCTAACATAGTGGGATTGCCACTAGTTTCTTCATCACCAAAACCTAGAACTTCTTGTGAAAATTCCTCGCAAACCACGTCAATCATATCAACGAGGTTTATGGTTGCAACGGAATAAACATGAGAAATTTGAGAGTTTCGAGTTGCGTTTATAACAAGTTCCTCGTCGTTGAAACGTAAGGTGATCTTTCTAGCATGCACATCAATTAAAGCCATAGACGTATCTAAAAACGAACGACCTAAAATGAGAGGAACTTGAGGATCCGTGGGGATATCAACAACGATAAAGTCTACGGGATAGTAGAACTTCCCCACTTTCACAAAAACGTCTTCCGCCAAACCACATGCGGGAATCGTGGAATGGTCGGCCAACTCGATAGACATTAGTGAAGGAGTAAGATTAGGAAGATTGAGCGACTTAAAGATTGCAAGTGGCATCAAGTTAATGCTAGCACCAAGATCGGCCAAGGCGAAGCATTCTTCCATATCTTGGATTGCACAAGGGGTCAAAAATTTACCGGGATCATCGACTTTTTGAGGTATGCGATTAAGATAAACCGACAAACAACTAGACAATTGGTGCAATTTCTCCTTCTTGTTCAAAATACTCTTAAAGTTAGCGGAAAATCGAGGCATCATGACCAAAGCATCGGCGAAACTCACATTAAGGTGCAAATCACGAAACATTTTCATAAAAAGCTCAAATTGATAATTGTCGCGTTCTTGACGTTTCTCCTTCCTAAGTCTCGATAGATAGGGCAAAGGTGGTGTGGGTTGAGGCATAGTAGGCATAGCCTTTGGAATCTCGGGTTCCAATGATGGTAATGGGTCATCCATAGGTGTGGCATGGGCGGTACTTCGTGGGATTGGGACATGCTCCTTTTGGACCACCACCTCGGGTTCTTCCTCAATTGCTTCCTCCGTAGGAGCAATTGGTTGAGGAGTCGGTTCCTTAAGTGTCTTACCACTACGTGTGGTAATCACTTTCATCTCACACTTAGGGTTGGATATGGTGTTGCTAGGAAGACCACTCGAAGACGGTTTACACATCATTGCCTCAAACATAGACGAGATCTTATCTTCAAAATTAGATTGCCTCACTACGGCCTCAGTTTGCCTTTTCTCGGCCTTAATCATTTCTTGTTTAATCTCATGTGCCCTTGTTCCATCTTTTGTTGGTTTAGTTGCAACCTAGTGACATTTTCTTCCATCTTGTTGGTGTGGATTTTAAGTTCATTAGCTAACTCATTTTTCAACTCTTTCTTCAAGTCGTTCTTAAACTCGGATCTTAGGCTAATGATTTCTCTTTGAATGTTGTCAAACCTAGCATCATTCCCACTAGCATATTCAACAAACTCACTCGGAAGATCTTTCAATGTTTGCAAACTTTTGTTGTTATTTTGAAAATCATTTTTGTTTGAAACTTGATTATTAGCCCCTTGATTCCCATAGTTTCCCTTGTTGTAATTGTTTTTAAAACCAACTTGATTGTTGCGATAATTGTTGTTAGCATTTTGATTTGAACCAAAACCCGGTGGAGTCATTTGATTAGAGCGGGAAACTTGACCAGAGAAATCATGACCTCCACCACAATACATGCAAGAAACCTCAACCGCTTTAGCCGTAGCGGGAGCACTTTGTTCACCAACTTTAAACTCAATCAAAAGTCCTTTCAACTTATCAAAAATCTTGTTTTCCAAGTTTGCCTCAATTTGGCAAGCATCGATGGTAGTAGACAAAGAAGGTGAAGCCGAAGACGAAGCCTTACGAACACTAGACGTGCTACGAGGACTATACACCTTAGATCTATTTTCAATTATCACCAAAGCTTCCTCAACCGTTTTACACAAAAAATTACCACCCGCGGCGGCATTCAAATAATCCCTTTCATGATCATTAAGTCCATTGTAAAACGTGTCAATTTGATGCAAATCGGAAAAACCGTGATGAGGACATTCATGTAACATTTCCTTAAACCTATTCCAAGCCGTTGAAAAACTTTCATTAAATTCTTGTGAAAACTTTGAAATCTCGTTTTTTTAAGTGCGTAGTCTTAGAGGGCGGAAAAAATTGGTTCACGAATTTTGAAACGAGATCCTTCCACGTCAATATAGAATTGGGTGGCTCTTTCTCTAACCAAATTTTAGCGGGCCCCGCTAAGGAATACGGAAAAAGCATCATCTTAATCGAGTCGTTCGAGACATCCTTAAACTTACAAGTAGCGGTAAGACGATTGAATTGGCGGATATGGTTGTGTGGATTGTCCTTCTCATCACCACGGAATTTGTTGTTTTGGATCATCGACAACAAACCCGTTTTCACCTCAAAATTCTCCGCAAGGATAGCGGGAATCACAATAGCCTCTCCATAACCCTCGGTGGGTGCTTGAAGTAACTCCATCATAGTTCGATTCGCCATGGTTGGTGCTTCTCTTACAATGGGTTCGTCAATAGGAGACTCCTCACTAGAATTGTTGGGAGTGGGAGTTTTGTTCTTTCATTTACGTGCACGTCTTGCTTGATTACGAGTTAGCATAAACGTCACGTACAACGAGGGGACGAGCAAAGAAGATTCTTTTTGGTGTTTTGTATTTTTTCAATTTTTTTGTGATTTTTGATTGTATTAACCTTTTTGGAAATTGGTGAAATGTATTATGTAGACAAAAATCTACAAATCTCCTCCTTAATCAAATCTCTTGATTAAAGAAGCCTCAAGGAATGAAAACGATCACGTGAAGTGAACGCCTTCGATGACTTTAGAACGTTGGTGGAACACCAAATCGTTCAAGAGGGTTTAATCAATAGAAACCAAGAAAATATATATGATACTTAGTAATACTTTGGGCGGCAAAACCCTCGATTAGCTCTCACAATCAAATACTCACAAGCAAGCGGGGAAACGAGGCGGCGCGAAGCACTTAAGAGCCTTTTTCCTTAGGATATATTTTATAATATCCGCCTTATACCCACCTTATAGTTTGTATTATCAAGATTAAGCTTCACGAAAGTATTTATCTATTTTTGCCTTTTTCTTTGGTTTGAGATTCGAATACAATGATTGGGTAATGACCTCCCAAGTCAAGGTTGTGATTTCTCACGTATTTGGAGTACTTGTGAATTTATTGTTCTACGTATACAGTATATTAATAATATTCACACAAAAACCAAAAACCGATAATACGTATTAGTAGAGTGCTACTAATACAAATACTAATTATGGTTAGTATAAAAACAACAATGCCAAATCAAAACACAACAGCCTCCCCGGCAGCGGCGCCAAAATGATGTAGTGGTTTTACTACTCTTTAGGAAAAGAGAGCAAAAGTGGCAAGTATTAAGTGTCGGTTTAGGAAAACCAAGCACTAATGACCAATTAAGTTCAAGTTCGTTTCCCAAGGAGGCTAGTGTGTTATGTGTGTAATGATATGGATTAATTTGTGATTATATTGCTAAGAAAAAAGAAAATAGAAATGAGATGAGAAGAGAATGACGGTTATGAAGACGGATTAAACTAAGTCTTAAAAGGCGTACACGTAAAGCCGTAAAAACTACAAAAATTAAAATTTTAACCTTAAAATTCCTAAAAATTACCAAAAATCCCTAATAATATTCTAAGAGTTTACAGAAAATCAAAACTTGCAAAAACCTTTTAATTAATTAGATAATGACTTTTTAATGCTAATTAAAGCCCTAAAAATCAAAATTAATTATTAAAAAGCCCTAAACAAGATTTTAAAGTTTGTAAACCTCAAAAATACTCTAATTAAGCTAAAAACTATTTTTTAAAATTTTAAAACCAGTTAAAACCATTTTTAAACAATTAAAAACTCCTAAAATCAATTAAAACTTAAATTAATTATAGAAAATAATTTAAAGACCTAAAAAATATTTGGAAAGTTGCAAAAATCCTAATTAAGTGTTTAGAACCTAGGAAAAATATAAAAACCTAGAAAATCAGACTTTTAATTTTTAATAATAAAATAATATTAAAATAATATTAAAAATCCAAAAATTATAAAAAAATTCTAAAAACTTGCAAACTAGCTTAATTTAACCTAAATAACTCAGAAATGAAAGTGAAATTACCTAAATATCCCTATCGAGCCTAGAAAATGGGCTAAACCCAAAACAGTACACTATTGGGCCAAATTTGGGCCCAATAACAAAAATTGTTCAAAATAAGCCCAAAAAGCACAGGTTGACTCAAAATTTGATTTTAAACAACTTTTTCCAAAGGCCCAAAAGCTGAAAATGTGAAATAAGCTAACTTATAATAAGCAGCTTATTCTTAATAGGCTTTTAAGCCCATTAAGCTATAAGCTGATGCCATAAGCTAAAATTTGACACACAAGCTTCTTTTGACCTAACAAAGACTTCTGCAAAAAGAAATTTGAAATATGCCCAAGGAATAAGCCTGAAAATGCAATAAGCAATCTACGCAAAACGACAAAATAGTCGTTTTTGAGTTCTAGGCCACCCCAAGTGCTGATTCAAGTTCCAAAAGCTCTTAAATGACTTAATTAAGCAAAATCAACAAAGAGTTTTCAAATAAGCACACTCAATAAGCTGGAAAGTCAAATAAGCACTTATGTTAAAAGTCAAAGTAGTTGGTTTTCTAGTAAAAAGTCAAAGTCAAAGTCCAATAAGCTCCAGTCTACTTAAATGGGTCAAATAATGAAGACCTATCACAAAACATAAGTTGTTGCAAGTCTGGATAAGCTAGAATAGCTTATTGATAAGCTGATGACAAAATTGCACTAGTAGGGGCTAGTTTTGGATGTTGATCAATGGAAACTTTTTCCACTGCTTGAATATTTTGACTTTTTGTCTTTAGTGACTTTTTTGAAGATTCAGATTTCACAAAGGCACCCAAATGATCATTGGATCAAAAGGAGTCAATCACAATCAAAATAACACAATCACTAACATCCAATTGATACAGTTTAATCAATTAATCATCAGACATTGCATAGACATGAACAATAAGCAGTTGAGCACAAATAAGCAGTTTTAGCAATAATCAGCCAGCCAAATTCAACCAAATGCACACACAAGCTATTATAAACTCCAATAAGCAAGTCTAAACAGGTTTCATGCAATGGTTCAAAGAATTAAGCAAGATTCAAGCAATGAAAGTTACTGATGAACACTAACACATGTAGATTTTCTACTTTGCTGATGTATTTGACACTTAAGCCAGATTCAACACCTCAAATCTTTCAAACAGGTTATATTAACTTTTTTAAACCACTTTTATCCCTAAGCATGCATACACACTAAGTGTTCCCAAAATCTTAGGTCAAAACAAGCAGAAACAAGGTCTATATAGCAGATTGTTTGATTCAAGTGTTCAAACCCAAAAACTTGCAGCAAAATACTCTCAACAAGGTATTTATCAGATACAAAGCATAAACAACAACTTCCCTTAACACAATAACAAGTTACAAGCATAAACAGTTAGTCCCAAACACCCCTTAATACTAAAACAAGTTTCAAAGGCAAAGTGAGATTTCAGGCCAACCAAGCATCAATTAATACTAAAACAAGTAAGATAAACAGATTCAAGCAGATTTAAGCCACAAAATTCACAAGAACACAAGTTTCATACAAATATCACCAAAAATCACAAATTAAGCAGATTTTGAGATTAAGTATGCAAACCTCATGGATGTACATCCACACCCACGAATTTTAAGCTTATGTGCTAGCAAGAACAAGCACAAGCTTCCACAATAAGCCTTCTAAGATTGAACAAGGTTAAAGCACAATAACATAAAAATCAGAAACTTTGAAAATCTTGATTGATGCAAACTTGTTACCCCACACTTGATTATCCCCAAGTTATAAGCCTCACCACACCTTAACCAACTCAGTTAGGATGCTATGATCAGCCCTATAGCCCAAGAATTCCAAGATTGGAACAAGACTTAGCAAAATATCAAGAATGAGGAAAATTGCAAACTTTTGCAACCTCCAAGTGAAAACAGGTTTTTACTTCTAAAACTAACAAGCACATAACAATAGAAAGCAGTAACAAAGATTGGCCAACGACTTTTCTTCAATGTTTCAAACTCAATTTCATTAAACTTTGAAATGGGATTTACAGAAACTTGAACAAGGAAAAATCAAAAGCCAACTATAAATGTTGGACCCCTAAGCCTTTATATAGGCATACATGAACTACTAGAAAGCATAAAAACGTTGCCCTAATGTTGCTGAAGTCCCCAAAATGCCCTCTTGAAGTTTGAATGCCTTGAGGATCATGTGATGTTTTCTTGGCAGGTTGTGTGAGTTGGCAAGGATGAATTGCATCCAAAGGCTCAAATTGAGCTTAGAAAGTAAGCAGCAATCCTACACGTTGGATGGCTGGCAAGCTTTTGTCATTTTCCCTTTTGACGTAGCAGGGGAGGCCCCATGCAGCATGTGGGTTGGTGGGGTGTAATGTTTAAGGGTTGGGTTGTGTTAAGTATCTCCTTAATCTTAAATCTGGAGAAGATTAAGGTTTAATTGTGAAAAATGAATGAATACCCAATTTGGCTCAAGAACATCAAGAACAAGGTTTTGATCTGTTTTAATGTTTAAATGAAGTGTTAGGCGCCATAATCTTTATTAAATAAAGATTAGTTAAAAACGGGTATAAGTGGAGTGTGATGTGGCACCAGGGAGGGATTTGATTGGTGGAGGGGAGTAAGTGGGGCACGTGGCAGCCCAGGAGTGGTCTAGTTTCTTCTTTGTCTGCCAGCTTAACACCCCCATCTTTCAGAAACTTGTCAAATGCTTTCCAAACTTCTATCAACACCTAATTCAGCTTTGTCAACTTTTGCCTTTTTACATTTTTGGCCCAATTACTTTTACAAAGTAATTCAGGGGTAATTCTTGCCATTTTTGAATTCTTCAAGGACTGGTTTGGTATTTTCGTCAATGATAATGGTCTAGACTTGTATAATTGACATTTTGGAGGACTGAAATTGCCAAGTCTTGATGATTGAGGGACCATTTTTGCCAAATGTTGAATGTTGAGGGTCCTTTTTGTAATTTTGAGATTTTCAAAGGACCAAACTTGTCATTTCTTGAACTTTGAAGGACTTCATGATGTATTTGACTTTATGGATGATATTGGTTGACAATTTAGCTTTGTTGAGGGGCTAAACTTGCCAAATATTCAAAGTGGAGGGCCCTTTTTGTAATTTTGACAAACTTTAGGGACCAAACTTGTAATTATGAGGATACAAGGGTATAAAGTGTCAATTCTTCTATATTGGAGGACCCTTTGTGTAATTCTTCAAATCTTCAAGGGTTGATCTTGGGCAAGTCTTCATTAGGGCTTGGTTCATTGTGTGGCTTCGTTTCCCGTGTTCGTTTTTGCATGATTCTTGTGATCTTTTGTCATTTTCTCAATATCCGTACCTAAAATACACAAGTAGCAAAAACAAGCATATATATGGGTATTTTGATGATATTTAATGCATTTTAAGCCCTATTTGGAAGATGAGACTATGTATAAAAGCAGTCTCATCATACATCAAATTAATACTTTTTACAATGGTTTAAGCATGAATGACCAATATTCACTAAATAGTGCCTCGGGTGGTAACATTTTGGTTAAGTCTTCTAATGCCGCATGGGACATTATTGAGAATAAGTCTAGAGTTGAAACTAAGAGTGTTCGGGCTAATGTGGCCACTGCTAGTACTAGTGATGCCGACAAGAGAATTGATAAGCTTACTTCGATTGTTGAAACACTTGCTCTACAAACCGCTAACAATACCAAAAGCATCAATGAGCAAGTTAACACTTTGAATGACTCATGTGAGATATGCGGGGGTTATCATTCATACACAGATTGTCCTTCGACTCATGACAATCTGGAAAATGTGTATGCCGCCAACGGTAACTTTTCTACGGGAGGCTATCAAGCATGTCCTCAAGGTGACCGCAATTTGCTCAGTTATCGTTCAAACAACTTCCTTTCACCACCCTGTTTTCCACCTCCAAACAAAAACAACCTCAATCGCAAAAATCAAAACCAACCACGAGCTCCAAATCAATATCAAACCTAAAGAAACCCATATCCACCTCAAGGAAACAATCAAGTTCACCAACCACCCGCTTATCAACCACCTGATTACCATGCTCTTCCTCCCACCCAACCCACCGCATTTAATCAAGAGGTTGACACTTACATGAGGACTAATGATGCGATAGTGCAGAATCTTCAGCGGAAAATTATCAACTTGAAAGGAGATATGGTGAAACAAGGGAATGATCTTCGAGCCGATATGTGAAACTCTTTAAGCAGTCAAACGAATGACTTAAGGGATATGATGGCTAGTTTCTTCCAAAGTAATCAAGCCTCTTGTTCGGGTTCTCTTCCGAGTAACACCGTTGCTAATCTAAGAGGGGAGATGAAAGCAATCACCACTCGGAGTGGAAAAGGTTTAAAGGAACCCGAGCTTCCTACACATACACCGGTGATTGTGACAAAGGAAAACGAGTCCCCTTCTCCAATTCCTCCACCTTCTGTTTCACCAATTCCTCCACCTTCTACTTCCACCCCTCCATCACGCAAGGATGTGAGTGAGAAATCTATTCTAAAGCCTTCATCTCAACCCAATGTACCTTATCGCTCAAGGTTGAGGAAAGAGAAGTTGAAGAACAAGGATGATATTCAGGTTTCTAACTTTCTTAAAATGTTTAAACAACTGAATTTCAACATCTCCTTTCTCGAGGCTCTCGCTCACATGCCGAAGTATGCTAAAATTTTTAAAGATCTTCTCAGTGACAAAGAAAAGCTTCTTGATATCGCTCAGACCCAACTTAATGAGAATTGCTCCGCAGTGCTCTTAAGGAAATTACCAACCAAACTTGGTGATCCGGATCATTTTCTCATTCCTTGCAACTTCCCCGGGGTAGAGAATTGTATGGACCTAGCCGATCTAGGTGCTAGTATAAACTTAATTCCATAAAGTGCTTGGAAACAATTATCTCTACCCGAGCTAGTCCCCACACAAATGACATTGGATTTAGCTAACCGTACGGTTGCTTATCCAATGGGGATAGCCGAAGATGTCTTCGTCGGTGTCGACATATTCACATTTCTGGCAGATTTTGGTGTCGTTGACTACGAGATGGATCCCCGTGTTCCATTAATCGTTGGATGTCCATTCTTGAGGACCGGCCGCACTCTCATTGATGTAGCCGCGGGCGAATTAATCATGAGAGTTGGTGTGACAATCTAACATTTTCAGGTAATGAATTATTTTCTCGTATAATATTTTGAAACTTATTTTTGTGTTGGTTGATGAACTCACAATTTACGGATTTAAATTTGGGCTTACGTGCATAATTTAGCGTCCTTTACGACTAAACCGGAAACCTTAGGATTACGTATTTATGTTTTTGAACTCCTTTTTTTATGAGACAATTTTTATTGGATTCGTTTTGTGTCGTTGATTCATAATTTATCAAAACGTTTTTCGTAAAACGACCTGAGGGCACGCAAATCGAGGAAACTAGAATCGAGGAATACCCATAAATTAGCGACATGGGACAAAATAATTTATCCCACCCCACTATACAAGGGACGGCCAAACTAGACACCACATCAAAGATGTGGCATCTTTTTAACTCTTAGCTTACAAGTGTAAGCTTAGCCTTACACTTAAGCTACCACTAGCCACAAAACCACAAGCTAAACCATTTACCACCATTTCTCTCATGAAAACAACTCTCAAAACTGTCTCACTCTCACCCCATTTCCGTCCTACTCTACCACCATACACCACCATTTGATCTTTTCTAGCCACAAGATACTTGTTATCTAGCTATATTATGGAGTAACCTTGAAGCCTTGATTGCTTGGTGGCCATTTTAACAACAAAGGAGGTGATTTGCTTGTGTCCTAGGGATAATTTCTCAACAAATTTCTTGGTGTTTGATGATCTTGGAGATATATTTGGTGTTCATCAAGTTGTTGTCTTCCAAAAACAAGATATACTCTTGGTTGGTAAAGAAGATCATCCTTTCCATTTCTCTTGTTATTTTTGTAAAGATCAAATGTATTTTCTTTCTTTTTGTATATGTATATGATGAATATATGATGATAAAAATGTTGTGTGGGGATCAAGTGTTGATAAATATGCTTAAAAAGATTAATAACCATAAGAAACAAGGCTAAAATCACGCTTAATTTATTGGCTTTATAAAAACAGTAAGTAACCAAAACTTAATCTGATAAAATTGCATGGTGGAATCCATTTACAGTAAGTATAAGATGTCATACACATGTGAGAGTTTGCCATGCAATGGAATCATTAAAATGAGTGAGATATGATCAAAACAAGATGAGTGTGCTAATCTGAATAGTCTGTTTTGTAGGGACTATTAAGGATAGTTAAACATAAAATGAGCAGTAACTATAACTAACTTATTTGTAGCACATAAATAAGACTCGAGTTCTTCGGCTTTTGGTGAACTTCCGTCTTTCGACTTTTTCTTTGATAAATCTTCAGAATTGGTCTTGGACTTCCGTTCTCTTTGCACTCTTGACTTCTTGGCTTCATCTTTCATCTTTTTCTTCAATAAAAGCCCGTAAATGCCGTGTTTTCTCCACTTTTCACAATTTCGTCCTAAATCACAACAAAAACACAAACCACGCATAACTCCGACATAAAAGACATAAAATACACGTTTTGGCTCAGTTATTATTGTAATTAAGTGGTAGAAAAGATGGGTGTTTACACACCTATCAAATCCCCTACACTTGACCATTGCAATGTCCTCATGCAATGCATTAGTTACAAAGCACGTTTACATTTTTCATCACAATCAATCCATAATGGCCTTTACTAAGGAGATAGAAAATTACAAATTATCAAAGTAAAGAAATCAAAAGCATACCTTGGGTTTTGGAAATGTTATGAATGATCATCATCCTCAAGTTTTCACTTTCTCCAAACCAAGCTTAAAAACGAAATCATTGTTATTATAAGTTAGTAAACTAACACGAACTCATGTGGGCCAATTACTCACTTAGACTCCCTTATTCCTAGGTGTATCTCTTATATTTTATTGTTTGTCTCGAATGATCACGAGGATGCATTGTTGACTTATTTCGACAGTTATTTAGTCCGAAAATAAAGTGAACGATTTAATCAATAGTTAGCTAAAGGACAAAATCTTTTAAAACTGCTTCTCGTGAACTCATAAAGTTCATATCTTGGCATAACTCGCTTCGCGATTTGAGACCTTTCTCGGACCGATATTTGGCAGCGACTTCATACTTCAAACCTTGAGAGACGTTCATGAAATAATGGTCTTCTCTTCATATAGGAATTTCTTCACTTGAAGTTTTGAGAGATTCATACTTGGACCACGACTTCTTCATTTTTCTCCAATCTTTACTTTGGACTTTGATATACAACGATCCGCCTCCTTTTATGACTTGGATCTATTTATCCTCATACCTTGCTAGGGTCTTTTCGGATACACTTCTCCATGACTTTTGGGGGGTTTTTGCTTTTCGTCGTGTGTCTCGATCCTTCATATTGATTTTCGATAAATCATTCTTCACATCACTTTGGATCTTTAGCAACAAGATATAGCCCTCATGCCTTGTTAGGGCCTTTTCGGACTCGCCAATCTTCGCATCCCGCTTCAATAAGTTATGCCTTGGCTATGAACTCTAATCCATACCGAGCAACTTTTAAACGATCTTTGGCTAGAAGCTAAGTAACTTTTCAAATCGTACAACCTTATTTATTGAAGATAAATTTATTAGCAAGCGATGGGAGAATAGGCTTATAATTAACTCACATAAATTCCCGAAAGAATACCGAACTTATAATTGACTCTATCATCTCTCGTTCTCCACAATTTAAAATCTCAAGGAATGAGACTCGTGGATGCTTAGCCTATTAAATCAAAGTTTTGGGTTTTCGAGTTTCCTATAGGATCTTGCAATCTCTTAGACTTTTTCAAGTTTAGAAATCGCGTTTTAAAGTTCCTTTGATAAACGACTCTCTAGGATCAATGATAGGAACTTGCAAAAAGTTCTTCTTCTTAACCCGTGAGAGTTAAGACTTTCACGTTTTATAGCTCCCTATATGAAAGCCTAGAAAAACTTGATTTAAACACGTTAAGGATACTAGCTAGAGTAACTTAGATAAGTAAACTCGGTTTGAGTCAAAAGATTCACAACGTTTGAAAATTAAAACCACTTTATTAAAGTTTATTCTAGGAAAGAAAGAAAATAACTATACAAAGGTAAAAACTAATAGGCCAAAATAGATCAAAAATTTTGAAAAATGTCGAAAAATTGATTTTCCAGTTAAAATGAGGACAAATACAAGGAAAAGACCACTTAACTTCGATAGAAGTCCCCCCTACACTTAAGATAAACATTGTCCTCAATGTTTAAGCATGTGGGAGTAAACTCCCCTACACTTAGGACATTGTGCACGTTGTTTAAATCTCGCTAAGGAAAGGACAACTAAAGTGATTCCTATTATAATATTGGAAAATATAAAATAGTGAATCGAAAAGAGTTTAGGATAGAACTGGGAAGAAGTGGACACGGAATCACGGGTCGTCAAGAATCATCAAGAGTGGATCATTGACCGCTCGAATCCCTGATTAAGAGAGGAGAGGAGAGGAAATAGCAAACCAACGGGTCTCCCCCTACACTTATGATAAAGAAAGCGAAAAGATAGATGCATGGGTTGCCTCCCAAGAAGCGCTTGGTTTTTGTTAACCGAGTCGTGAGCCTGACTTGACCTTGATTAGCAGAGGAAGAAGCATGAAACATATCCACCAGGATCAAAGACATAGTTTCCGTCCATCAAATAGCAGAGGCTTAAGGCGAACAAGGCAAGCCAAAGAAGAGTAGGCAAGGTTCCCTTAAGCAAAGATGGAGCACGGTGGAAGCAAGGGTGAAGTGGTGCAAGCAGATTTCCATAAGTTCCAAAGATTTTTCCTTTTATTTCATCAGGTGGATACTGAGATGGTTGTAGAATATCAATACCGGGGTCGAACGCCTTTTCCTTTAGGGGAAAATAGCACTCAGGCTCAACAGAGTGTGAAGAAGATCCGCGAAGAAGCAGAACCTCGTCCTCAGAAGGGGGACAAAGATGTGTTAAATCATATGTGCTGTGGATATTGGTGTCGACCGGTTTCTTCTCCTATGAAAGAATGTTCTTCAAATCCAAAGTAGGATGAGGAGCATCACTCTCATGAGGGAAGTATGTGTTGAGAAACGTAGAGAAATCTTACTCAAATGAGTAATCGTCCAAAGTAGGATCGAGTGATGGCGGAGGATCTTCATCATGTGAAGAATCGCTCGAAAGAGTATCAGCCTCATCGAAATCATCATACGTGGGCAGCTCGGGATACTCAGAAGTAAGGTCGTCATAATCATCCGAATCTGAGCTAGACTCATCATCATAAGCATCAAAGACCGGTGGAGAATCATAAATGGGAGAAGGTTCCAAATTGGAGCGAGAATCATCCACATCATCTTGAAAAAGTGGATTATCAATGCAAGAGTCGAATAGAGGATTGTTGTAGACAACAAAGTCATCAGGCACATTAATCATATTCACTGATTCTCGGCCTCCAAAGGATTTATTTGTAAGCTTTCCCATTTTGAAAACTTGTGCATCATCCCCGACTCTTAAGATTAACTCACCTTCGGCCACATCAACTAAAGCTCGTCCGGTTCTCAAGAATGGCCGACCAAGTATTAAAGGAATACGAGGGTCCATTTCATAATCAACAACGACAAAATCGACCGGGAAAGTAAATGTGCCAACTTTAATGAACACGTCTTCGGCTATACCAATGGGGTAAGCGAGAGTGCGATTAGCGAGTTCAAGAGTCATCTTTGTTGGTGTGAGGTCGGGTAATGATAGTGTTTTCCAAACACTCAAAGGCATAAGATTAATACTAGCCCCGAGATCAGCAAGGGCAGTAAATTCTTCAGTTTTGTTGAACACGCAAGGCAACACAAAACGACCGGGATCTCCAAGCTTTTCCGGAAGTTCTTTGAGAATAACTGCAGAGTTGTTTTCATTTAAGCGTGTGTTGGCGAGTTCAATCAGCTTCTCCTTCTTGTTAAGCAATTCCTTAAATGCTTTGACAAATTTGGGCATGTGGATAAGTGCTTCAAGAAAGCTAATGTTGAAGTTCATTTGAGAGATCATCTTCACATAGCGTGCCACTTCAGAGTCATCCTTGGTTAGCATCTTGATCTTGCCTAAACGAGAAGGATAAGGGATATTGGGTTTGGGTGGTGAAGGTGCAGGTGTAGTAGGTAAAGGTTGAGATGTTGAAGGGTCCTTCCTAGGTACATCGTCATGACGAGGCGGAGATGGTAATGGTGCACTAATACTAGGTGTAGGAGGAGTAGGGATAAATGGTGGTGGAGGAGGTGTAGATGATGGGGGCGGGATCGGTGGATCGACAATGGTAATTCCACTACGAGTAGTAATAGCACTCACATTTGCTCGCGGATTGGTGACGGTGTTTGAAGGTAGAGAACTCGAAGAAGAAGGTTGAGCGGCGGGCAAGAAACTAGCAAGCATATTATTCAAATCATTTGTTTGATTGCTGAAGGAGGATTGAATATTATCTCGAAGCCCGGATCTTATCTCATTTCCTTGCTTGGTAATATCTCCTTTAAGATTGATAATTTGGCTCTGCAGATTCTTGATTTGCTCACCTTGGGTTCTCATTATGGCTTCAACATCGGGATTAGTGGGTGGGGTTTGTTGAGCGGGTGGGTGATAAGGATCAGAAGCTCTTGGTGGGATTTGGTTGCTTCTATTTTAGTTGTTAGCGGGGTTTTGGTTTTTAGGAGAAAAACCGGGTGAAAGGTAATTGTTGGACCGGTAACTCAGCAAATTTCTATCCCCTTGAGGTCGAGCTTGGTAATTTTCCGCTGAATAATTACCATAAGCTACATACACACTTTCCGGATTTCCTTGAGTAGAAGGACAATCAGTGTATGAGTGAGGACCGCCGCATGTTTCACAAGGATTAGCAACCGCTTTAACTTGTTGTTGTTGTTGGTTTGAAGCGAGAAGTGTAATACTTTTGCTCATTTCAGTCATCATGCGGGTGAGTTCGGTCATATCAGGGTTTGCTGAGGTAGAAGAAACATTGACTCTCGGATTGTTCCTTGAAGAAGCGGAGGAATCCCAGTTTTTGTGGTGAGTAGTCATGTTCTCAATTAGCTCTCTACACTCCTCGGGTCTCCTTTTCATAAATGTGCCACCGGCGGCAGCATTAATCGTATCACGATCACGAAAAGTGAAACCGTTGTAGAAAGTATCAATTAATGTTACGGGAAGCATGTTGTGGTTTGGACAACGATCAATCAAGACATTATATCTTTCCCAAGCATCAAAAAGAGATTCATCGGGTTCTTGCATGAAACCGCTGATTTGATTGCGAAGGCTCGTGACCATGGATGGTGGAAAGTAGCGCGACAAAAAGCGTTGAGTCATGTCATCCCAAGTGTGAGTAGAATTCTTTGGAAGACGATCAAACCATTTCTCGGCATGATGCGATAAAGTATGTGGGAAGAGTTGTAGACGAAGAACATCCATTGTGGCACCAGGCAACTTCATGCTTTGGGTGATTGTAATGAACTTGTCGAGGTGTTTGTTGGCATCATCATCAGGCAGTCCTCTAAAAGGATTTGTTTGCACTTGCTGAATCATGTGGTGCTTCAACGAAAACTCCGGAGCGTTGATTTGCATCGGCGCAATCGGTCCTCCTCGTCCAAACATGGTAGGTTGACAAAGCTCCTCCATTGTCCGAAGATCGGGCTGTGGAAGAACATTGTTGTTATTGTTGAGGTGCGGTGGATGATTATTGTTGTTAACACCTGACATGCTTAAATCTTCTTGAGTCTCGGGCTCTTGATAATTAGAAGATCTAGTACGCATACACCTGAAAATGCAAAAGAAAACAATACCAAACGCAAAGACAATATATATACACAATAAAAATAAAATCTTTTTAGATTTTTGAAAATTTTAATTTTTATGGATTTTTATCAATTTTTAATGCAAGAAAATAACGCTCACAAGTGAACGGATCCCAAAAAGCAACGCGTCTCTCACAGAAAACCGTTATTCTTTACGAAAAGAGCCGGCAGCGGCGCCATTTAATAACTAAGTTTTTAGCTAGTAAGAAATTAAAGTTCGTTGTGTTGGTGTTCTAATCGAATTGATCTACTGGTTTTAAGTATGACTCAGTTGATTTTGGTAAAACAAATATTTTAGGTTGTTGTAGTATATTAAAAGTGCAAAAACAATTAAAGTAAATGACTAGTAAAGTAAATCGACTTAAAAAAAATGGCGAGAAATTAAATCTAAGTCTAATTAAAAGTAAAGTTTGCAATATTTAAAACTTTGAAAAGTAAATAACAAGAAATTAAGTGACTTAAAATTAAAGCGTGACGCGAATTAAAATTAGACAAAGTATTAAAATGAAGGCGTAAAATTAAACAAGACAAAACATAGAAAATAACCCACCGTCGGAATATATTCCGATCAGACTCACCATCGGAATGTACACAAACCTTACAATCGGAATGTTGATCGGAACCTTAGATCGGAATACCCTGTCACTTATTCAGATCGGAATGTCCAAACAAACCCTTTGATCGGAATGTTGTTCAGATCGCAATACAGTCCAGATCGCAATGTGTCAGATCGCAATACAGTTCAGATCGGAATGATACTAAGAAAAATTGGGCAGCACTTCGACTAAGTAAACCTCAAGAGCCGTCGGAATGTGCGATCGCAATGTGCGATCGCAACCCTAGATCGGAATGAGGGTGATGTTACTCCTATCGCAATCCCAGATCGGAATGCAAAACCCTTGTCCAAAACTGTCACTATCAGAATGTGGTAAAGCAAGCCGTCGTAATGTGTGGAGAACCCTTACTTTCCGATGGATACAAATTCGTAATAAGCACAAGAACTAAATAAGCTATAACTAATAAGCAGTAACAAAATAAACTCAAATGAAATGAAAACAAAACAAGACAATAAGCTAAAAAAAGTTAAGACCTTTTCAAAATTTAAAAGATGAAACTCAATGAAATTAAAAACATAAAAAGTAAAACTGTTAAGAAATCTTGAAATCAATTAAGCTAAATACCAAATAAGCACATAAGATTGTCAAACTTATGGCTATTTCGAATTAAGACTTAAAAGAAAAAGAAAAGACAAGACTTTTAATCAAATAATCAAATGGATTAAGCAAAAGTTTGCTTAATCCGAAATTGTAACCGAATCAAAAAGAAAAAGAGTAGAATGAGATTGGTAAAAATAAGCTTAATCAAATGATAAAGAAAGATTAAAGACAGGAATTTAAAGAACACAAATTAAAAACTTACTTGGAATTAAAAGGATAATTAAAGTGCAAAACATGTATTAAAAATGACAAGTAATTAAAGGTGCATAAAATAAAAGTGGAAGAGCTAATTTGTCAAGTTAGCCAACAAAATGAAAATGAGATACTAATGGTCTATTTATAGGAGATTAGGAGAGTGGTTAGAGGAAGCTTCCTCCCCTCCTTCCTTTCTTCTTAATTGCACCATCAAGTCCTTCCTTCTTAGTCTTCGGCTTTCGACCTTTTCTTCGATAAATAAGACTCGAGTTCTTCGGCTTTTGGTAAACTTCCGTCTTTCGACCTTTTCTTCGATAAATCTTCAGAATTGGTCTTGGACTTCCGTTCTCTTTGCACTCTTGACTTCTTGGCTTCGTCTTTCATCTTTTTCTTCAATAAAAGCCCGTAAATGCCGTGTTTTCTCCACTTTTCACAACTTCGTCCTAAATCACAACAAAAACACAAACCACGCATAATTCCGACATAAAAGACATAAAATACACGTTTTGGCTTGGTTATTATTGTAATTAAGTGGTAGAAAAGATGGGTGTTTACACACCTATCACCGGGATTTGGTAGACGCTTATGCATATGATAGTACTATTTGGGGACGATCACCCCAGTTCGCGCCTTGACGGTTGATCCCTGTCGTACCACATTGATTGGTACGCGAATTTATGTATGAGAAAATTTACATAGCGTGATTTTTGTGACGACACGCTAACTTAGATGGGCAAATTGTTTGTTTTGATAGTAAGATAACAATGTCATGCGGCTAATAATAATCCAAAAATGTATTTCAATACAATATGATACGATGCTAATAACGATAATAATATTACCTATAATGGTAATATTGAGGCTACGATCTCATGGAAGGTTTAAGATGTATGCTTGATTTATATATTGCCTGACTAGCAATACGAGGACTTACTTCTCACATTATACTTGTGTTCTGATTTCAACGATTGTTTTATATAACGGTTTTATTAAACTCTATGAATTCACTCGGCATTCGCTGATATGATTTTTGCATGTTTTTATCTCAGGTGCTTGAAGGTAATCCGGATGGAGATCGACTCTGATGGCCCACATAATATTAAAAATGTTCATTCGATATATGTTTTGTAAACTTAATGACCTGTATAATTTGGGACCTGTTGTACACTTTAAAACTTTTTATCGAATGAATGTATGTTGAACCTTGTACAACCATTTTTATGTGTTCTCTATGATTGGAGTTAATGTGCTATCCCGTAACACTCTAAAAGACCCTTCCGCTGTACCGATACGAAAATTGAGAGTGTTATAGTTGGTGACGATAAAATCGTCTTCAACATGGGTAAACTTTCTAAGCAGCCTTCTGAAAACGAGAGCGTTAATTTCATTGACGTTCTTGATGAGGCTTGTGAAGAACATTTCAAAGACGCTTGTAAAAGTGGTTCTTCTTCTCTTCCCATTGTTGAGACCGTTGCCTCTATTGCTCCCTCACTAACTCCATTTGGAGAAAGTGATTTCCTTTTGAAAGAATTTGAAGCAACTTTGGGAGATGTGGACTTACAATATGACGATTCTCCCTCCAATTGGGATGAAGACATTCGTACCACTGAGAAACTTCTCAATGAGGACCAAATTTCTCCACCATCTCGTAAGGAAATCTCTATCGATGATCCGAATTTGACGACGCTTTCCATCGAAAATCCTCCGGATTTAGAGTTTAAGGATCTTCCGTCTCATCTCGAGTACGTTTTCCTTGAAGACAATAAGAAGTTACCCGTCATCATCGCAAAGGATTTGAAAGAAGACAAAAAATCTCGACTTATCGCTGTGCTGAAGAATCATAAGAAAGCGATTGCTTGGAAATTCTCCGATATTCGTGGAATTGATCCTCACTTTTGCACACATAATATTCTCATGGACGACGACTTTAAACCAACAATTCAAAACCAAAGAAGGGTGAATCCCAAGATCCATGACGTTATCAAAAAAGAGGTTACCAAACTTCTTGATGCGGGAATGATCTACCCTATCTCGGATTCACCATGGGTTAGTCCGGACCATTGTGTGCCTAAGAAAGGAGGAATCACCGTTGTGACCAATGAAAACAACGAGTTGATTCCTACTTGTCTCGTTACAGGTTGGAGAGTTTGTATAGACTATTGCAAACTGAATGATGCTACGAGAAAGGATCATTGTCCCCTTCCTTTTATGGACCAAATGCTCGAGTGTTTAGCGGGTAATGACTATTATTGCTTCTTAGACGGTTTCTCTGGGTATTTTCAAATTCCCATCGATCCTAAAGACCAAGATAAAACCACATTCACTTATCCTTATGGAACATTTGCTTACAAAAGAATGCCTTTCGGCTTATGCAATGCTCCTGGGACTTTCCAAAGGTGTATGCCGGCTATCTTCCATGACATGGTTGAAGAAACTATGGAAGTCTTCATGGATGATTTCTCGGTCTATGGTGATTCTTCTCTACTTGCCTTGCCAATTTAGAACGCATGCTTAAGCGGTGTGAAGACACTCGCCTTGTTCTAAATTGGGAAAAATGCCATTTCATAGTAAAAGAAGGCATTGTGCTTGGACATAAAATCTAAAAATCCGGTCTTGAAGTGGACCGTGCTAAAGTTGATGTCATAGCCAAATTACCTCCACCTTCAACCCTGAAGGGTGTGAGAAGTTTCCTTGGTCATGCGGGCTTCTATCGTCGATTCATTCAAGATTTTTCTAAGATCGCTCGCCCGATGACCCACCTCTTGGAAAAAGATACTCCTTTTATCTTTTCTAAAGAGTGTATTGAACCCTTTAGTCTTCTTAAGGACAAGCTAACTAAGGCACCGGTCTTGGTTACCCCTAATTGGGAGCTACCTTTTGAATTGATGTGCGATGCTAGCGACTTTGCCATTGGAGTGGTTTTGGCCCAAAGAGTGAACAAACACTTCCAACCAATCCATTATGCTAGCAAGACAATGACGGGGGCTCAATTGCATTATACCACTACCGAAAAAGATCTTTTAGATGTAGTGTATTCTTTTGAAATATTTAGCCCCTATGTTGTCCTTTACACCACCATTGTCTATACGACCATTCCGCGTTGAAGTACTTGTTATCTAAACAAGATTCCAAGCCAAGACTTCTTCCCTAGGTTTTGCTCCTTCAAGAATTTAAAATTGAAATTCGTGACAAGAAGGGAGCCGAAGACCTAGTCGTGGATCATCTAAGTAGACTTGAGGATCCTTACCAAGGGGATCATCCGAATCAAGAGATCAATGACTCTTTTCCCCTTGAGGCCTTAATGTCTGTCAATTCCAATCTAGATGACACCCTGTGGTTTGCGGACATTGCAAACTACTTGGCGGGTGGAATTATCAAGGAAGGGTTAACGTCCCAACAAAAGAAAAAGTTCTTTAAAGACATTGAACACTATTTTTGGGACGACCCTTACCTTTTCAAACAATGTGCAGATCTTGTCATTCGTCGGTGTGTTGATGGGCCGACAGCTTTATTAATCATTGAAGCTTGCCATAAAGGACCCACCGGTGGTCACTTTGGTGCAAATTACACCGCGAAGAAAGTTTTCAACTCTGGATTTTATTGGCCCACCATTCATCATGACGCTCATGAAATGGTTAAACATTGTGATGCTTGCCAAAGACAAGGCAAGATCACACATAAAGATGAGATGCCTCAAAATTTCTTACAAGAATGTGAAATCTTTGATGTATGGGGCATCGACTTTATGGGGCTATTTCCATCATCCAAAGGGAACACGTACATCCTCGTAGCCGTTGACTACGTATCTAAATGGGTTAAAGCAAAGGCTCTCCCTACGAACGATGCGAGGGTGGTTGTGAACTTTTTGAAGCATCTTTTTGCTTGATCGGTGTTCCTCGTGCTATCATCACTTACCGCGGGACTCATTTTTGCAATGATCAATTTGCTCGAGTCATGGCTAAGTACGGTGTCAATCACCGTCTTTCCACCGCTTATTATCCTCAAACAAATGGTCAAGCCGATATATCTAACCGTGGATTAAAGAGAATATTAGAGCGAATTGTGGTAGAGCATCGTGCCTTGTGGGCCGATAAGTTAGATGATGCTTTGTGGGCTTTCCGTACCACATATAAGACACCCATTGGTTGCACTCCATATCGTCTTGTGTATGAGAAAGCATGCCACCTCCCTCTTGAGCTGGAACATAAGGCATACTGGGCCTTGAAGTGGGCCAATTTTGACATCAACAAAGCCGGTGATCTTTGGAAGATTCAACTCAACGAGCTAAATGAACTAAGGAATGAAGCTTATGAGAACCCATTGATCTACAAGGAGAAAACTAAGATCATTCATGATTCAAGAATTTAGAACCAAGAGTTTCACGTTGGTGATCAAGTTCTACTTTTTAACTCTCGGTTGAAGATCTTCTCGGGCAAGCTGAAGAGCCGTTGGTCTGGTCCATTCACCATCGCCAAAGTCTTCCCCTATGGTACCATTGAGATTTCTTAACTAAATGGTACCAATTTCAAAGTGAATGGCCAGCGCGTGAAGCTGTACTTTAGTGAGGACATCTCTCATGATATGATTCTATCCCTCACCATGTTTCCCTTGAATTAGTTTTGGGTCGAGTCAGGCTCGTGACTCAGTTAACAAAAACAAGCGCTTCTCGGGAGGTAACCCGTTGTTCTATCCTTTACCGTTTTCATAATAAGTGTAGGGGAGCCCCGTTTGTGTTTGTTGTCTTGTTTCATATGATGTGCAGGGATTAAAGCTTCAAAGAGAAATTTTGATGAAATTTGATGAACCGTGATCTCGTGTACCCGTCTTCCCGGTTCAATCCTAAACTGTCGTGATTTAATATTTCATATCTTATATGTTCACATTGAAATCACTACAGTTGTCCTTTCCTTAGCAAGATTTAAACAACGTGCACAATGTCCTAAGTGTAGGGGAGTTTACTCCCACATGTTTAAACATTGAGGATAATGTTTATCTCAAGTGTAGGGGGACTTCTATCGAAGTAAGTGGGCTTTTCCATTAATTTGTCCTCATTTTAACCGGAAAATTTGATTTTTTGACATTTTTCAAAAATTTTAATCTATTTTGGCCTAGTAGTATAGTAGTATTTTCCTTTCCTATCGTTATTTACTTTCTTTGCTAGAATAAATTTTCAATAAAGTGGTTTTAACTTTTTTCAAACGCATGAATCTTTTGACTCAACCCGAGTTTACTTATCCAAGTTTACTCTAGCAAGTATCCTTAACATGTTTAAGTCAAGTTTTGCTAGGCTTTTATATAGGGAACTTTAATACGCGAAAGTCTTAACTCACACGGGTTAAGAACAAGAACTTTTCTCAAGTTCCTATAATTGATCCTAGAAAGTTGTTTATCAAGGGAACTTTAAAATGTGAATTCTAAACTTGAAAAAGTCTAAGAAGTTGCAAGATCCTATAAATGACTTGAAAACCCAAAACTTTGATTTAATTTGCTAAGCATCCACGAGTCTCATTCCTTGAGATTTTAAATTGTGGAGAACAAGAGATGGGTCAATTATAAGTTTGGTATTCTTTCATGAATTTATGTGAGTTAATTATGAGCTTTTTCTCCCATCGCTTGTTAATAAATTTAATTGCAATAAATAAGGTCGTACGATTTGAAAAGTTACTTAGCTTCTAGCACAAGATCGTTTAAAAGTTGCTAGGTATTAATTAGAGTTCAAGGCATAACTTATTGAAGCGGGATGCAAAGATTGGCGAGTCCGAAAAGGCCCTAACAAGGCATGAGGGCTACATTTTGTTGCTAAAGATCCCAAGTGATGTGTAGACTCATTTATCAAAAATCAATATGAAGGATCGAGACACACGACAAAAAGCAAAATACTCCCCTAAAGATCATGGAGAAGTCTATCCAAAAAGACCCTAGCAAGGTATGAGGATAAATAGATCCAAGTCCTAAAAGGAGGCGGGTCGTTGTATATCAAAATCCAAAATAAAGATTGGAGAAAAATGAAGAAGTCGTGGTCCAAGTATGAACAATCTCTCAAAAACTTCAAGTGAAGAAATTCCTATTATGAAGAGAAGACCATAATTTCAAGAACGTCTCTCAAGATTCGAAGTATGAAGTCGCTATCAAATATCGGTCCGAGAAAGGTCTCAAATCGTGAAGCGAGTTATGCCAAGATATGAACTTTAAGAGGTCCCGAGAAGCAGTTTTAAAAGAGTTTGTCCTTTAGCTAACTATTGATTAAATCATACCACTTTATTTTCATCCTAAATAACTATCGAAATAAGTCAAACAATGTATCCTCGTGATCATTCAAGACAATATTAAAATATAAGAGATACACCTAGGAATAAGGGAGTCTAAGTAAATAAATGGGCCACATTAGTTCGTGTAAGTTTGCTAACTTATAATAACAATGATCTCGTTTATAAGCTTGATGCGGGGAACGTGAAACTTGAGGATGATAATCATTCATGACAACCAAAACCCCAATGTAAGTCTTTGATTTCTTAAATTGTTTTGTATATATCTCTATCTTTTTATTTTCCTTAATGTTTAGTATTTAATAAAGGCCAAGGTGGGTTAATTATGATGAGAAATGAAATCTGTGCTTTGAAATTAATGGATTGCATGAGGGAATTGCAATGGTCAAGTGTAGGGGATTTAATAAGGGTGAAAACACTTATCCTTTTACCACTTATTTCCAATAATAACAAGACCAAAACGTGTATTTTATGTCGTAAAAGTCAGAATTATGCGTAGTTTGTGTTTTTATTGTGTTTCAGGATAAAAATATGAAAAAGGGAGAAAACATGGGCTATCACGGGCTTTTATCAAAGAAAACGAGAAAAGACGAAGTCTAAAGATCGAGAGTGTAAAAAGAACGGAAGTCCAAGGCCTATTCTGAAGATTTATCGAAGAAAAACTCTAAAGACGGAAGTTTAATGAAGTCAAAGAACTCAAGTCTAATTGTAGAATAAAATTATAAGACGAGTTCAATTTGTATCGACAAATCCCGAGACGACGTCGAGAAAAATAAAGAATTTAATTCGAGTCGAGACTAGAAGAAAGAAAGAAGGAAGCAACACATGCACTCCCCACCTCCTATATATACCCTCCTAATGTGTTATTAGGAGGGTGTTAGTTAGTTAATTAGTCAATTTTTAGGTTTTATTTTTAAGGGTGTTTTTAATTTTCTTCTCTCTAGTTTTTCAAGCTTATCAAACATTAATCTTGTAATCTTTTGATCTTAATCTTCAATTTAATCAAGCCTATTTCTTAATTCTCATTCTACCTTTCTTAATAATCTATTATTTTTTCTTAATTAATCATGTAGTTGGTTTAATTTTGTTGATGATGTGATTGTTTTACTTATTTGATTGTGCTTATTGAGTTGGTGTGTTTAGTGTTTTTAGATTAAGGTGCTTATTTGCTTAATTTTCATGTTTAATAGTTTTTAAAATAAGTAGATTTTGGTAGCTTAATATTTTTATAAAAAGTTGATTTTTAAATTTAGCTTATTTAGTATTTTTATAAGTTTTAAAATCCTAGCTTATTTACTTTTTCTTAAAATCTTTTTGGTTAAAGTTTTGGTTAAGTGCTTATTTTGGATTTGCTTATTTGCTTAATATTGGTGTTATCCGGGTTTTTCATAAACCCCTTTATTCCGAATAACAACCTTAACATTTATTCCGGATAGTGGTATTAATTGGAATCCGAATAAGCTTATTATTGAACCTGGATAAGGACGAGAAGGAATTCCGGATTGCTTATGTTTGGTGGATTCCGGATAGTAAAGTAGTGAAATAGATTCCGGATTAGAATGTTTTTATTGATTCCGGATAAAGAGTAATACAAAGATCCCGGATAACGTTTTAAACGAATTCCGGATAAGCACCTAGCTAGATTCCGGATAAGCAAAATTATACACATTCCGGATAAGGAAATCCTTAAGGATTCCGGATAACTTTGTAAACACATATTCCGGATAAGTGCTTTAATCGGATTCCGGATTACTTTGTAGTTTCATATTCCGGATAAGACTACGAACTTCGATTCCGGATAGTGGGTAACCTATTATTCCGGATAGTGTGGAGCTGTGTGTATTCCGGATAAGGAAGAGTAACTAGATTCCGGATAGTTAGAGAAATAGGTATTCCGGATAGCTTTAGTTTTTTTTTTGATTCCGGATTACAATTCGAATTATTCATGGTAGTTCTTTATTTTAGTTTACTGTTTATTTTTCAAGCTTTATTTTTCCCGCCTTTTTACTTAAAATTATTTTAACTTGTCTTGTTTTAGTATAATTTTTAAAGTTTACATTTTTATAAGTTTTCATCATTTACATTTTAATTTTTAAAGTCTGTATTTCTAGTTTAAATTTCACGCTTTCATTTTTACTTAGTTACGCAACGACATTTTCATTTTCACTTTTAGATTAAAATAGATAATCAAACCATTTTATTTTCCACCAAGAACGACTGAGTCGCACTTTCAACTTGTAATCAATTCGAAAAGACTGGAATTAACGAACTTTCATACGAGGTAATCCCTTGTATTATACACTAATAGCTTTTGGTTACAACCTTCTTAACAGAACACCCACAGTAAATTTAAAATCAGATTTAACTCAAGAAAATTTAAGAAAACTTCAATACTTTACAAAAAATTTAACTTCTTAAAAACTGATAACTCAAACACACTCAAGATCAATCAACAGTAAATAAACGGGAGCCTGGATTTTTTTCATCAACAATACTTCACCAAGTTTCATTCATTAACAAAATGGGTTTTACAAGATTGTTACCAAAGGAAAAACATCAGGAACAAAACAAATGCTAAGTCTAAATGCCCTTTATATAGAGGGCTTACATGGTCCTATCAAGCTGAAAACATCAAACCCTAGTGTATATAATCCCATAAGTTCCCTTAATCGACTCTCAGAATATCCTCCAAAGATGTTGAATTTGAATTGGATCCTTAGGGATTCTTTTCATCTTTGTCAGCTTCATGTGATGTGCCAGGGTGTGAAAACTCATCCAAGTCGTTTAAAAATATGTGTTGAACAAGAAAATCCTTTGTGAACGTTGGATTACTATCAAGCTTCTGTTTTCAAGTGCAGGGGTCTTGTGGGGATGCCACGTAGCAAGGGGGGGGGGGACCGTTTTTGGGGTGGGTTTGGTTTATAGTGTTTTGAAACATGGATCTGCAAATCCTTAAACTCCAATTTTTGTTAATGAAGTTTATGGAATTAGGGTTTATGACGTGTGTTTAATATGTTTTCCCAAAACAGAACATGTTGCCCGCTGATATAGTTATTAATCATATATTGAAACGTAATTAATAAATTAATCAAACGGGTTGGGTTGATGGGTGTGGTTAGTATGAGATGGCGGGTCCGGGTGATGTGGCACCCTGTTAGTGGTGGTTTAAGTTCGTGTGTTTGACAGAAAATACCCTTGGACTCCTATGTTTTTTTCATATGTAGTTTAAAAAGCTTTCACACCTCATTTCTTTGATAACCAAGTTTTTCTTTTTATGTTTTTGCCACAAAAACTTTTCAAAAGTTTATCAAAGGACTTGTTTTGTAATTTGTTGATATTTGAAGGACCAAACTTGGCATGTCTTCATTCTTCAAGGTCTTCACTTGTAGTTTTGTCTTCATGGAGGACTAAAAGTGATAAGTCTTCAAATTTGAGGGACCAATCTTGCAAATTATTCTAAGTTGAGGGTCCTTTTTGTAAATTTGAAAAACTTTAGGGACCAAACATGTAATTATGAATATACAAGGGTTTAAAGTGTCAATTCTTCAATAATGAAGGACCCTTCTTGTAAAATCTTCAATTCTTGAAGGACTTTTCTTGGAAAATCAACTCTAAGGTCTGGTTCATTGTACGGCTTCTTTTCCCGAGTTCGTTTTTAATTGATTCTTGTGATATTTTGTCATTTTCTCGATATCCATGCCTAAGATAAACATTGAACAAACACAAGCATATATTTGGCCCTTTTTATGATATTTTAACAATTTGAAGCCCGTTTTGGACGATGAGACTATGTATAAAAGCAGTCTCATCAATTACGACACGTGTAATACACATGGGGCACGGTACATGGGGTACACGTGGATTACAATACACAGAGTACACGTGAAATGCACATGAAATGATCGATTTGAGGTCGTTCATCTGACATGATTTAAAGGAAAATAATTGGTTAAACGGTTAGAAATTGAACTGGAATGAGCATCATGATAACCTGGCAATGCCAAAATAAGCATTCTTGTTGAATAGAGAAACGCGAAAAGTGTGGTTAAACAAAATTCAACGATAATTTTGCATGAAAGCATGATTAATGAAAACTAATTGTGATTATCATGAAAGCAGGATTAAATGAAATCTATCAATGTGTTGAATGAAAGCATACTTGATGAGACTGCATTTATACATGGTCTCATCGTCCAAATCGGGCTTAAACCGCTTAAAAACATCATAAAAAGTGCCAAACGTATGCTTGTGTTTGTTCAATGTGTATTTTAGGTACGGATATCGAGATAATGACAAAAGATCATAACAAACAATCAAAAACTAACACGAGAAACGAAGTCGCACAATGAACCGGATCCGGATGATGAATTTCCATGAAAGTCCCTCAAGTTTGAATATTTGTCAAGAATGGTCCCTCAAGAATTGAATACTTGTCACTTTTGGCCCTTGTAAAACTCTAATATACAAGTTTTGTCCTTAAAGTTTCAAGATTTTCCATTTATATCCCTTGAAGATCTCAAATATTGCAACAATGGTCGTTATTCAAGAATGATAAAGTTTGGAGGAACAAAACGTCATTTGGTCAGATTTATTAACAAAGAGAGGCCAAACTTTATGTGAATGTTTTTTAGAACCATGGTGACCAAACCTGTCAAACCACAAAACTTAACCCACCACTCATATTCTGCCACCTCACCAAACCCATATCCATTAACCCAAACCGGATCCAAACCATTTACCATACCTTGGCCCAAAACCCGACCCAAACCCACCAGCCATTGACATGTCAATCCACTAACACACAAATTATTGTATTTAATCTTTTTAAAACAAAATTAAATACTATTTTTTAGCCGGTAAACATCTTTCCACCCCCAAACTACAATCAAACAACTTCACTGTACACCAAAGAACCCTAATCCCTTAGACTCCTAATTCCTAAAAATTTGTTCTAATCCTTTTCCAGAATAAAGATTGGTGGTCCATTAAACAAAATCCCACCCAAGATTCCTTCACAAACCACCCATGTGCTACCCCCGAACCTCCCCTGCACCTTTCACTATCACCCAAATCCCCATACCCGACCAAATCAACAGTCCATGTTTATTGCTTCATCTCCACTTTCAAATTAATGGTGTGGATTAGTTGGCAGCTGACAACACATGTGAAGATCACAGAGTCACAAGATACCCATTTGACCAAGTTCTAAAATTCAAACTTGAAGGGAAGTAGAGGAATTTCGTATCAATTAGTGTTAGGAATTCTTTTTGATTCTAGAAGATCTTGTAGCTTATATAAAGCAGTAGTTTTTCATTATTCTCTTCTTGTTCCAAATTTTCACTTTTTGTTATGCTTGTATCTCCTACAGTTTTTAAAGAATTGAAATTTGTGTTCCATTTTAATTCTAGCTTGTTTTTAAATGTCTTCACATTTACTTTTCATGCAACTTTAATTTCTGCCCATCAAAAGCTTTTCAAAAACCTTGTTAACCATTTTGAGAACCACTTTAGCTCAAGCTGTTCATAAGCTCACGTGACAAGTGAAGCTTATGAACTGGTTTTGTTAAAGTGTTAAATATTGTCTTGTTTACATTCTTCGCAAATTTACTATAAAGTTTTATCAAAAGAATGTTTTTAAGAAAGAAAAAGAAGAATCAGTGATCTTTTTATTTATTGTTGTTACTGTTTATATGTGTTCATCTCAGCAGGGTTTGGGAAAGCTTGTGATCATGCGATCACATGAGCTCTAAAACCATGAGGGTATGGAAGTATGCCCTCTAGATACGTGTTACTCTTTACTTTTCTGTCCAAGAGTTTTTATGTGATTCTATGAATCTTGGTTTGATTGTTTGATTTATCTAATTTAACATGTTATTCGAATGATTGTCCTTAATCAGTCATAAGTTTTTATGTTTATGGTGTTGTTGAAACAAAAGCTTTGAAAAATTTCATGTCCAAGACTAAAAAATGGGTGTTTGGGACAACTTGGGGAATGGGTCGATCGACACCAAACCACTGGTTTAACTCTGCACAGCCTTAGAAGGACTGGGTTGAGTGATTTAGCAAAAAATTTTGAGACCTTATCTTAGGAACCTTGTTTTCAAGTTTTGTAAAAAATCTGTTAAAAGTGGTTAAAAGGGGTGTTGGGATTCGTGCTAGTTCAAGTTTTCGTTAAATTCATGGTATAAGTTGGAGCGTATCATAATGTTGAGGTTAACATTAGTGGATTTCAGTTTATGTTTCACTTTAAATCTCATTATCGAAAAAAATGGTGTCGTTTAAAGTTTCTGTGGCAATCCACATCAGCTGGTGTATTAATGTTTTTTTAGGTTTTGGTTTTTGATTTTGGATTCGTTGGCTAGAATTTCGGGTAGGGTAGTTAGAAGTATCTGATATTAAAGGTTTTGTAGGTTTTTGGTGGTCAAAACAAGTCATCGAGTCACTGTTGCACAAAACAGAACCAACAGACCACCCCTCTCTTTTTGATGAACAGTATGTGGTTTAGGGTGTATTCCATAGTTATTATGGCTTAAAAGTTCACACATAGTTAGGGTATAAGCTACACTAGGGTACCAGTATCTGGTTTTTGTAATTTAGAGGCATATTTGGTGGTTAGAATAGTACTTGTGTGGCGTCATTGTTTGTTTTGATTGGTGTTGTGTGATTTAGCTTTGTGCTCATAAGCTGTGCATCCAAAGTGAACACCAAACAAACCCATAGGCGCCAAGTAATAAATAGATACGTCTGATGTGTTCATTTGGAGCCAAATCTGTGGCGTGGTACATCAAAGGTTTTGGGAACTGAGAGTTTTTGCATTGTGGTTGTAGTCTTGGTGCCTTGAGTAACCTTAATAGCAACCATAAATCAACCAAAAAGAAAAGTGAAACAAGTGTGCCTGCTTGCTTGTTTTTAATCCCACTGAGCACTCGCTGTTTTGTTAAAGCAGCATATCCGTGTGCGTATCAACTCAGATTCGTGCTGATGAGTTGTTGATTGGTGTTTTGTTATTCGTTGCCTGCAAGTGTTAGGTGACCACTGTTCCACAGCAACTCAAACAAATTACACCATAAAAACAGTGGATTTATAGGGTTTGTCCTTGAGTATCATGACTTAAGTCTTGGTAATTTGTTAGTTCATAGGTTATTATAGGATTTTCTTTCATTTTTTAGGTGTTAGGTTGATTTTTGTGCAAGTTATTTTAGCTAAAAGCTCGCTGCCCACATTAGAAGTCACCTCATGGCCCTTTTTATTCAGCAATATTATTATCTTTGTGACCTGTTAGTATGATTAGACTCGTTGGCTCAACTTGAATGCTAAGTGACTCTTGCTTATAGTTGGTCCATTTTAGCTTAATTTTTTGTGTGTTTGTAGTTTGGTGTTTGAGCTTATGACACGTGACACCAATAGTAAGCAAACAAGAAGTTTCTGTTTTGATCCTTTGTCTCATACAGCCATTGTTTGTTTATTTAATGCCCACTGTTATATGTTTTAGTGATTGCCGTATTGAAAATTGTGGCTTAAGTAACCTTTGTGACTTATATTTGTGGTGCGTTTGTGTGATTTGTAACCTTTTGCCCCTTGCATCCAACAACCGAATCTAGTAAACTGGATATAGGAAATACAAAGGGGTGTGTGCTAATTGGTGTTTGGTATAGTGTTATTTTCTGTCTAAGTTTAAGTTCTAGGAGTAAAGTTTGATTTTCATTCTTTGTAAGGTTAATATTAAGTACGTATCAGCTTTTGCTTCACCTTAAAAAAATCGAAAATATTATGAAGTTGAGTTTTCTGAGTAGTCATACACATCATGATCAAAGGATTTTGATTGAAGTTGCATTTGCTGTTTGAAACTGTAGAATTTCGCTTATTTTTATGTCACTTGAATTTGAGGTTAGTTCTATTAGTGTTCAGCTTTTACTTTTCACAAGTACTCAAAAACAAAGTAAAATAGGTAGATGAATTAAGTATCTGCTAGTAGTGTTTGGGATACCTTACTTTAGTATCACAACTTAGGTGTAATTGAATAAGTTTTATTCCTTTTTAATTTTTAGCTTAGTTGTAGTCAAATTCAGTATTTACTCTCAATAAAAACATAAAAAAAAAATATATAGTCTAGCTTACATTATCTGCTTGTTTTAAGGTTGTGCATGATTATGGGATGTATGTCATGAACTAGTTGTTTGATGAGTTAGAATTCATTGTTATGTTACATGTCAATTGTGTGTTTGAGGGTTAGAGTTATTCCGTTTAGGAGTCGATAAGGTTTGCACTTCGTCTTGCTCAAAATTTGGTCATATATGGTCATTCTCTTAGGTAAAGTGCACCAGCAAGCATACTTTCTTGTTGAAGAGGAATTAAGATTTGAATTTCGGTGTCCACTTAGTTTACCATCTAAGTTTATGATGTTTTCAATAAAAGTAATGGTTATAGCTCTCTAGGTAGCTTAACAATCAGCTTACTTAGCAAGATAAGTCACCATAAGCCATAGCTTAGCCATCATTTTCTGAAATTTGTTTCTTCTTGACTCATTTGGTGGTTATTTGTGTTTATTGCTTTTTGTTTGTATGTTAATTTGACTCCCCAATATCCTACTGCTATTGGGTGTTCCCTTTGTACCATAAAACAACAAGATATCAGCTCAAAACAACCCAAAACAAACTCCAAAAGCATACAACAACTTCCCTCTTTGTTGTCCGAGAACGATAAATATTTTTTTGTCTTATCCGATATCGGACAACATTGATCTTGGACAAGACCTTTGTCTGGTGGGATATTGGACAACACAAAAGTACTCTATTTTGGAGTACTTTAGGGTATTTTTGATTTAGCCATTTTTTTTAGTTTTTTAACTTTCTCATTTTTCCCTCTTACTTTTAGTTAAAATAGGATTTTTCAAAAAGATTTTATAATTTTCCCATTATTTTATTATTTTTTATCATTATTTTCATTAAAATTAGTTTTTAGCTAATTAAAAATAGAAAAATAGTTTTATATTTTTAAGAAAAAATCTATTTAGTTATTAATTGATATATGTAAGATATTTGTTTAATAAAATATAATTTTGGACTTTTTGTTAATTATATTTAATTTTAGGGTATTAATAAGCATTTAAAATTAAATATTTAATTAGTAATAAGTTTTAAAATTTGTTTATTGAATTTTTATTCTTTTTATATTATTGTAGACTTAATTTTTATTTTTAAATTATTTTTAGATTAAAATTTTAATTACGTCACGTTTTACGTATACGTTTAATTCTCGTCGTAGTCTAATATAAACTAATTAAATAGGTTTTGTAAAATTTGGTTTTCACTTTTGTTTTAATTAGACTTTTCTTAACTTAGATTTAAAAATTGGTGATTTTTAGTTGAGTTTAATTTTTTGGCGAATTTTACGATTTTGCGTTTTTTACGTCGTAGTGTAAATTTTAGCGCAATTCGTCTCCGTTTTCTTTTCTTTCATTCTTTCCAAAAACGTAATCACTCGATTAAATAACGTCTATCATTGTTGGCTAAACACCATACATCCTCGAGAACGAACTCGACTATCGGTATTTACGTTTTTCACAAAATGTACTTACTAATACTTACCACGAGATTATTAGTGCTTGTTTTTCCTAAAGCAAGTGACTAATTTTACTACATCAAAAATGGTGCCACTGACGGAGAGGTGTGTTTAGTCATGTTTATTTATCGTGTTTATTGGAGTGTTTACGTTTTTATCGTAAATACTTCTTTTTATTTTTCTATACTATTAGCCATACAAATAAATCATGTTAAATTGAACTCAATTAACACAAAATCGTTTTTCGTTTTTTATTTTGCATAATATATTGTATTTACGTAGAACAATTAACACACAATAGTTATCCAAATACACGAGAAATCGCACCTTAATAGTGGGCGTTCCGGTCACTATTAAGCGTATCGAATTCAAACGAAGTCAAAGGAAAAATAGATAAATACTCTTAATTGATTTAATCTCGATAAATACAAACTATGAGGTGGGTAAGGCGGTTGTATTTCACGACCTAAAGAAAAAAGGCTCTTAAGTGCTTCGCGCCGCCTCGTTTTCTCTGCTCGCTTGTGCGTATTTTGAAAGTGACGATTAATTAGGGTTTTGTCAAATCAAGTATTATCAATCTATTATTGTGAGTTTACATTATTGAACCCTCGAAACGTTTTGGTGTTTCGCCGAAGTTTCAAAGTGGAACGAAGGTTTTTACTTCACGTAATTGCCTTCACTCCCTTTGGATTCATTAATCGAGACCTTTTGTAACACCCCATTTTGGTAAATGGAATGTCACACGTGATTATGGCATGTCATCAAAGCATACAAGGTAAATGTCTTAAAAACATTAAATGAACATGAAAGGAAATATCAGAAACAAACATCGGTACCCCAATTATAAGCTCATCACACACAAACATAAGTACTGTAAGGGAAAAGTACTAAACAATGTCCAAAGAAACAAGTAGCAAAGTATGATGAAATGCATATAGTAGAGAAGGCTAAATAGCTTCCAATCTACGAGCGCCCTTGAGTAACTACCGTTTTGGGAACATGAAAGGAAAACGGATGAGCATAGCGCTCAGTGCAGGGATATACAATCATACATGGAATAACGTAAGCATAAAGACTAATAGCAGCAGAATAGTATAAGTTCTAAGAAATCTGGAATCATGTTCATAAAACTAGTTTTATAGTTTAAAAAGACTTATGTTTCAATGAAAATCTGTATTAATTAGCCAAATAGCCCATATAGGTCATGAGGTTCCACCGTGCATGAATACTTGGAGGGGAGACCTCATCATGCAATTAGACGGGTTGCCTCTAATTAAATAGTCTGGGTAAGAGGGATCAACTCCTAGTGAAGGATGCAAGACACACATCGCATTAACTCTGATAATACTGATAAACATGTAACTAGGATGCACCCATACGCCCCACATGATAATATAATATAATAGCCAAAGCTGAAAAAGGGACGCCACGAGCAATCACTTCGCCATGGGGAAGTCATAACACTGGTGCCTCTAGTGTTATGGTTATGGTACCTCCATAACTAGGTGACACTGTTCATGCATGTATATGGTTGATAGGTGTGTAAACACCTATCCTTTTTACCACTTAATTACAATAATAACCGAGCCAAAACGTATATTTTATGTCATTTATGTCGGAATTATGCGTGGTTTGTGTTTTTGTTGTGATTTAGGACGAAAAGGTGAAAAGTGGGGAAAACACGGGCATTCACGGGCTTTTATCGAAGAAAAAGACGAAAGACGAAGTCAAAGAAATCAAGAGTGCAAAAATAACAGAAGTCCAAGACCAATTCTGAAGATTTATCGAAGAAAAAGTCAAAAAACGAAAGTTTACCAAAAGCCGAAGAACTCAAAGTCTTATTTATGAAGAAATGTCAAGACGAGTTTAAAGAAATCTCGAGACAAAGTCATTAAAGTCCAAGATTTAAGAAGATTAAAGACTTAAGGACTTAATGGTGCAATTAAGAAAAGATGAAAGAGGGAGAAAGCTTCCTAAGCACTCCTTAATCTCCCCTATAAATAGATTAGGATGTATTTCATTTTCCTTTGTTGGATAGCTTGACAAACTATTTCTTCCACTTTAATTTTATGCACATTTAATTTTCATGTCAATTTAAATACTTGTCTTGCACCTTAATTACATTTAATTTCAAGTAAGTTTCCTTTTAATTATTGTCAATCTTTACTTTATTTTTTGATCTCCTATCTTCCTTTCTTTAATCTTTATGTATATTTGTTCATGTTCATGTTCTTATTTTATTGATTTGATTTAAGTGGGTTTTAATTATTTTGATCATTATTGTTAGTTTTGTTGTTTTGGATTGTTTGATTATCATTAGTAGATGTTTTGTGATTAGTTTGATTTAATCTTGTGGTTGATTTAGATTGGATTTGTTTAGATTCGTGTTGTTCTTGTTCTCCTTGTTCTTCGGTTTGTCTGTTACTGATCTGTTCCAAGGAAATGTTCCGAATCAAGCCCAGCAAAACATTCCGAGTGAAGGAGTTTGTGCAAGTTTTTCCGGATCAAGGGTGTTCATCCGGAATATTGGACATTCCGGATCAATAGAGTTTATTCGGAATAATTTATTATTCCGGATCAAACCGTGCATCCGGAATATTAGACATTCCGGATCAGCCTTTTATTCCGGATCAAGCTCACATTCCGGATCAAAAGAATATTCCGAATCAAGGAGACATTCCGGATCAAAGTCCTTTATTCGAAATAATTAATTATTCCGGATCAAAGACTTCATCCGGAATCTTCAACATTCCGGATCAAGCATAATATTCCGGATCAAGGCATTATTCCGGATCAAGGACCAGTATTCCGAATCAAGACTTTATTCCGGATAAGTGACATATTCCGGATAAAGGATTTATTCCGGATCAAGGGATTTGGTAAAAATTCCGAGTGAAGAAGAACATTCTGAACGAAGGTGACATTCCGGATGAATGTTTATTCCGAACGAAGGATTATTCCGGATGAGCTGAGTTCAGGTTATTTTTTGTTTCTGTTTTTGATTCTTTAATTTTCAAGCTTTATTTTTTCCGCCTTTTACTTAGTTGCACTTTAAGTTTATTTGCCTTAGATTTATTTTAGCCTTGCCTTAGTTTTAAATTTTAGTTGCGTTTTAAGTTTGCCTTAGATAGATTTAAATTTGCGTTATTTACGTTTAGTACCTTTTAATTTTCGTCACGCTTTTAAATACTCGCCATTTATTTTAACTTAGACTTAGATTTACTTTAATTGCCATTTTACTTTAAAGTTTTGCACTTTTTAATTACTACAACGACACAACTAATTGTTTCACCAAAGAACGACTGAGTCGCATAGATAACCAGGATTAATTCGATTAGACACACGACAAAGAATCTTTTCAACTAGTAAAATCTAGTAAAATCTACTTTAACGTCATTTACCTTTACATCTTGCACATTTATTTTTAAAACAACAAAAAATATTTGTTTCACCAAGAACAATTGAGTCGTACTTTGAACCGGAAATCAATTCGTTAAGATACCGAGAAACGAACTTTAATATTTTTATACGGGAAAAAGCCTTACATTCAAATGGCGCCGCTGCCGGCTCTTTTCGTAAAGACTAACGGTTTTCTGTGAGAGACGCTTTGCTTTTTGGGATCCGTTCATACTTGGGATGACATGACTCAACGCTTTTTGTCGCGCTACTTTCCACCATCCATGGTCACGAGCCTTCGCAATAAAATCAGCGGTTTCATGCAAGAACCCGATGAATCTCTTTTTGATGCTTGGGAAAGATATAATGTCTTGGTCGATCGATGTCCAAACCACAACATGCTCCCTGTGACCTTAATTGATACTTTCTACAACGGTTTTACTTTTCGAGATCGTGATACGATTAATGCAGCCGCCAGTGGCACATTTATGAAAAGGAGACCCGAGGAGTGTAGAGAGCTTATTGAAAACATGACTACTCATCATAAAAACTGGGATTCCTCCGCTTCTTCAAGGAACAACCCGAGAGTCAATGTTTCTTCTACTTCAGCAAACCCCGATATGACCGAATTCACCCACATGATGACTGAAATGAACAAAAATATCTTGCTTCTCGCTACAAACCAACAACATCAAGTTAAAGCGGTTGCACCTTCTTGTGAAACATGCGGCGGTCCACACTCATACACTGATTGTCCTTCTACTCAAGGAAATCCTGAAAATGTGTATGCAGCTTATGGTAATTATTCACCGGAAAATTACCAAGCTCGACCTCAAGGGGATAGAAATTTGCTGAGTTACCGGCCAAACAACTACCTTTCACCCGGTTTTTCTCCTCAAAAACAAAAACCCAACAACAATTATAATAGAAGCAACCAAATCCCACCTCGAGCTTCTAATCCTTATCACCCACCCCCTCAACAAGCCCCACCCATTAACCCAGATGTTGAAACTTTAATGAGAACTCAAGGTGAGCAAATCAAGAATCTGCAGAGCCAAATTATCAATTTGAAAGGAGATATCACCAAGCAAGGAATGACATTAGATCCGAGCTGCGAGATAATATCCAATCCTCCTTCAGCAATCAAACGAATGATTTGAAGAATATGTTGGCTAGTTTCTTGCCCACCACTCAACCTTCTTCTTCGAGTTCTCTACCTTCAAACACCGTCACCAATCCGCGAGCGAATGTGAGTGTTATTACTACCTGTAGTGGAGTAACCATAGTAGGACCACCTATCCCGCCTTCATCATCTACACCTCGTCCACCACCATTTATCCCTCCTACTCCCACACCTAGTATTAGTGCACCATTACCGCCTCCGCCTCGTCATGACGATGTACCCACGAAGAACCCTTCAACATCTCAACCTTTACCTGCTACACCTACACCTTCACCACCAAACCCAATATCCCTTATCCTTCACGGCTCGGCAAGGCCACAATGCACACCGAGGATGACATTCAAGTGTCAAATTATTTGAAGATGATCTCTCAAATGAATTTCAACATTGGCCTTGTTGAAGCACTTGTCCACATGCCGAAATTTGTCAAAGCATTCAAGGAATTGCTTAATAAGAAGGAGAAGCTGATTGAGCTCGCCAACACACGCTTAAATGAAAACTGTTCTGCAGTTATTCTTAAAGAACTTCCGGAAAAACTTGGAGATCCCGGTCGTTTTGTGTTGCCTTGCATCTTTAACAAAACCGTAGAATTTACTACCTAGCTGATCTCGGGGCCAGTATAAATCTCATGCCATTAAGTGTTTGGAAAACACTATCATTACCCGACCTTACTCCAACAAAGATGACTCTTGAGCTTGCAAATCGCACTCTCGCTTACCCCGTTGGTATTACCGAAGACGTGCTTATTAAAGTTGGCACATTTACTTTTTCGGTCGACTTTGTGGTTGTTGATTATGAAATGGACCCTCGTATTCCTTTAATACTTGGTCGGCCATTCTTGAGAACCAGACGAGCTCTAATTGATGTTGCCGAAGGTGAGTTAATCTTAAGAGTCGGGGATGATGCCCAAGTTTTTAAAATGGGGAAGCTACAAGCAAATCCTTTGGACGAGAATCAGCGAATATGATTAATGTGCTCGATGATTTTGTCATCTACAACAATCCTCTATTCAAGTCTTGCATTGATAATCCACTTTTTCAAGATGATGTGGATGATTATCTCTCCAATTTGGAACCTACACCCATTTATAATTCTCCACCGATCTTTGATGCTTATTATGATGATTCTAGCTCATACGCGGATGATTATGATGACCTTACTTCCGAGTATCCCGAGATGCCCACTTTTGATGATTTTGATGAGGCCGATACTCTTTCGAGTGATTCTTCACATGATGAAGATCCTCCGCCATCACTAAATCCTACTTTGGATGATTACTCATTTGAGGAAGACTTCTCTACATTTCTCAATACTTACTTCCCTCATGAGAGTGATGCTCCTCCTTTAGATTTTGATGATTATCGTCTTGATCCTAATTTAGATTTGAAGAAAATTCTTTCAAAGGAGAAGCAACCGGACGACACCAACATCCGCAGCACGTATGATTTGACACCTCTTTGTCCACCTTCTGAGGACGAGGTTGTGCATTTTCTTCGCGGATCATCTTCAAATTCTGCTAAGCCTGAGTGCTATTTTCCCCTAAAGGAAAAGGTGTTCGACCCCGGTATCGATATTCTTCAGCCATCTCAGTATCCACCTGATGAAATAAAAGGAAAAATATTTGAAACTTTTGAAGATATGCTTGCACCCCATCACCCTTGCTACCACCGTGCTCCGTCTTTTCTTAAGGGAACCTTGCCTATTCTTCTTTGGCTTGCCTTGTTCGCCTTAAGCTTGTGCTATTTGATGGACGAAAACTATGTCTTTGATATCGGTGGATATGTTTCATGCTTCTTCCTATGAAAATCAAGGTCGAGTCAGGCTCACGACTCGGTGAACAAAAATCAAGCGCTTCTTGGGAGGCAACCATGTATCTATCTTTTAGCTTTCTTTATCCTAAGTGTAGGGGAGACCCGTTGGTGTTTGCTATTTCCTATCTTCACCTATTCAGGGATTCGAGCGCTCAATGATCCATTCTTGATGATTCTTAACGACCCGTGATTCCGTGTTCCCATCTTCCTGGTTCTATCCTAAACTCTTTTCGGTTCACTATTTTATATTTTCCAATATTAAAATAGGAATCACTTTAGTTGTCCCTTCCTTAGCGAGATTTAAACAACGTGCACAATGTCCTAAGTGTAGGGGAGTTTACTCCCACATGCTTAAACATTGAGGATAATGTTTATATTAAGTGTAGGGGGGACATCTATCGAAGTTAAGTGGCTCTTTTCCTTGTATGTGTCCTCATTTTAACCAGAAAATCAATTTTTTGACATTTTTCAAAAATTTTGATCTATTTTGGCCTATTAGTTTTTCCCTTTGTATAGTTATTTTATTTCCTTATTAGAATAAATTTTTAATAAAGTGGTTTTAATTTTCAAACGTTGTGAATCTTTTAACTCAACCCGAGTTTACTTATCTAAGTTTACTCTAGCTAGTATCCTTAACGTGTTTAAGTCAAGTTTTGCTTGGCTTTTATATAGGGAACTATAAAACGTGAAAGTCTTAACTCTCACGGGTTAAGAACAAGAACTTTTTGCAAGTTCCTATAATCGATCCTAGAGAGTCGTTTATCAAGGGAACTTTAAAATGCGATTTCTAAACTTGAAAGAGTCTAAGAATTTGCAAGATCCTATAGGCGACTCGAAAACCCAAAACTTTGATTTAATAGGCTAAGCATCCACGAGTCTCATTCCTTGAGATTTTAAATTGTGGATAACGAGATATGATAGAGTCAATTATAAGTTTGGTATCCTTTCGTGAATTTATGTGAGTTAATTATAAGCCTATTGTCCCATCGCTTGCTAATAAATTTATCTGCAATAAATAAGGTTGTACGATTTGAAAAGTTACTTAGCTTCTAGCCCAAGATCGTTTAAAAGTTGCTCGGTATGGATTAGAGTTCATAGCCAAGGCATAACTTATTGAAGCGGGATGCGAAGATTGGCGAGTCCAAAAAGGTCCTAACAAGGCATGGGGGCTATATTTTGTTGCTAAAGATCCCAAGTGATGTGAAGAATCATTTATCAAAGATCAATATGAAGGACCGAGACACACGACGAAAAGCAAAAACTCCCCAAAAGTCATGGAGAAGTCTATCCAAAAAGGCCCTAGCAAGGTATCAGGATAAATAGATCCAAGTCCAAAAAGGAGGCGGATCGTTGTATATCAAAATCCCAAATAAAGATTGGAGAAAATGAAGAAGTCTTGGTCCAAATTTGAAGAATCTCTCAAAAATTCAAGTGAAGAAATTCCTATTATGAAAAGAAGGCCATTATTTCATGAACGTCTCTCAAGGTTTGAAGGATGAAGTCGCTGCCAAATATCGGTCCGAGAAAGGTCTCAAATCGCGAAGCGAGTTATGCCAAGATATGAACTTTATGAGGTCCCGAGAAGCAGTTTTAAAAGATTTTGTCCTTTAGCTAACTATTGATTAAATCGTTCACTTTATTTTCAGCCTAAATAACTATCAAAATAAGTCAACAATGCATCCTCGTGATCATTCAAGACAACAATAAAATATAAGAGATACACCTAGGAATAAGGGAGTCTAAGTGAATAATTGGCCCACATAAGTTCGTGTTAGTTTGCTAACTTATAATAACAATGATCTCGTTTTTAAGCTTGGTTTGGAGAAAGTGAAAACTTGAGGATGATGATCATTCATGACATTTTCAAAACCCTAAGGTATGCTTTTGATTTCTTTACTTGTTTTGTTATTTTCTATCTCTTTAATAAAGGCCAAGGTGGATTGATTATGATGAAAAGTGTAAACATGCTTTGTAACTAATGCATTGCATGAGGACATTTCAATAGTCAAGTGTAGGGGATTTGATAGGTGTGTAAACACCATCCTTTTTACCACTTAATTACAATAATAACCGAGCCAAAACGTGTATTTTATGTCATTTATGTCGGAATTATGCGTGGTTTATGTTTTTGTTGTGATTTAGGACGAAAAGGTGAAAAGTGGGGAAAACACGGGCATTCACGGGCTTTTATCGAAGAAAAAGACGAAAGACAAAGTCAAAGAAATCAAGAGTCCAAAAAGAACAGAAGTCCAAGACCAATTCTTAAGATTTATCGAAGAAAAATTCAAAAGACGGAAGTTTACTAAAAGCCGAAGAACTAAAAGTCTTTTTATGAAGAAATGTCAAGACGAGTTTAAAGAAATCCCGAGACAAAGTCATTAAAGTCCAAGATTTAAGAAGATTAAAGACTTAAGGACTTAATGGTGCAATTAAGAAAAGATGAAAGAGGGAGGAAGCTTCCTAAGCACTCCTTAATCTCCCCTATAAATAGATTAGGATGTATTTCATTTTCCTTTGTTGGATAGCTTGATAAACTATTTCTTCCACTTTAATTTTATGCACATTTAATTTTATTGTCAATTTAAATACTTGTCTTGCACCTTAATTAAATTTAATTTCAAGTAAGTTTCCTTTTAATTATTGTCAATCTTTACTTTATTGTTTGATCTCCTATCTTCCTTTCTTTAATCTTTATGTTTATTTGTTCATGTTCATGTTCTTATTTTATTGATTTGATTTAAGTGGGTTTTAATTATTTTGATCATTATTGTTAGTTTTATTGTTTTGGATTGTTTGATTATCATTAGTAGATGTTTTGTGATTAGTTTGATTTAATATTGTGGTTGATTTAGATTGGATTTGTTTAGATTCGTGTTGTTCTTGTTCTCCTTGTTCTTCGGTTTTTCTGTTACTGATCTTTTCCCAGGAAACGTTCCGAATCAAGCCCAGCAAAACATTCCGAGTGAAGGAGTTTGTGCAAGTTTATTCCGGATCAAGGGTGTTCATCCGGAATATTGGACATTCCGGATCAATAGAGTTTATTCGGAATAATTTATTATTCCGGATCAAACCGTTCATCATATTATATTAGACATTCCGGATCAGCCTTTTATTCCGGATCAAGCTCACATTCTGGATCAACAGAATATTCCGAATCAATGAGACATTCCGGAGCAAAGTCCTTTATTCGGAATAATTAATTATTCCGGATCAAAGACTTCATCCGGAATCTTCAACATTCCGGATCAAGCATAATATTCCGGATCAAGGCATTATTCCGGATCAAGGACAAGTATTCCGAATCAAGACTTTATTCCGGATAAAGGATTTATTCCGGATCAAGGGATTTGGTAAATATTCCGAGTGAAGAAGAGCATTCCGAACGAAGGTGACATTCCGGATGAATGTTTATTTGGAACGATGGATTATTCCGGAGAAGCTGAGTTTAGGTTATTTTTAGTTTCTGTTTTTGATTCTTTAATTTTCAAGCTTTATTTTTCCCGCCTTTTTACCTAGTTGCACTTTAAGTTTATTTGCCTTAGATTTATTTTAGCCTTCCCTTAGTTTTAAGTTTTAGTTGCGTTTTAAGTTTGCCTTAGATAGATTTAAATTTGCGTTATTTACGTTTAGTGCCTTTTAACTTTTGTCACGCTTTTAAATACTTAACCACTTATTTTAAATTAGACTTAAATTTACTTTAATTGCCATTTTACTTTAAAGTTTTCCACTTTTTAATTACTACAACGACACAACTATTTGTTTCACCAAAGAACGACTGAGTCGCATAGATAACCAGAATCAATTCGATTAGACACACGACAAAGAATCTTTTTCAACTAGTAAATTCTAGTTATCAATGGCTTAGGCTCTTAAACTAACATAAGTAATCAAACATATAAAACAATACTGGGAAAACAATTTGCTGCAAACGGGGAATCGTAATAATGAAAGAATGTCCATACTAAAGGGATGGGAAATCCGTACCTTGTGTCTTGTGGACGGAAAAGACTGATGTTGGTAGTTTTGTACACCTTTAGGAAAAGGATGCACAAAGTAGGGCAAGCGTGCACGACGATTTAGGAAAACCGTGTGTGAATGACCCTAAGTGAGTTCGTTCTCGAGGAGGCAAGTGCGTTGTGTTAAGAGTTGATTATGATGTTTGTGATTATAAACAAGAAGAAAAGAAATGAGAAAGGAAAGAAAAGACGGTTACGAAAACGGATTAAACTACGACGAAAAAGGCGAACACGTAAAACCGTAAATAGTGCCAAAAATAAAATTTTAACCTAAAAATTCCTAAAAATTACTAAAAATCCCCAATAATATTCTAAGAGTTTACAAAAAATCCAAACTTGCTAAAACCTTTTAGTTAATTCAATAATGACTTTTTAATGCTAATTAAAGCCCTAAAAATCACTTTTAATTATTAAAAAGCCTTAAACAAGATCAAATAGTTTGTAAACCTCAAAAATATCTTAATTAGGCTAAAAACTATTTTTAAAAATTTTAAAACCAATTTAAACTATTTTTAAACACTTAAAAACTATTAAAATCTATTAAATCTTAAATTAATTCTAGAAATTAATTGAAAAGTCTAAAAAATATTTGGAAAGTGACAAAACTCCTAATTAAGTGTCCTTAACCTAGGAAAAATGTAAAAACTAAAAAAAATAAAACTTCAATTTTTAATAATAAAATAATATTAAAAAATTCAAAAAAATAAATAGTTTACTAAATAATTCCAAAAAAGTACCAAAAATCCTAAATAATGTAACTAAAACAAAAATCAAAACCAAATTTTCTGAAACCTATTTAAAATTTTTATATAAAATTTTAAAGTTGCTTAAAAACCCTAAAATCCTATAAAATTAAAAATAAGCTAAATTGAAAACCTAATAAGCTGTAAACCTCAAAAATATGATTAAAAACCTAAAAACTATTTTTCTGGATTTTTAAATTACCTTTTACTATTTTTAAATGACTTTCTAAAAATTAAACTTAAAATAATCCTAATAAATTAATTAATAATGAGAAAAATAAACTTTTTCCTCAGAAAAATCAATAACCCTAATACAAACCTAAGAAAATTGTTAAACAGGAAAAAGCTTAAGGAAACAAGCTAGAAACAGCTTATTTAAAAGCTGCTGGCCAAATAAGCTATAAAACAAAACCTACTTAAATAAGTAATGGAATGAAAGGTAAACGTAAAAAGCCATCTAGATCACTGGTTAACACGCTAGCCCTTGGAAAGCAAGGTCGCGTGTTCGAGTCCAGGCAGGGTGTGTTTTTTTTTTTTTTTTTTTTTACTTTCAAAACACAATCCAGTAACCTTTAAACTCACAAAAACACAAACACAATTCAAATTAAACCAAGATTAAGGCTTAGGAAAGCCAAAACGTGCCCAGACTTGATGATGTTTCTGATGAACACAAGTGAAGTTTCTTCACTTGTGCAAATGTTTGTCAAGAGGTCTTGACTTGCTTGTTTGTGGTGATTGATTGGACAAGAAAGGCACCCTTATACTCTTTTGAGTATAAGGAGTCAAGAACAAACACAAAAAAGGCAGGTTACAACACAAAATCAAGCACACAATGCAAAGATCAAGTTGCTGTTATACTTATGAGACTGAAGAGTATATTTGCTGGTTTTACTTGCACAAAGATGTTTTTTAATGGCACAAATCTTTAACACAAAGTAACCAACTAGCATTCATTCAATCACAAAGCCTCAAATGACCTAAGATCTAGCAGTTAATCAAGAATCAAGCACAAATTTTACTAAAATCAGTCACAAAGGCACTTATCTGATTTTTGACTATATGAGCAAATTTTTGACATGCAAATTGTTTAAAAACCCACCCAAACTGACAAACAAGTAGCAAATAACCTAATACCAACCTAGTGAGTGCATTTAAACAAGATTCAAGCCAAGTCTAAATCATATAAACCATATAAAGCCTTAATCCAAACACCCCTTAAACTTCTGAATTTGAACTTTCCAAAGCAAATCACATATAATCCAATCAAGATTGATTCTAAATGATATTAACAAGCATAACAAACACAATTGAGCTAATCCCAACAACTAAACAACACTAGAACAGATTTTCATTTAAATCATGCAATATCACATAAGATATAAGAATATGAAAAATGGGACAAGATTTTTACCACAAGGGACCTACATCCAGGTCCCTTAGTGACTGCAAATGTCACCTCCTTTCAGGTCCGGACCTGAGCTGAACCTTTATCAAACAAGCAAGAACCTGCTAAGATTTAAAGGAAGAACAAGCACAAGAGTATACTTTCTGATTTTTGTTACTTTCTTTTAAAACCCTTTTTCAAACCACCAAACTTTAATTCCAAAACTTCTTTTGAACACACTTAAGGAATCTCTAACAAACCTGAAAACAACACTTGAAACAAGGATTTTACCAAAAATCCAAATTTCAAAAACCTTGAAAACAAGACTTAAATTTTAAAAACTTGAAAAGTAAACAAACTTGAAATTTAAACACCAATCAAACAATGAAGATGGCTCTTTCTTCTCATCACCAAACTTTAACCTTTTTCATTCATAAAAATAGGATTTACAAAGTTGTGAAAAAAGGAGAAAAAAGAACAAGGGTCATGCACAATACGCATACTCCTTATATAGGACTACATAGAACTATCTAGATACTTGAAACCCTAATACATGAATTTCCCAAGCTACCCTTGGACGAATTTTGAATTTTTCAGTCAAAAAATGCCATGTGATTATGCAGTTGGAGTCTTGTGAATGCCAGCTTGTTGTAGTCAATCTAAACCCTTCATTTGTTGTGGAGGACAAGTAAAAACATCTTGGTCATCCATTTTGTCTGGTGTTGGGTTTTGTGGGAAAGAGACGTTCAAAGGGGAATCTCATGGGGGGTCCAGGGTGAGTGTTGATTTGGGATGTGGGTTTTGTTGATAATAACCCTAATTAGCCTTCTAGAAGAGATGGAGCAAAAACCCTTTGTTCTTAGTTTAATTGACCCTGGGGTTTTTAGGGTTTATGGGTGGTTTAGGAGGGGTTTAATCTGAAAAGGGATTAAGTTTTTTAAACTTAATGTTTACCACCAAAATCAGATTTAAATAAATCTGATTATTTAAAAATCGTGGGTGGAAGTCTGATGTGGATGAATTGGCGAGGTGGTGGGAGATGATTGGATAAGAGGGGTGATGTGGATGGATGGTTGGATGGGAGGAGTTTGGGTGTCTTGCTGGTTGACCCCCTCAAGTTTCACTTTCCTTTCACTTTGTAATAAATCAGCAAACTCCCATTTCCTTTGATTTCAACTTTCAGCTTTTGGCATTTTTGGCACATATTGTTTATAATCTTGAAACAAGGACTAAATATGCAATTTCTTCATTCTTCAAGGACTGTTTTTGACATGTCTTCATATTTCAAGGCTTTGACTTGTTTGTTGACTTCTTGGAGGACCATTATTGACAATTTAGATTTGTTGAGGGACTAAATTTGCCAATTCTTCAAAGTTAAGGGTCCTTTTTTAATTTTGATAAACTTTAGGGACCAAACTTGTAATTATGAAGATACAAGGGTATAAAGTGTCAATTCTTCAAACTTGGAGGACCAATCTTCAATATTCTTCAAATCTTCAAGGGTTTTCTTTGGAAAATTCTTCGTTAGGGCTTGGTTCATCGTGCAGCTTCGTTTCCCGTGTTCGTTTTTGATTGATTCTTGTGATCTTTTGTCATTTTCTCAATATCCGTACCTAAAATACACAAGCAACAAACACAAGCATATATTTGGGTATTTTGATGATATTTAATGCATTTTAAGCCCAATTTGGACGATGAGACTATGTATAAAAGCAGTCTCATCACTCCCCCATACTAAACCATTGCCGTGCCCTCACGCAATGCTAGAATAAAGTATCAAAGCATCTCCAAAATTCAATTTTATTCACTTTATTGAAATGATAAACTAGCTACACTACTACTATTACTACTACATGTGTTTTAGACATAATGTATGATTTTCATCGCAAAATGGGACGTTTAGGTTCATAGAATAAGAACACGTGAATGCTTCGTTAGAAATAATTTCGTCGTCCTCGATTTTCACCTTAATTCCATGCCAAGCGTGTAACGAGATCCTTGTCATTATAAGTTAGTAATGCTAACACTACTCATATGCCCTAATCACGTACTTATCCTCCCATTATTCCTAAGTTGTATCTCTTATATTTTATTTTGTCTTGAATGTTTCACGAGGATACATTGTTGACTTATACGATAATAGAGATTTAGGTCTAAAAATAGAGTCCTAACGGTGTAACTAAGACCATCAAATCAATAACCCCTCCTAATAGACAACGATGTTAAAAAATTAAGTTGACAAGAAGAATCGATAAACACGGTTTTATAACGGTTTTGAACATGAGACTTATTACCAAGACTTTTATACGCCCCCTAACGGAAGGGCCTTATTATCTTTGGTTTACCTCCATCTTTTATTCAACTTCGCCATGAAGCTTTTATTATGACTTCGGTCTTGCCTTGCCTTTTATTATCCGCCATCATCGGTGGTTTTATTAGCCAAAGACGTATATCCTCACGCTAAAGCGAATTTTGGATCTTTAAAGCTTCGAAGATTAAGGCTTGATTCACTTTCAATTTTTGCATAGATTTTAGGCCTTGTGGGGCTTCAAATTGTTTGCTAGATTTAGGTGAGCACTTGAAATCTTATTATTGGGTGAAGCTTTCGATTATTGGGGTGCCAATACTTCAAAACCGTGACGCTGGCGATACCTTAATGTCTTCCCAATTTAATTACACGGAAGCTACTAGAAAATACTAGAAACCCAACAATCCTAACTAAACCGCTAAGTCAATATTTATTAAGCAAAAAATATTACAAGCGAAGGGAGAATAAGCAAACAACAAGAACACATGAGTTTTTGAAAGAATACGAGTACTCTACGTTTAGCATAGTAACTTATAATTAACTCTATCATTTCTCGTCCTCATTTAAGAGACTTAGCCTAATGTGTAGTTAAGGAATCGAAGCTAAGTGCTCAACACGCACGGTCGAGTCAAAAATTACTCTTATTCTCGCCATCGGAAAATCTACATTCGTGTCTTCAAACACTTATAAAACATGAGAAAAATTTAAAATTTGGCCATTTTTAGCCTTATTTTGCAACAAAACGATAAACAAAAAGATAAATTTCGGAAAGCGTGAAGGTTTGGCAAGGCAAGTATCTATTCACCCCCCCATACTAAAGTTAAACATTGTCCTCAATGTTTCGAGTCTAGGGGTGAAAACACCCCCATACTAAAGAGGTAGTCGAATGCCTAATCTAGCATGGAAAGGGTGTAACCAATAAGTAATAGCCGTTTATGAAGTGTGCTAAAAACCTAAGGTTAGAACATCAAAAGGATATATCATGGATATTGAGAAATGTCTCCAAAGCAAATGATCGAGTGCTCCCATAAAACGAACACGAGAGGCTCCAATCGTGAAGATCATGATCTAAAAACCACAATTCACAAACAACCACGGAACAAAGGTTGGAAGGGCACAAATCCCCACACGTAAGCTACATTAGAAAGCGATAATATGTACATAGGATAAGCATGGGAATCCCCCACGAGGCACCTCATTTTTGATTACCGAGTCATGAGCTCGACTCGATCCCCTCAATACTAATTATCATTGGGGAAGGTGACTTGGTCGAGGTAGTTCAAGGATGGAACTTCCCCGCCAAAGTAGTGCTTCAACCTATGTCCATTCACCTTGAAGTTAGGACCATCATCTTGAGCTAGCTCGATGGTCCCATACGGAAACACTTGAGTCACGGTGAATTGACCGGACCAACGGGATTTCAATTTACCGGAAAAGATTTTCAATCTAGAATTAAAAAGAAAAACTTGATCCCCAATGTTAAAAACCCGGTTTTTAATTTTAGAATCATGCAACTTTTTAGTTTTCTCTTTATAAATCAATGAATTTTCATAAGCAATATCCCTCAATTCATCTAATTCATTCAATTGCATTTTCTGGTGTTTTCCCGCGGTCTCCATGTCATCATTACAATGCTTTAGGGCCCAGTAAGCCTTGTGTTCTAACTTGATAGGAAAATGACAATTCTTTCCATACACAAGCTTATAGGGAGTGCACCCAATGGGCGTCTTATGAGCGGTCCTAAAGGCCCATTAGCATCGTCCAACTTATCCGACCAAGATTGTCGGTTTTCTCCAACGGATCTCTCCAAGATCCTCTTCGAAGCTCGGTTTGAAACCTCGACTTGCCCACTCATTTGTGGGTGATAAGCCGTAGAAAGCCGATGTGTAACCCCATATTTCCTTAGAACCCTTTCAAATTGGTCATTACAAAAATGGGTTCCACGATCGCTTATGATAGCACGAGGGGTTCCAAACCGAGAAAACAATTGCTTCAAAAACTTGACTACCACACGAGCATCATTGGTGGGCAAGGCCTTTGCCTCCACCCACTTAGAAAGGTATTCAACCGCAACGAGAATGTACTTATTACCACGAGATGATGGGAACGGCCCCATAAAGTCTATGCCCCAAACGTCAAAGATCTCACATACTTGAATGATATTTTGTGGCATTTTATCTTTTTGTGAGGCTTTTCCTTGTCGTTGGCATGCATCACACGACTTCACAAGATCTTGTGCATCTCGGTAAATAGTAGGCCAAAAGAAGCCGGCATCAAACACCTTTTTAGCCGTGAAATTAGCACCGTGGTGCCCACCCGTGGGTCCCTCATGGCAAGCTCTAAGGATGTTAGAAGCCTCGGTGCCAAATACACAACGTCGGATGATTTGATCCGCACAAGTTCGAAACAAGTAAGGGTCGTTCCAAAAGTAGAACTTGACGTCACGAAATAATTTTCGTTTTTCTTGAGTCGTCATACCCTTAATGATGAAGTTACCCGCATGGTAATTTGCAGAGTCCGCAAACCATGGGGTAGAAGAATCAAGCTTAGAAGTCACTACACCAAGTGTCTCGAGCGGAAATGTTTCGGTGATTTCCTTAGGCTCGTAAACACTTTGGTGAGGATCTTCCAAACGAGAGAGATGATCGGCCGCTAGATTCTCGGCTCCTTTTTTGTCCACGATTTTGTGATCAAATTCTTGAAGGAGGAGAATCCAACGAAGTAATCTCGGCTTAGCATCTTGCTTTGCCATTAGATACTTAATAGCCGAATGGTCCGTATACACTATGCATTTTGTCAAGACGAGGTAAGGTCGGAATTTCTCAAATGCATACACCACGGCAAGGAACTCCTTTTCCGTTGTAGTGTATTTAAGTTGAGCCTCGGTCATCGTCTTGCTAGCATAGTGAATAGGCAAGAAGTGCTTATCATGACGTTGCCCCAAAACGGCCCCAATAGCGTAATCACTAGCATCACACATTAGCTCAAAAGGGAGGTTCCAATTTGGAGCAACAAGAATGGGAGCTTCGGTAAGTTTCCTCTTAAGGATCTCAAAGGCTCGTACACAATCTTCGTCAAAGACAAAACGTGCCTCTTTTTCAAGAAGATGTGTAATGGGTCGAGAAATCTTTGAAAAGTCCTTGATGAATCGACGATAAAAGCCCGCGTGGCCTAGGAAACTCCTAACTCCCTTAACGGTTTTGTGATGAGGTAATTTGGCGATGACGTCTACCTTAGCTTGATCTACCTCAATCCCTACTTTCGAGACCTTGTGCCTTCAGACGATTCCACTCTTAACCATAAAATGACACTTTTCCCAATTGAGCACAAGGTTGGTTTCCTAACAACGTTTTAACATTGTCTCTAGGTTCGACAAACACGAAGTGAAAGAATCACCAAACACGGAAAAGTCATCCATGAAGACTTCCATCGTCTTCTCGATCATATCATGAAAAATAGCCATCATGCATCGTTGAAAAGTTCCCGGTGCATTACAAAGTCCGAATGGCATTCTACGATAGGCAAACGTTCCATATGGACACATAAACGTAGTTTTCTCTTGATCACGAGGATCGATGGGAATTTGGAAGTAACTGGAAAAACCATCTAAAAAGCAATAGAAATCGTTTCCCGCAAGACGCTCCAACATATGGTCCATGAACGGCAAGGGAAAATGGTCTTTTTGAGTGGCTTCATTCAACTTACGATAGTCAATGCACACTCTCCATCCGGTCACGAGTCTAGTGGGAATCAACTCATTGGCATCGTTTGGCACAACGGTCATCCCTCCCTTTTTAGGGACACAATGGATAGGACTCACCCAAGGGCTATCAGAAATAGGGTAAATCATTCCCGCGTCAAGGAGTTTAAGGACCTCCTTTTTGATGACGTTGTGAATTTTAGGATTCACCCTCCTTTGACTTTGGATTGTGGGCTTGAAATCCTCCTCCATTAAGATTTTATGGGTACAAAACTTGGGATCGATCCCCTTAATGTCGGATAACTTCCACGCAATAGCCCCTTTGTGGTCCTTAAGAACATCGACAAGTGCGGTTTTTTCATCATTCGAAAGATCCTTCGCAATAATAACCGGCAACTTGTCGTCCTCCTCCAAATAGACATATTCGAGGTGAGGAGGTAAATCTTTCAACTCGAGGATAGGTGGTTCCTCAAGTGAAGATTTGGGCTCGATACTCATAACCTCCTCGGGTGGAGGAAATGGGAAATCGTTGAGAAAATCCTTGATAATCGAGAAGTCCTCATCGTTGTCGAGGTCTTCGTCACAAGTACGTGGAACATCGAATTCTTCCAACTTAAAACCACCACCTTCAAATGGAGTGAAGGTTGGTGTCGAATTATCAAGAATTGGATCTAACATAGTGGGATTGCCACTAGTTTCTTCATCACCAAACCCTAAAACTTCTTGTGAAAATTCCTCGCAAACCACGTCGATCATATCAACGAGGTTTATGGTAGCAACGGAATAAACATGAGAAAGTTGAGACTTTTGAGTTGCGTTTATAACAAGTTCCTCATCGTTGAAATGTAAGGTGATCTTTCTAGCATGCACATCAATTAAAGCCATAGACGTATCTAAAAACGAACGACCTAAAATAAGAGGAACTTGAGGATCCGTGGGGATATCAACAACGATAAAGTCTACGGGATAGTAGAACTTCCCCACTTTCACAAAAACGTCTTCCGCCAAACCACATGCGAGAATCGTGGAATGGTCGGCCAACTCAATAGACATTCGTGAAGGAGTAAGATTAGGAAGATTGAGCGACTTGAAGATTGCAAGTGGCATCAAGTTAATGCTAGCACCAAGATCGGCCAAGGCATAGCATTATTCCATATCTTGGATAGCACATGGAATCATGACCAAAGCATCGGCGAAACTCACATTAAAGTGCAAATCACGAAACATTTTCATAAAAAGCTCAAATTGGTAGTGGTCGCGCTCTTGTCGTTTCTCCTTCCTAAGTCTTGATGGGTAAGGCAAGGGTGGTGTGGGTTGGGGCATAGGCATAGCCTTTGGAATCTCGGGTTCCAATATGGGTGATGGGTCAACCGTAGGTGTGGCATGAGCGGTACTTTGTGGGATTGAAATATGCTCCTTTTCGACCATAACCTCGGGTTCTTCCTCAATTTCCTCCACCGTTGGAGTAATTGGTCGAGGAGTCGGTTCTTTAAGTGTCTTACCACTTCGTGTGGTAATCACTTTCATCTCTCCCTTCGGGTTTGAAACGGTGTTACTAGGAAAACTACTCGAAGTAGAGGCTTTGTTCCCCATAACGGCTTCTAAAATGGCATTAAGCTTAGCATCAAAACTATTAAACTTCAAATCTTGACTAGCGGCTTTTTGGTCAATTCTTTGTTCAAGCCTAGCATGACTTTGCTCTATCTTGTTGTTTTGACCTCGAATTTGGTTAGCAAAATCATTTTTCAATTCATTCCTCATGCTAAGATTTTCTTTAACAAAATTAGCTAACTCCTTGGTGTTCTTAGCCGTGTCCCTAGCTTGATTAGCCAATTGCTCTTGAATGTTTTCCAAAATCTTATCATTTGCCATGGAGTAATTCACAAAGTCCATTGGAAGTTCTTTAGTGTAAACATTTTGAAGACCTTGACTCGTGTTTTGAAAATTACGGTTTTGATTTTGATTTTGCAATTGGCTACTAGTTCCTTGATTCCCATAGTTGTTATTACCCTTGTAATTGTTCCTTTGATTGCTTTGGTAACCAACTTGATTGTTTCGATAATTGTTAGCATTTTGATTTGGTGGAAAACCCGGTGGAGTCAATTGATTAGTGCGAGGAACTTGACCGTTTTGGTTATAAGTTCCCGCGGCCGCGAAGGCACTCGAAGTGTTACCACCGTTGGTAATGCACTCGGAATAATCGTGAGCTCCACCACAATACATACAAGAAACCTCAACCGCTTTAATCGTAGCGGGAGCGGGCTGTTCACCAACTTTAATCTCAACTAACAATCCTTTCACTATATCAAAAATTTTGTTCTCCAAATTAGCCTCGATTTGGCAAGCATCAACGGTGTGTGACAATGAAGGCGAAGACGAAGTCTTACGAACACTCGACGTGCTACGAGGACTATACACCTTAGACCTATTTTCAATGATTAACAATGCTTCCTCGACCGTCTTACACAAAAAATTACCACCCGCGGCGGCATTAAGATAATCACGCTCATGATCGTTCAAGCCATTGTAAAACGTGTCTATTTGATGCAAGTCGGAAAAACCATGATGAGGACATTCGTGCAACATTTCCTTAAACCTATTCCAAGCCGTTGAAAAACTCTCATTATACACGTGTGAAAACTTTGAAATCTCGTTTTTCAAGTGCGTAGTCTTAGAGGGCGGAAAAAATTGGTTCACGAATTTTGAAACGAGATCCTTCCAAGTCAATATAGAATTGGGTGGCTCTTTCTCTAACCAAATTTTTGCGGGCCCCGCTAAGGAATACGGAAAAAGCATCATCTTAATCGAGTCGTTTGAAACGTCCTTAAACTTGCAAGTGGCGGTGAGACGATTATATTGGCGAATGTGGTTATGAGGGTTGTCCTTTTCGTCACCTCGAAACTTGTTGTTTTGAATCATGGACAATAAACCCGTCTTAACCTCAAAATTCTCCGCAAGGATAGCGGGAATCACAATCGCTTCTCCATAACCCTCGGTGGGTGCTTGAAGCAACTCCATCATAGTTCGATTAGCCATGGGTGCCTCTTTCACTACAACAGGTTCGTCAATAGGAGACTCCTCACTAGAAGGAGTGATGGATTTGTTTCTTCGTTTACGAGCACGTCTTGCTTTAGAGCGAGTTTGCATAAACGTCACGTACAACGAGAAGGCGAGCAAAGAAGATTCTTTTTTGTGTTTTTACTTTTTCAATTTTTTTGTGGTTTTTGATTGTTTTTACTTTTTTTGGATTTTTGGAATGTATTAAGTAGACCAAAATTTACAAATCTCCTCCTTAATCAAATCTCTCGATTAAAGAAGCCTCAAGGAATGAAAACGATCACGTGAAGTGAACGCCTTCGATGACTTTAGAACGATGGTGGAACACCAAATCGTTCAAGAGGGTTTAATCAAATGAAACCAAGAAAATATATATGATACTTAGTAATACTTTGGGCGGCAAAACCCTCGATTAGCTTTCAAAATCAAAATACGCACAAGCAAGCGGAGTAAACGAGGCGGCGCGAAGCACTTAAGAGCCTTTTTCCTTTAGGTCGGGAAATACAACCGCCTTATACCCACCTTATAGTTTGTATTTCTCAAAATCGAGCTTCTCGAAAGTATTTATCTATTTTTGCCTTTTTCTTTGGTTTGAGATTCGAATACAATGATTGGGTAATGACCTCCCAAGTCAAGGTTGTGATTTCTCACGTATTTGGAGTACTTGTAAATTTATTTTTCTACGTATACAATATAGTAATAGTATTCACAAAAAAAAAACGAAAAACGATAATACGTATTAGTAGAGTGCTACTAATACAATTAGCTATTATGGCTATATATAAAAACAACAATTGTTCGACCAAAACACAACACGCCTCCCCGGCAGCGGCGCCAAAATGATGTTGGTAGTTTTGTACACCTTTAGGAAAAGGATGCACAAAGTAGGGTAAGCGTGCACGACGATTTAGGAAAACCGTGTGTGAATGACCATAAGTGAGTTCGTTCTCGAGGAGGCAAGTGCGTTGTGTTAAGAGTTGATTAATGATGTTTGTGATTATAAACAAGAAGAAAAGAAATGAGAAAGGAAAGAAAAGACGGTTACGAAAACGGATTAAACTACGACGAAAAAGGCGAACACGTAAAACCGTAAATAGTGCAAAAAATAAAATTTTAACCTAAAAATTCCTAAAAATTACTAAAAATCCCCAATAATATTCTAAGAGTTTATAAAAAATCCAAACTTGCTAAAACCTTTTAATTAATTCAATAATGACTTTTTAATGCTAATTAAAGCCCTAAAAATCACTTTTAATTATTAAAAAGCCTTAAACAAGATCTAATAGTTCGGAAACCTCAAAAATATCCTAATTAGGCTAAAAAATATTTTTAAAAATTTTAAAACCAATTTAAACTATTTTTAAACACTTAAAAACTATTAAAATCTATTAAATCTTAAATTAATTCTAGAAATTAATTGGTCTAAAAAATATTTGGGAAGTGACAAAACTCCTAATTAAGTGTCCTTAACCTAGGAAAAATATAAAAACTAAAAAAAATAAAACTTCAATTTTTAATAATAAAATAATATTATAAAATTCAAAAAAATAAAAATTTACTAAATAATTCCAAAAAATTACCAAAAATCCTAAATAATGTATCTAAAACAAAAATGCAAACCAAATTTTCTGAAACCTATTTAATAATTTTATATTAAATTTTAAATTTGCTTAAAAACCCTAAAATCCTATAAAATTAAAAATAAGCTAAATTGAAAACCTAATAAGCTGTAAACCTCAAAAATATGATTAAAAACCAAAAAACTATTTTTCTGGATTTTTAAATTACCTTTTACTATTTTTAAATGACTTTCTAAAAATTAAACTTAAAATAATCCTAATAAATTAATTAATAATGAGAAAAATAAACTTTTTGCTCAGAAAAATCAATAACCCTAATACAAACCTAAGAAAATTGTTAAACAGGAAAAAGCTTAAGTAAATAAGCTAGAAACAGCTTATTTAAAAGCTGCTGGCCAAATAAGCTATAAAACAAAACCTACTTAAATAAGTAATGGAATGAAAGGTAAACGTAAAAAGCCATCTAGATCACTGGTTAACACGCTAGCCCTTGGAAAGCAAGGTCGCGTGTTCGAGTCCAGGCAGGGTGTGCTTTTTGCAATTTTTTTTTTTTTTTTACTTTTTAAACACAATCCAGTAACCTTTAAACTCACAAAAACATAAACACAATTCAAATTAAACCAAGATTAAGGCTTAGGAAAGCCAAAACGTGCCCAGACTTGATGATGTTTCTGATGAACAGAAGTGAAGTTTCTTCACATGTGCAAATGTTTGTCAAGAGGTCTTGACTTGCTTGTTTGTGGTGATTGATTGGACAAGAAAGGCACCCTTATACTCTTTTGAGTATAAGGAGTCAAGAACAAACACAAAAAGGCAGGTTACAACACAAAATCAAGCACACAATGCAAAGATCAAGTTGCTGTTATACTTATGACACTGAAGAGTATATTTGCTGGTTTTACTTGCACAAAGATGTTTTTTAATGGCACAAATCTTTAACACAAAGTAACCAACTAGCATTCAATCAATCACAAAGCCTCAAATGACCTAAGATCTAGCAGTTAATCAAGAATCAAGCACAAATTTTACTAAAATCAGTCACAAAGGCACTTATCTGATTTTTGACTATATGAGCAAATTTTTGACATGCAAATTGTTTAAAAACCCACCCAAACTGGCAAACAAGTAGCAAATAACCTAATACCAACCTAGTGAGTGCAGTTAAACAAGATTCAAGCCAAGTCTAAATCATATAAACCATATAAAGCCTTAATCCAAACACCCCTTAAACTTCTGAATTTGAACTTTCTAAAGCAAATCACATATAATCCAATCAAGATTGATTCTAAATGATACTAACAAGCATAAAAAACACAAATGAGCTAATCCCAACAACTAAACAACACTAGAACAGATTTTCATTTAAATCATGCAATATCACATAAGATATAAAAATATGAAAAACGGGACAAGATTTTTACCACAAGGGACCTACATCCAGGTCCCTTAGTGACTGCAAATGTCACCTCCTTTCAGGTCCGGACCTGAGCTGAACCTTTATCAAACAAGCAAGAACCTGCTAAGATTTAAAGGAAGAACAAGCACAAGAGTATACTTTCTGATTTTTGTTACTTTCTTTTAAAACCCTTTTTCAAACCACCAAACTTTAATTCCAAAACTTCTTTTGAACACACTTAAGGAATCTCTAACAAACCTGAAAACAACACTTGAAACAAGGATTTTACCAAAAATCCAAATTTCAGAAACCTTGAAAACAAGACTTAAATTTTAAAAACTTGAAAAGTAAACAAACTTGAAATTTAAACACCAATCAAACAATGAAGATGGCTCTTTCTTCTCATCACCAAACTTTAACCTTTTTCATTCATAAAAACAGGATTTACAAAGTTGTGAAAAAGGAGAAAAAAGAACAAGGGTCATGCACAATACGCATACTCCTTATATAGGACTACATAGAACTATCTAGATACTTGAAACCCTAATACATGAATTTCCCAAGCTACCCTTGGACGAATTTTGAATTTTTCAGTCAAAAAATGCCATGTGATTATGCAGTTGGAGTCTTGTGAATGCCAGCTTGTTGTAGTCAATCTAAACCCTTCATTTGTTGTGGAGGACAAGTAAAAACATCTTGGTCGTCCATTTTGTCTGGTGTTGGGTTTTGTGGGAAAGAGACGCTCAAAGGGGAATCTCATGGGGGGTCCAGGGTGAGTGTTGATTTGGGATGTGGGTTTTGTTGATAATAACCCTAATTAGCCTTCTGGAAGAGATGGAGCAAAAACCCTTTGTTCTTAGTTTAATTGACCCTGGGGTTTTTAGGGTTTATGGGTGGTTTAGGAGGGGTTTAATCTGAAAACGGATTAAGTTTTTTAAACTTAATGTTTACCACCAAAATCAGATTTAAATAAATCTGATTATTTAAAAATCGTGGGTGGAAGTCTGATGTGGATGAATTGGCGAGGTGGTGGGAGATGATTGGATGAGAGGGGTGATGTGGATGGATGGTTGGATGGGAGGAGTTTGGGTGTCTGGCTGGTTGACCCCCTCAAGTTTCACTTTCCTTTCACTTTGTAATAACTCAGCAAACTCCCATTTCCTTTGATTTCAACTTTCAGCTTTTGGCATTTTTGGCACATATTGTTTATAATCTTGAAACAAGGACTAAATATGCAATTTCTTCATTCTTCAAGGACTGTTTTTGACATGTCTTCATATTTCAAGGCTTTGACTTGTTTGTTGACTTCTTGGAGGACCATTATTGACAATTTAGATTTGTTGAGGGACTAAATTTGCCAATTCTTCAAAGTTAAGGGTCCTTTTTGTAATTTTGACAAACTTTAGGGACCAAACTTCTAATTATAAAGATACAAGGGTATAAAGTGTCAATTCTTCAAAATTGGAGGACGAATCTTCAATATTCTTCAAATCTTCAAGGGTTTTCTTTGGAAAATTCTTCATTAGGGCTTGGTTCATCGTGCGGCTTCGTTTCCCGTGTTCGTTTTTGACTGATTCTTGTGATCTTTTGTCATTTTCTCAATATCCGTACCTAAAATACACAAGCAACAAACACAAGCATATATTTGGGTATTTTGATGATATTTAATGCATTTTAAGCCCAATTTGGACGATGAGACTATGTATAAAAGCAGTCTCATCAAAGACGAACGGAATGAAGTCTTACTCCGATCTCACTAATGCTACATAAATAGGGTACATGTATAAGTATTATGTTACTGAGTACTTAACTGAGTATATCGTGTCTTAGCTTGTTTTATATGTTCATGTCTTGTTTTACTGATCTTAAGGTTATGTTGTGTTTATCATGTATTCTACGTATTCTGATTAAGTATTACTTGTATTTCTTGTATTATTGTACTTGTTGTGTAATAATAAGTGACTTTCTAAAAATAGCAGGTTTTCTAATATAGAAAGTTTCCAAAAATAGAAAGTTTCCAAAAATAAATTAACTTCTTAAAATAGATCAGTTTCTAAGAATAGAAAGTTTCCAAAAATAGTAAGTTTCCTGAATTAAAAAGTTTAGATATTTAGAGTTAAGCTGGATTAATAAGCTAATAATATAAGCTTAAGTTTACTGGTTAAATAACATAAGTCATGAGGTTATTTGTATAGTTTATTAATAATATCATGTTAATTAAATAAATTATAAGTTTTACGATTTAATTAAATATAAGCATGATTTTATTAAATTAAGGTGCATAAAGTACTTAGGTTAAAACATGTATTAATACTATATTAATTATAACGTAAATCATGTTTATTAATTAATTATATTCCATGTCTTAATAATTAATTAATACTATAGTCTACATTAAATAAATAAATACTTAGGTTAAAACATGTATTATTTTGTAAATAATAATTAACCTAAGTCCATGATTAATTAAATTAAATATAAATCATGTTTATTAATTAATTTAATTATCTCGTTAAAATAATTACTTGTAAAAAATAAAATAATTATACAATTTTAGCCATGAACTGGACCCGTGAACTTAATTTAGACATGTCGTGAACCGGACCGAATAAATCCTTGAACCGGACCAAACAAACACCCCTTTAACAGTGGCAAACCAGCTCGACCGGTTGCCACTGCTTGCGTAACTTCACCACCGACAGCTGCCGGTTGTTCCTCTCGACTAGCTGCTGACCGTAGCAAATTCCCACCGGTTGTGTGCCGGTGGCTCCCCTTGCACCCGTCGCGGTTCCCCCTGCTTGACCAATAACCGCCACCAGCTGTGTGCCCGTGGTGGTGGCTGCTTGCTGTCGAGACCCCAACCGAACCACAAGGCCACCCCAACACTATTCGGGGTCCCTTGTCCCTGCTGCCGACCGAGACCAACACCACCGAGACACGAGGTCTCGGTTGGTGGTGCGAACCAAGACACGCCGAGATCCATGAGGCTCTCAGTTGGGTGTCGGCCGAGCAAACCAACCCACATGATTTTGTTGACATGTTTTTAATTCTTGTTTTCATAAACCCATGTTCATATGTTCATAATTACTTAAAAGAATAAAATAAAAGGGTTTACGGATTACCGAATGCGTGGAACAAATGGAGAACCATACCACGAACACAATGCTTGAATTTAATTAACCAAAACTCAATCAAACACCTCCTTGGTGTTTGTTCTTGCCGGCGGCCAAAGAGAGCAGAAGGGAGATAGGAGTTTTGATTTTTTTTTGAAAACTTTGTAAAGTGAAATTGTGTTTCCCCTTTTTGTAATTTTATTAAAAAAACATGAGCTTGGCCCTTGTCCTCTTTGTGTCACGGCATATGGGGCCCACAAGGGAAAAACCTGAAGTTTTTCCCGTGTTATATTTACGTGTTCGTATGTTCGTGTTTCCGTGTTATAATTGTTCGTGTTATAAATAAATACTTGTACGTAACGATATTAATCGTATTATATTAATTAAGTACGTAATTACGTGTTCATGATTTTTACGTTCATGATTTCATGTTCATGATTATAATTATTATTGTTAATAATTATCGTGTACTATCACGTACTTAATACCTATCGTGTAATAATACGTACATAACTTCTGAAATTAATAATTGTGACTGTTGGGTCCACTTGATGTGGATCTTGCAGCCTGTTAAGGATGGTGAACGACTTCTGTAATCACAAGTCTATTCAGAGAGAGACTCTAGATGAATCATACAGTATAAGTGCGGAATACAAATACTATGAGAAAGAAGAAACATAATATCTATAATGACTTGATCCTTTACTAAGGATTTCTAATATTAATATGAACTAGAATAATATTTGATGAAGGTATGTATAACCCTTCTGCCTAAGGTTCCTTTTATACTATAAGGAAACCCTAATACATCATTAAACCAAAACGTGTAATTCTAATATGCATATCATTTCCTAACATATCTCATGCATATCCTAACAAACTACTCAAAATAATAAAGTTTGACTTTCTAAAGACCAGGAGCACGTGTTGCTCCTACTACTACTAGGACCAGGAGGAAATACATACCTCCTAGTATACCTATTACAAATGACTATTCCAAAGGTCCTAACAATCCTCTCCTAAACTTGAATTTGACTTGTTGAGTTCATGTTTCCTTGTAGATCTTGCAAAACAGCTTGAGGATTGAAACATCAAAAAAATAGAAGCATCATAACCATCGGCATAAACAACATAAAGACTGCTGCAACAAGTAACACCTATAAGCTTCTTGAAAGCTTGAAACAAATTTGCACTTTGTTGAATCTTCACAGCAACATGAGCAGATTTTATGAGCATTTACCAAGTAGTTGCTCGCTCTTGGGCTAGCCAGTCTTTATGGTGGAATAAGCATCACCCCGGGAGACCAGAACCCAACCCAACTCTTAGAACATGAATCAATGGTGAGTGGGGGTACCCTGATGATTTTGGGCAAATCATCACAGCCGTCAACGGATTTGATATGTCTTTACCAGAAGCCGTACTCTTCCGGACTCGCCAACTCTTAGCAATTAAGCATCGGTGAGCTGAAAACCCTATAGCTTTGAGCAAGCTATTACAGCTATCAACGGATTTGATATAGATATTTACCAAGAGCCGTACCCCCTTGGACTAGCCACTTTTCAGTCTAGGACCATGGCAAGTGAAAACCATCTAGTTTTGGGTAACATGGCAACCATCAACGGATTTGACTATCACACCAGAGCCGTAACCTCATGGTGATGCAACTCTTTCTTGTCTGTGAAACATGATGAGTTGAACACCATTTGTTGTGTGAACCAGGTCCAACACCAGAAGTAACCCCAAAACAGCCACAAGTGTGAAAATGTCAAGTGAAAAACAATGTCATGATGGAAAAGTATAAGCAGTTATTATATTATGTACAAGTTTGAAATTCCATCATATGTTTAAAGTATAAGCAGATATTATATAAAAGGTATTTTTTAATGTTTTTTTAACTATAATGTGAGTCACCAATCACTGTACAGATTGGTGAAAAGAATGTTAGTATAACACAAGAATAGAAGAACCATACCAATCACATACCAGAAGCTGCAACTTTGTCTGCATGCAACCGGGCTTGAATACCTTCCACCAAGGTAGTAGCCATGGCAGACTCATTCCTAGAAGGAGCATTAGATATCTGCAGATAACAATCTAGCATAGCCTCCATAGTAGCAATCGTCAATGGATACTCAACATCCGTAAGCATAAACACCACATCACCAGTCTCAAGCTCCAACACATGAACCCCACAACCAGCATACAATTTCCACCTTTTGATCACCCAACGAGGTTGATCTTTCCATACACCAGAATGAGGAGCATCAGGAGGGGAATATAGCATAAGCTTCAAATCACCCCATATAGTCAATCCAGGCCAGTTGGGCAACTCACTCGGAGATTGAGGAATCTCAGCATCCACCAAACCATATAACGACATAAGATCACGACGCTCCACCCATGTGAAAATGTTTTGCAGTCCCGAGACATAGCGAGCACGACCATCACTAGTTGTAATCTTATGAGTGAATGTACCACGAACAATAGGGGATGGCCTAACCTCCCAAGCGACAATCCAACCCTTACCCAAGTGCAACTCCGTCTCACTATCTGAAGCAGCATCAATGAGATTTGCAGGATCTCGCTTCTCAAAAGGAACAGACTTACCACGTCGAGCCTTCTTCTTTCTAATAGAGCGACGAGGTGAAGGAACACCAGAAGAAGATTCAACCTTGACCTTTCCAGCAGTAGTAGCCTCAGCAGTAGTAGACTCAAAGTCTTTACCAACCATATGATCAAATTTTGCTACACTAGCGGATGAGGTAGGTAGTTGTTCAGTTACCGTTGATGATGTTGGCTCCACAACAGGAGTAACAGGGGTGTGATTAGCAGCAAGAGTGGTAGTAGCTTCATTGGTGGTGGTGGGATGAACAGTCGAAGTTGTGGTAGTAGAAACAACAGTAGAAGTAGCACCAACAGATGGAACAGCAGAAGTATCCTTAGGAACACCAAACGAAGAATTTTGAGCAGCAGCATGCTGAGAAATGTGAACAACACTTGGAGGAGGGCGATAAATAAAGCGTTCAGGGACCGATCTGTTTTGACGCTTGATCATCTTCGTGTACAAATCTTTAAGCTCATCAATGGACAGTCCCCTAACCCATTCCCAAGTCCATCCAGCATGAAAGTAAGCAGCCGACTGATTCTTAACATATTGCTGCATCAACTTCCTCTCCTCGGTTCTCGACATAGGTCTGTTACGGCGCTTCTCACAAAGCTGAGCAGCAAGAGACAACTGTTGTTTTCACATCAAAGCCATCGCCCGTGGAATACAATTATGTTGATTGACATCAGCTCCCAAAATATATGTGAACTGCGAGTAATCAGAAGTAAGAATGGTAAGTACTCTCATCCAGTCATTTTTATCCCAATGCATGGCATCATGCCTCAATTGCTCACGCCTTTGCTGCTGAAGGGCTTCATCCTCAGCCCTTGCTTGTTGATCAATCTCCTCTTGCAATAGCTGTGCAACCTCTTCCCCTAACCTTTCTTCCTCAATTTGTCTGCGAGTATGCTTCCATGGAGGAGAGGGTGCATCTGTCATAGGGGATTTGCCCTTGGGATCATGAGACGGACCAGCAGATGGACCAACACAAGGACTAGTAGAAGCATCCATTGGCTTGGGATAATCAAGCTTAGGAATTGATGAAGGACTAGGAGGAGCGGGCAAATCATCACTCGTATTATCAGCAAAAGAAGCCCTGACCAACAAAGTCAGCCCATCCTCCTCAATATCCTCATCAGAATCAGAAAGCACAAGTTTCTTCTTTTGGCGCCTCCGTTGGGACTCCAATGCTTTAATCAAGTTCGCCAATGGAAGAACAAATTCCCGGGTGAGCTTGCGATGCTGATTAAGATCATTTTCCAAAGAAACAACCCTCGCGTAATACCTGTGCATAAGAGCTAGCAAAGAAGTTAGTGAAACAGGTTCCTCAGCTTCCCTACCAAAAGGACTTAGTATGGGAGAAGCATCATTAGGAACAGAAGCAACAAAGGGGTCATCAACATGAGAATGAGAGCTAGATGGCTTCTCAGCAGAATGCGAAGCTGGACTAGAAGGGGGAGTATCAACAAATGGGGACTTATGTGGTAGAGAGGAGGGGGCAGCCTTTGAGGTGGAGCTGGTTCCTCCACGTCCACATGAGGCACACCAATAGCATGATGCTCCTCCTCCATAGGATCATCCTCCTCAGCTTCATCAGCCAGAGGAATCACATTAGGATCCTCTTGGGCAAGGCCCAACATATCATCAGAAAGAGGCCTCCAAACACCCTTAAAACCAAGTGCCATATTTGAATACACCTTTAAACTAAGCTTTGAGGTCTCATATTCCTCCCTATTTTTAGGTAGGCACATAAGAACCTTCTGCAAGAACCTAGGGTACATCAAGAACTTCTTTCTAGAGCCAGTACTACTAAGGTTGCAAATCATTCCATCAAACAAGTAACGAGGAAAATTAAACACACGACCCTATGCAATACAAATCAAACCAGTAGCCAGGGGGATGGGAAATGCATCCCAACTCCCAGACTTTGGACTCAAGCAATGAATCAAGAAGTGAACAAGAAGCTTCCATTGGGGGGAAAACCTATTTTTCTAGAAGTTAAACTTCCGCCCATGATTATAGCCTAGAGCAACCATCCCATCTAATAATGTTGAATTGGGGATAGAGACAATGCCACCTTCATCCTGGGGATGAAGAGCAGACCTAATGGATGCTTCAGACACCACATATGAGCGTCCATCTATGGTAGCATGAAGCTCTAGTGGGCGTCCCAAAACATCAACAAGGTGGGCAGTTGCCCAGAACTGACGAATAACATTATCATACATAGTAGGGCAAACCGTAAAAGCATACCTTAGGTTGGAAGCCTCAATAAATTCAATGATGTCTGTGAACTCTTCTCGTTTAGGACCTTCGCCAAGATAGGCCACCTTTTTATGATTGGTTTGTATTGGAGAGCAGCCATTGTTGATGATTGATGTGATGGAAGATGATTGATAGAAGATGGAAAGAGTAGGAGCGTATGTGTATTTTTATGGTTGAACTACAAGTAAGAGTGACCCAAACTTTTTATAGACTGATTGCATGGTTGACTTAAGTTTTGACCACCAAATTTTGCAAATGAACTTGTATGAACCTATTGAGTGTAAAAGTGCTTTAAACAACAAGTCCTAACAACTGATTCTTAAAATTCAACTTGATCCAAACACTCTTGTTTAATCTGATATGAAACTTTTCAAAGGCTTTTTGAGTAAAGCTTATGACAGCAAATGAAACTTGTCAAAACTTGTTTAGTGACTAAAATGAACTAGTTTGACTCCAAAATCCAACAAGTTTACACTAGTTTTGTCCCATATTATTATGATGATTAATGATAGAAAATAGATGAAAAGAAATAGATTCATAGAGAGAGAAAGTAGAGAGAGAGAGATGATTAACTTAATGAATATTAGATTAGAATAATGACAGTACTAATGATCATCCACCCTTCCTAACATGCTAGGAAGGGCCTTATATAGCCGGGCTTACATGTAACCATAATGGGCTATATTGTTTTGGACCGGGCTTGTCTTTTGGGCTTTAAGTAGCTTAAATTCAAGCCCGTGAACCACGACTATTTAACTATCTATTACAACGTTCTAATAAATATTAAAATAGAAATCTATGACCGAACATTCTTGTTTGACTCAATATTTTGAGGCTAACAATCTCCCCAATGTGAGGTCATTCCTCTTCGATATTTGGATTCCAATGGAGATTTATGAATTTCGTTATAAATGAGTCTTGAACGTGTAAAAGTAGTTTTGTTCCTTCATGCTGTGATCTTTGAGCCTTTGTCATTGTCTTTGGACTTAGTCTTTTATCTTGAGATCTTCAAATCATTCTTGACTTGTCTTTGCCATCTTGCGATCTTGTGTCTTTATCCACATGCTCACACTATTGATTGTTGAAGAAGTCTTTGGGCATGAATATGTGGTATTGAATCTTTAACTCTGCTGAGTACACCGTGACGCCACCTTCTTGAGACAAAACATAGACACGGACTAAATGGCTTTGACATTCGTCCTAAATCGGTAGCGTTTTACCTCCGGTCGGTGAAGACCGTTATACGATATTAAATACCGTACCTGTGATTAGGTAGATTCAATTAAGAATCTCCTTGACAGGGTTTCGCGGCTGTACTAGCCGTTCTCTTTACTCGACCGTCTCAAAGCACGACTGCGAACATAAAGAGTGAATCAATTGGATAAATATCCGCTTGATTAAAGTCGTCAATTCAAATTCCTGGAACAAGTTTGATTCATTAAGAATCTTACCATTGTTGCTTTCCAGTTGACACAAGTTTGATTCATAAGAATCTCACAAGTCACCTACCGTAGCGCTGTTTGATGTTGACGCTAGAAGGATTTCCATTCGTCACTGTGAATATTAATGATTATCACTCTGAATCTTCTGGCAAGACCATAAAGATATTGCGCAGAAACCTGAAACGAGTTTGAATCAATTCAGAAACAAACCACTGTTGCTTTTCAGTTTTACATATGTTCAATTCATAAAGAATCTTACACATGACCTACCGCAGTGCTGTTTGATGTTAACACTGGAAGGATTTCCACTCATCATTGTGAATACTAAGTAGTATCACTCTGAGTGTTCTAGCAATATCGCAAGGATATAGCGTAGGACTCTCTTTATCTTCATCCGTGTGTCCTAACGAGATTTGACTGATCTCTTGGCTCTAGACTCGATTTGTGCACTTTTAGTGGTCGGAGGCTGGAGCAGATGCCACCTATTCAATATCAACTATCTCGGAGTGAGAAAGTCAATAGAAGTCATGTTGATCTCCGTGAAAATAAACAAACTTCTTTTGAGAGAAGCCTGTGTAGCTAGGAAAGGGTTGTGCTTCACATCACTGGGTCCATGATGAGTTTGTATTCATGATGAGTTGACCCGGTTTCTACCTAAGTTGTATGGAGGGCTAATTTCTTTACACCCTTTATCCTTACATTTCTTTTTCATTCTTCAACCCCTTCAATGCTTACCAATACATCATTACTAGCACCTTGTTGTGATTGTTCCAGTGCTAGCATCAGTACTTAGTCGGCATTCAGCTACGTGCACATTCTACTCCATCTTTCCTAAGGACTTATAATAATCTATTGGATTGTCCCTGGGAAGATCCCTCCGGTTCTGGTTGGATCATAGGACTTAAACGTAACCACCCTTTTGACACAAATAACGTCGTGAATTAAAGATGTTGTGGGTATTTGATCGTCACCATGAGTGCCTGAGTTTTTAGATCACATTTTAATCACATTTTCTCCCCCTATCTCTAATATATGAAATCTTTTGATATTAGAGATACCAAATTCGATTAAAATATATTTTGAAAAATAGTCTTGAAAATCTTCGGGAGAAATATGTGTCAAACTTAGCATGATTTTGAGCGCTCCCCCTCAAAAAGTGATCCAATAGAATTGTCATTACGAGGATTTGATCCACATTAAACTTTTGAGGATAGGAGTTGTTGAACACACAATTTTTGAAAGATTTTGAATATCATGAGAAATTCTTGAAAAAAATGTGTTCAACACTTTTTGAAAAATCAATTCTTTTTGACGAAAAGGTTTATCTAAAGCATAAACTTGATTCATAGAGTTTGAATGTCTTGACGAATCCACTCAACTGTAATAAGATTTAACTTATTTTGCTAAGGGTAAGAGCACGAAATCGTACACTCCCCCCGTGAATATAGTTCAGGGTTGCAATCTGAAAGTGATTACAAGCCATTGTGTTGAGCTCAAAACGTAGAATGTTTTGTGACAAGCTCAACCCAAGATAGATTGTCTACCCGTTGTTGGAAATATTGTCCAAAATAGACAATTTCTTTTAGAAAGAATAGAAATGACATGTTTTGAAAAATATTTACAACTTTCATTCGAGCTTTATGTACACACCCGTGTCGTTATTGAACGACATTTCTAGGTACGTCCGTATTATCGATACTGAAAGACATGTTGAGAAGAATATTTTTTGGATTATCAAATACTTTTTTAATTTTGTATTTTTCTTTTTCATTAATATTTACAGGTAGATGTTTGATAGATGAATCAAGTAGGCTTCTTTGCCAGAATCTCCAGTTCTGCTGGAGTCAAACATCTCATACCAATTTGCCTAACAAGATACGCAAACCTCTCTTTCGAAAGAGCTTTTGTAAACAAGTCAACTAATTGGTAATCAGTTTCGACAAAGTATAATTCAACAATACCCTTTTCAACTTGTTCCTTAATGAAGTGATATCTGACATCAATGTGCTTCGTGAGTGAATGCTGTACCGGATTGCAGGAGATGGCTATGGAGGACTTTGAGTCACAGTACATAGGTACTTTATCCAAGTGGAAGCCATAATCCGTGAGTTGTGTTCTCATCCAAAGAACTTGAGCACAACACGCAGATAGAGACACATACTCCGCTTCGACTGATGACAATGATGTGCAATCCTGCTTCTTGGAAGACCATCCCACAAGCTTATCTTGACATAGAAATTGTGCACCACCAGAAGTACTTTTTACGTGTATCAAGACACCCTGCATGATCAGAATCTGAATAGGCCGTTAGAAAGAAACCGGTTTCCCTCAGATACCAGAGTCCCATGTGAATGGTATTCTTAAGGTACCGAAAGATCCGTTTAACCTCCTTGAGGTGCTTTTTAGTGGGTCGTGCTTGATATCATGCACAATAGCATGTAGCATGATGAATATCAGGTCGGCTTGCTGTTAAATACATGAGGGACCCGATCATGGAATGATATCTCGTTTGATCTATGGGTAATCCCTCCAAGTCAACATCTAGGTATGTGGTTGATAATGGTGTCCCAACGGGGTCACATGATGTCATACCATGCTTTTTGATTATCTCTTGACAATACTTAGCTTGGTTAATGAAGATACCACTTGGGGATTGGTGAACTTGAATTCCTAGAAAGAATTTTAGTTCGCCCATCATAGAAATTTCAAATCTGATGTGCATTACTTTTTCAAACCATTTTGAAAGTTTTGGGTTTGTAGACACGAAAATAATTTCATCAACATAAATTTGCACAAGCAAAATGTCATCCCCATATTTATAAGTGAACAAAGTTAGATCAATGGAACCTTTTGAGAAACCTTTGGAGAGCAGAAATTTCGAGAGCTCGTCATACCACGCCCTTGGAGCTTGCTTGTGTCCATATAGTGCTTTGTGGAGACGATACACCTTGTCAGGATAATGAGGATTGACGAATCCTTCTGGCTGCGTGACATAGACTTCTTCCTTCAAAGGACCGTTAAGAAACGCCTTCTTTACGTCCATTTGGTAGACAATGAATCCCTTATGTGCAACATAAGCAAGAAAAATCCTGACCGCTTCCATTCGAGCTACTGGTGCAAATGATTCTTCAAAATCAATACCCTCTTTATGTCCATACCGTTTAGCCACTAGCCTAGATTTATTCTTGATGATCGTGTTCTCTTCATCCATCTTACTTTTCCAGATCAATCGAAGATTTAATGGTATTACATCGTATGGTTTATCAACAAGTTCCCAGACTTTAAGTCTTTCAAATTGTTGAAGTTCATCCGTCATCGATTCAATCCAAGCGTGATCAGCCATGGTTTCTTTGGTGTTTTTTGGTTCAGCTGAACTCACGGCGAGTGCGAACATACAAACATCGCCATCAGTGTGAAGCTGTCGTCTTGTAAGAACGGGCTGTGAAGGGTTTCCAATGGCATGAACCAAAGGATGATCTCGGGTCCAATGATTTGTTGAAGGATGTCGTTGATAGAACGTATGCATATTTGACGGATCAATATGGCGAGTAGAAGACTCTCCAGTTTCGTGTACCGGTGTACCGAATGGGTTGGTAAATTCGTCTTCGTCAGATAATGCATTGTCTGCTTGATTTGTGTTCTCTGGAGCTATGATAGTAGTTGTGGATGTTGTAGGATCGATTTTTGAAGTGATATTCTGAGGAGGTAAATCTGCAACAACCGGTATTGAAGTAGATGAAGTTGTGTCCTTTTGTTGACGATGATCGGAATCATCATTCTTATCATGAGTGACAGCGGAAGACTTCGATACAACTTGTTTCTCTCCCGTGAAATATTCATCATACATTGGTCCATATAATATTTCCAACTCTTCAATTGTCGTGTCGACTGTCATATCAGCTCTATAAACATTTTCTGGAACCATCGTTGAACTTGACGGTTCATTGATGTGGTCTTGAGTTCTGAGTTCCGTGCGGTTGTGAATGGAAGTCGTTTGTCGTTGGGGATCGAGAATTAAACTGTTTTGTTCAAGTGCCATTTGTTGTAATTCATCAAATCGGATATGAATAGTCTCGACTATCAATTTTGTTCTCTTGTTGTACACTCTATATCCCTTAGACTGAGTTGCATATCCCACAAGAATACATGCATTGTTGGAAATACGTTTTACGTATTTATGAAGGATCGGTCGCTCCAACGATAATCATGTAATGGGCTCGTGATCTATTTAATTATTGTATAGTCCATATAGCCCACATGTAGGGTGGGCTATATATAACCCCTCCTAGCATGTTAGGAGGGGGTTGTTGATTCCATTTGTCAATTAATCATATTTTCCATTTTACTTTCTCTCTCTAATTCTCTCCCTTCTCTCCTTTCTCTCTCTAATCCTTCATCTAATTCCTTCATTTCTTCTTTATTAATCAATCAATCAACCACATAAATCCACCAAATCCATGATATAGAATAGGCCATTAATTTCGTAGACCTTCAATTGGTATCAAGAGCCTTGGTTAGTTTGGTTTATTCTTGTTTTATTTCTTTTTGATTTTGGTGGGTTTTGATTTAATCATGCTTAAACTTTAAAAAGTTTGTATTTTTTTATAAAAAGTTTGTGTTTTTTTTTTTTTTTTTTTTTTTTTTTTTTTTTGTGTTAAATCATATCAAATCTTCAAATCTACTTACTTTTTAGATAAAAAATCACAAATTTTTATATAAAAATCAAAATTTTCTTATATAAAACCTTAAAAAGTTTGTGTTTATAAAAAAAGTTGGTGTTTTTTATAAAAGTTTTTGTTTTTCTCTTTTTAATTTTGTGTTTTTATAAAAAGTTTGTATTTTTTTATTGTTTTTTTATCACAAATTTAATAATCAATTTATATAAAAAGTTTATTTTTTAATTTTTATCCATTTTTATTCTTTTTTTATTTTTTTTATTTTTTAATCCGTTTATTATTTAAATTTTTATTAATCAGTTGTGTCATTTTTGGTCAAGTTTTCAGTTGTCAGTTTTTTTTAATCAAGTTAATCAGTTATCATTTTTTATTTTTTTTTTTGGATTTTTCTTAATTTTTTTGGTCAATCTACCTATTTGGTCAACTATCATTTCTGTCCAAAATTTGTCCCATCTAAACTGATTCTAAAGTTCCAACAAAACTGTCCAATTGTCCAAGTATTTCAGTCCGTATCTTCGAGTTTCGAGCCTGTATCTGTCATATCCAAAAGTTCCGAATCAAATACTAGAGTTCCGGATGAACAAAAATGTTCCGGGTGAACAAAACTTCCGAGTGAAGTAAAAGTTCCGGGTGAAGACAAGAAGTTCCGGATGAAGAAAAAAAACTTCCGAATCAAGAACATCCGAATGAACCAAACATCCGAATCAAGAACATCCGAATGAACAAAACATCTGAATCAAAAACTTCCGAATGAACAACATCCGAATGAACAACATCCGAATCAAAACATCTGAATCAAGACTCTTCCGAATGAATAAAACTTCCGAATGAAGCTCATTCAAATATAACGGAACATTTGTTTTTGTCTCGACTCAAATTTAAAATACTCACCTCTCGTCTGAACAAACCTTCGACAACCTCACCACTTTGACTCTCGAAAACACTAGACTCAACAAACACACCCATCACAACCGAGACACCCACACTCATACTCACCTCACTCGACTAGACCTCTCACGACTCGACTCTCGACTCACCACTTACCCTCGAACCCCTCTCTCTCGGACACCCTCTTTCGAACTCCTCACCCTCATCAGACTCAAACCAAACTCACACAAAGACTCAATTCATACTCGTCTCCTCACCCCTGACGCTCACCCTCCCTCGACTCGCACAACACCACAAGACTCTAGACCCACCCCTGACCCTCACACAGACTCGACATCAAACACCCTCGAAAAAAAAACTCAAACATACCCAACCAACCCTCGACTCCCTCTCTCGACTCAATACCCAAACACCTCCCCATCCTCGACACCCCTCGCCCAAACCACTCTAACCCTCGTCCCACACCCACACTCGTTCAAAACCTCGACCCACACCCCTCGACCCACACCCTAGTTCAACACTCGACACAGATACTGACCCCAACCAAAAATCTTCTCGTCTAAAAACAGACCCAAACCCTCTCGTCTATCTCTTTAAAAATCACTGACTTTCAAACTTAGACTCTCAAAGACTCCACATAACACCCTCACCCTCACCAAAGATCCCTCGACTCATTTTTCAAATCACAACTCAACTCCCACAATACCAGAAAGACTCTACAGTAGAGAGAGAGACTCAAAACATTAAATCATAAAGACCCTACCTGAGACCAATCAATTGATCTTGAAGACGACTCTGCTTGGTTAGGGTTGTTTTATTCGGCTTGGATCGAATCAATTGATTAAAACTGAAACATCATCAATTGGTAAAACGTAATGGGGATCGAAGATTGATTTGTATGAGAGGAATAGACGGTAGAGTTAATTGAGAGAGAGATTAGGTTTTTCTGTGTGTGTGTTTTCAAGTGAGAAGAGAGAGAGTTTTCAGTTTTGGGTAACTGAGTTATTGATATTTGGTTTTTTTGGAGGTGTACACAAAGTAATTGACGGAGGAAACAAGAAAACAAGGCAAGTCTCCACGTGGTGTTGGGCGGATTTTACAAGAAAAAAGAGTGTGGGCGGTGGAACGTTATTATTGGGCCACGTGGGCGGAGTTAACAAGAAAGCCACGTTTATTAGGGCGGAGAAAACAAAGCGCAATATCTTCTTTTTATTTTAATTTTTTTAATCTTAGATATTTTAAATATTGGAATATCATTATAAAATTTAGTTTTTTTTAGAAAACGTAATAAATTTTCGTTACACTTATTTTGTTTAAAATTTTGGTTACATTTTTTTAAGTATTTTTAAGATCAAATCTAAATTTTTATTTTTAGTTACATTTATTTTGTCTTTTTTGTCATTTTTAAAATTTTAGTTTTATAAATTTTTTTTTGGCTTATTAATTTTTTGGCAAATCGTGTTAAGGCAGGTATTTTTTAAAGTTACCGTGACAAATTTTTTTGACGGGTTCTATTTTTAGCGACTACGGATTTTTGATCAGATTTTATTCATAATCTTTTGAGCCGATAACAATTTTTGAGCCGCGTCGTCTTGTTCAAACCCGACAACAACAACAGCCACATCATTTTTCCTCGATTACCAATGGACTCGTTAAAATCGACACTTAAAGAGGGAGAATCGCATCAAGTGCAAGCCAACGCTAGGGAAAGTGGTATAACTTCGTTTCGAATGCTTCAGTATCATCTAGTTAATCTTTCACGGATTCAAGGAGGGAGCGAATTTGTGACAATCTTTGGACAAGATCGTCATATATTCATCGACTCAATCTTCACCACGTTGACCCAACTCGCCGAGCAACTCAACAATAACAACTTTAATCACTCTGCATCGGCACTTGCATATAAGGCTCTTGTGACACACCTCACGCCTTTCCTCCAATTTAATATCATCAAGCCTGAAAGTTCAATGATTTGCCAATCTTTTCTTCGAGATACAAATACCGAGCTTCGAGTTTTTCGTGATACAATATTGAAACTCATGACCTCGGTCTCGTCTTCGATTTATGAAAGATCTCGACTTCAGCAAACGTATGATAATGGAGTGCAAAAATCAATGCCGCAGATGCAAGAGGAGAATGGTCATACGGTTGACAACTTGGAGCCTAACGATGGCACGAGCACAGAATCAGGAGCACAACATGATGCTAGTGGCACGTCAGGGAATGTTCCCGAGATTTCTCTTGATGACACCTTACCCATATATGACGCAGAGCCTACAAACATGGTACAATGTAATGTGGTTTATGATGTATATGCTGATGACATGCCGCATATTGAGCATTCTGAACCTAATTATGACAAACATGAGATGGACAAGAGTGATAGAAATATCACTTATGATTCATCCGATGTGAGTCATAATGGGGGAGAAAGTGTTCAAAATGCTACAGTTCATCATGATAAATGCTTTATAACTGCCTCGTTAACTGATTCTGATTCTAAGATTAAAGAGCTCGAAACGATCGTAGCTCGGCAATCTAAAGACCTTGAGGATGCCAAACTTGAATTTTCTAAGAAAACGGACAAATTTGAAACATATTTTGAAAAACTTGAAAAGTCAAACGTTGTTCTTGAAAGAAAATTGGATCAAACTGTTCTAGATTCTAAAGCTGAAAAGGATAATCTTTTGAAACAAATTCAACTGCTTGAATCTAAGTTGGCATCCCAAGATAACGTGCTCAAAGAAAATGAAACTTTAAAGGCCCAAGTACAGGAAAAGGTTTTTGCTATAGCTGCGTTGAAAAACGAGTTAAGGAAAAGTAAAGGACCTAGTGTGGACACTAAGCTTGAAAAACCATCAATCTTGGGGAAACCGCCTACAAATCAGTTCGTTAGACAACCGATTGTCAGACAACCTACTGCATTTAGATCCGAGCGACCACAATCCTCGAGACCGCGGTTTGCCTCCCAAGTTGATTTGGTTCATCTTATTAGACCAGTCACTCCAGCAACTAGGCCCAATGTGATCACTCCAGCTTTAGCAAGACCAAGTCATATGATTGCCTCTAGTTTCCCTAAAAATACCAAGACCACGTCTAGAACTAGTTCAAATGACGTTTGCCATGAATCTGATCTTAGGGAAGCTAAGCAAAAGACACATGTAAGAGATAGGAATTTCAAACCTAGTCAGATGCCTTCTAGTTTACCCAACACTGCTAACCGTAGCATGTCCAATCCTAGGAGCATCAATCAATCATCTAGGGATTCTAGATCTTACTCGGACATTAAATATGCTACGTGTAAAACATGTAGAAAATGTGTCTTTACGGCAAATCATGATTCCTGTATCAAAAAATTGCTTAATGAGGTGAACTCCCGTGCTAGACTTAAATCCCAGTGGGTTGCTAAAATCAAACCCTTTGGTAAAATGTGGCGCCCCACTGGTAGAACTTTCACTCTTATAGGAAACGAGTGCCCTTTAACTAGGATAGTCTCCGATTCTGCTAAGTCTACTAGGGAGGAAACTGATAAAGATGATACTTCATTTACGCCTAAACTTAAGGTTTTCTATAAAAGGAAACGTTTGCCAGCCAAGACTAGTGAATCATCTACTCAGGTCGCCTCTGAAACAAGTAAAGCCAACTGTGAACCCCCATGTGCTTCTATAATTGATATCGCTAACCCACGTCAAAGCATGCAAATTCCTAATGAGATTGCAGGTACCAAAGTTGATGTTCCAAAAGAACGAAGCGGTCCAATCGTTGTGTACCGTTCAACTAAGGACACTCTTAGAGTTTGGTTGCTGAAGAAGCAGATATCCGAGAAACAAATGTCTCAGGGGATTCATGGTTAAGCTGCAATACAAGGACTTACAGTCACATAACAGACTGTAACTCGATCTCCAAAGACAGGAAAGTTCATCCCGATGATGACTTATCCTAAAAACGAGAAATTCATTTTTCTCGGGCATGAGCTTATGTTAAAAACATTCCACGTTTTTAAGCTCATGCACAAGGACTTACAGTCACATAACAGACTGTAACTCGATCCTCAAAGAAAGGAAAGTTTATCGCCAATGGTAAACTTATCCTAACAACGAGAAATTCATTTTTCTCGGGCATGAGCTTATATCAAAAACATTCCAAGTTTTTAAAGCTCATGCATTATGGCTCCTCGTTAAATGACAGACGACGACCCGGACTTCAGAGACAGGGAAGTTTATCCACACAACGATAACTTACCCTCTTAACAAGAAATTAAGTTTTCTTGGACACGAGCTTACCCTAAAAAACCATTCAAAGGTTTTAAGCTCGTGTATATGGTTTATCATTAAATATCAGATGGTAACCCGTTCCTCAAATAAAGGAAAGTTTATCGCCGATGATAAACTTATCCTTACAACGAGAAGTTAAATTTTCTCGGACACGAGCTTACATTAAAACCATTCAAAGGTTTTAAGTTCGTGTAAATGACTTACAGTTAAATGTCAGACTGTAACTCGAACTTAAAATAAAGGAAAGATTATCGTTTATGATAACTTATCCTCTTTAACGAGAAATTCACCTTTCTCGGTCATGAGCTTGTCTTAAAACATTCGAAGTTTTAAGCTCATAAAGGAAAGTGTATATTTTAACTAAGAGAACTTTTCCTCGTAACGAGAAATTAACCTTTCTCGGTCATGAGCTTTCCGTTAAAACAGTCAACGTTTTCAAGCTCATGAACACGATTTCTAAGTAAATGTCAGCTTAGGACTCGTTCTTCAGATAAAAGGAAAGTTTATCGCCGATGATAAACTTATCCTTATCAACGGGAAGTTCACAACTTCTCGGACTTGAGCTCGCTTTTAAGATATTCAACATCTTAAGCTCAAGTAATTGTTTTTCAAAACTTTGAACACAATTTTTCGAGAATTTCTCAAAAGGTTTTTCTAAATCTTTCAAAATTGTGTGTTCAAAAATGTTTTGATAAAAAGAGCATGTCTTCTGGAATCGATAATATTTACGAACCTAGAAATGTCATTCAATAATGACACGGGGTTGTAAATAAAGTTCGAGCAGAAGTTCAAACTTTTAAAACATGCTCAAAATGGTTTGCTATTATTTCAGATAGCAACCCGCTTTTCATAATCAAGTCAAGCATTTCACCGGAAAGCTTTGACTCAACAACGGGAATTAATTTTCTCGGGAACGTGACGAGGAGACCAACATTCGTGAACAAGAACCATGTGAATCTTTCATATGATGTTCTCCATCATTCAGGTCCTACCTCGTACATTGCTAATCTTGTGAATTCATTATTATATATGATCTTTGCACGTAATAAATACCTTACACTTGTGTTTAAAAGGTATTTAATTTACGTTTTAGCACACCCTCATTAATTTGAGGGGGAGCTTGTGTAATTCATGAAGATAATTGGACTTGCATTTTTCTTCCCAATTTTTCTTAAAATGCTATTAAATCAATTGATATTAAAAACATCGATTGGGTTAATATTTTTAATATGGGGGAGAAAATGTGATTTAATATGGGATATGATCAATCATAAATGGTTTGACTTAACGTGTTAGCTCATCCCGACATGTGCGAAATGTTTTCGAATATCGTAGCATATGTTAAGGGGGAGCAAAATGGATTTGCACTTCAAAGTGGATTTCATGGTGACATACACTTACCCAAAAACATCTCTATTCACGACGGTGACGATTGTGGTGACATAAGGATGGTAGGATAGGTTAAAGTCCAATGATTTCTCTAGAACCGGAGGAATCTTCCCAAGGACATTCCATAGCTAGAAATAGTAGTCCTTAGGAAAGATGGAGAAAGATTGTGAACGTAGCTGAATGCCGACCAAGTACTTAAGTTAGCACTGGAACAATCACAACAAGGTGCTAGTGATGACGTATTGGTAAGCATTGAAGGGGTTGAAGAATGAAAAAGAAATGTAAAGATAAAGGGTGTAAAGAAAGAAGCCCTCCTTACAACTTTAGGCAGAAACCGGGTCAATACATATGCTATTGAGATCATTTTTGTTAATGATTCTCGATATTGAAGAAAGACGTCATGGACCCAGTGATGCAATGCACAACCCTTCCCAGCTAACTCAAATATCTCTCAAAAGGTATTTGTTTTAACCACACGGAGATCAACACATTATCTATTGATTTATTCACTCCGAATAAATTGGTATTGAAAAGGTGGCACTCCTCTCCAGCCTCCGATCACTAAAAATCCAAAATGCACGATCGAGTCTAGAGCCATTTGAGATCATCAAATATCTCATTAGGACACACTTTCATATTCCTTGCTTCTTCACACACTGTGAAAAGTAAGAAAGATCTTAAGAGTCCTACGCAAAATCTTCATGATCTTGCCTGAACATCCGAGTAATACGAAAGTATTTACAATGAAGATGGAAATCCTTCTTGAGCGAATATCAAAAAGCTCATGGTAGGTGACTTGTGCGATTCTTTATGAATCAAACTTGTGATAACTGGAAAGCAACAGTGGTTTAATTCTTAAATGAATTTAAACACGTTCCAGGCCTCTACGCAATATCGTAATGATCTTGCCAGAACATTCAGAGTAATACTATTAAGTAGTTACAGTGACGAATGGAAATCCTTCTAGTGTTAACATCAAACAGCACTTGGTAGGTAACTTGCAAGATTCTATATGAATCAAGCTAGTGACAACTGGAAAGCAACGATGGTGCGGTTCTTAATTGAAATTCACTTGTTCCAGGAACATGAATTGACGGCTTCAAATCATGCGGATAATATTACCCAAATGATTCACTCTTTACGTTCGCAGTCTGCTTTGGACGGTCGAGTAAAGAGAACGGGTTTACCCGCGAAATCTTGTCAAGGAGGTTCTTTATTGAAACTACCTGCCACAAGTACGATATTTAATATCGTCCAACGGTCTTCACCGACCGGAGGTAAAATGCTACCGAATTAGAATGAAATGTTCAAGGCCATTTCATCCGTGTATATTGTTTTGTTGCTAACTGTCTTATGCAGCGTAACAAGAAGGTGGCATTGCGGTGTACAATCCAGAAGAAGTCGTCACCACATGCTTGTACTACATACAAATAGTACTTCAACAAATTCAAGAAAGCCTGAAGGTCAAGTCTTCTGCTGTATCAAACTCTGAAGCTTTCAAGAATTTAAAAGTATAAGCATGTGGAACATGAAGTCACGAAGAGGCAAATATCACAAGTGAAGAATGCACAAGGTCAAGGCAAGGAAACATGCTCAAGACTAAAGTCAAAGATCACATCAAGCATATTCACAAGAACAAGATCGAAGACTCAAGCATAGATGCTAGGTTTAAGATTTTGTAAAAAGATGTGACCTCCCTTAGGGGGAGATTGTTGGAAATACATTTTTCCCAATAAAGTCTCGGTCACATCTTAGTTAGCATAGATCACGAGATATAGACTATTTAGAACTTTGTAACTTGGAGCGACCTCCCTTAGGGGGAGATTGTTGGAAATACGTTTTACGTATTTATGAAGGATCGGTCGCTCCAACGATAATCATGTAATGGGCTCGTGATCTATTTAATTATTGTATAGTCCATATAGCCCACATGTAGGGTGGGCTATATATAACCCCTCCTAGCATGTTAGGAGGGGGTTGTTGATTCCATTTGTCAATTAATCATATTTTCCATTTTACTTTCTCTCTCTAATTCTCTCCCTTCTCTCCTTTCTCTCTCTAATCCTTCATCTAATTCCTTCATTTCTTCTTTATTAATCAATCAATCAACCACATAAATCCACCAAATCCATGATATAGAATAGGCCATTAATTTCGTAGACCTTCATGCATCACCTTTCTCTTTCATCTTATCCAAATTTTCACCATCTCGAATAATGTAACAAGTACATCCAAAAACATGAAGGTGTTTGAGTGAAGGTTTTCGATCATGAATTATGTGATATGGTGTCTTTTCGTGTCTAGGAATAATTAAGGATCGGTTTTGTGTGTAGCATGCGGTTGACATGGCTTCGGCCCAAAAGTATAATGGAAGTTTTGAAGCAGATGTTCGAACAGCCTCAACTAAAGTACGGTTTCGTCTTTCAACAACGCCGTTTTGTTCGGGTCTTCGAGCAATAGATGTTTCATGTTCAATTCCTTCGGCTTCAAAATAATTTCTCAGATTTGAATTCAAAAGTTTTGTACCTCTGTTAGTACGAACCACTTTAACTTGAGCTTGAAGACCACGTTATATCAGTTTAAGGAAGCTGATGAGAACTTCGGGTGTTTCATCCTTGGATCTCAAGAAGTGAGTCCATGTGTACCTTGAGTAATCATCGACAATTACCAGAATATATTTCTTCCATTGATACTATGAACACGCACGGGACCACATAGATCCATATGGAGAAGATCTAACCGTCCTTTAGAGCTGGGTGTGGTCTTTGTTTTGAAGCTACTTCGTTTAGCTTTACAAAGCTCACAAGAAGAACACAGATAATCTTTGATGAATTTCAAGCTTGGAAGGCCTCTCACAATATCTTTCTTGGAAAGGAAGTTGATGGTATCAAAATTAAGATGAGATAAACGTTGATGCCATAACCATGCCTGAGTCGATGGAGCTTTAGCCATGAAGCAAATTGGAGTTAATGAAGTAGTGTCTTGAATTAAAATTGTGTAAAGATCAGTACCCCGTGTACCGGTAAGTAAGTCATTCCCATCATAATCACGAACACAACATGTCTTCTTTTTGAAAGTAACCTCCAAATCCGCATCATAGAATTGACCAACCAAGAAAAGATTGTGATTGAGCCCTTCGATGTAGTATACCCTTTTAATCTGATATTCCCCTGAACTAAATCTCCATATCCTAGGATCGGTGCAAATTGATCATTTCCGAATCGGACCGTACCCAGGAACTTCTCCACGAAGTTAATTAGAAGCTTGAGAGTCCCCGTCATTTACTTCGTGCATCCGGAGTCCAGTATGAAGAGAATTATTTGTATCACCTGTAGAAGAGTTAGAACACGATGGAGCATTTTCTAAATTGGATACCACAGTAGTTGTGATAGTATAATTAATAACTTGTTTTTGCCGAGTATAAAAATTTGTTCGTCTCGATTCAATTCGAATTGATTACCGGTTAAAAGTGCGACTCAGTCGTTCTTGGTGGAAAATAAAATGGTTTGGTTATCTATTCTACTTAAAAGGTAAATGCGCAATATAATAACAATAAGCTAAAAGCGATTAACTAATAAAAATAAAACAATATAAATAATAAAACGTGAATTTAAAGCGAAACAATTAATAAAAATAAAACTAAAAGACGAAATTAACTATCGACTCGAAAATAAAGTTTACTTAATGAAAAAGGAGAGAATAAAACTAAAATGGTATTTTAAAGCTAAACGAGGCAAAACCTAAAGCGGGCACTAAATAAAAGATAAAACTTAAACTTTACGAAAAATATTAATACTAAAAATCGACGAAAAATTCAGCTAAAAAAACCTAACTTTCAGAATTAAAATCGGAACAACTTTCAGATAAAACTAAACAATTACGGAACAATACTAAATAATAAACAAGCTAGCAGGCAAGTAGCTGGAAGCAGGCTAGCTGCCCATGACAATTTCTTCGGAATAATCTTCGGAAGCAGGCAGGTAGGCTGCTCAATTTCTTCGGAATAATCTTCGGAGTAATCTTCGGAATGTTTAATGGGAAGCTGCCTAGTAGGCTAGTAGCTCAAAATTTCTTCGGAATAAAAATTTCTTCACAATATGAGCATTTTCAGAGTTTTGCATTTTTTCAGAATAATTATTTTCAGAACTTTTTTCAGAATAATTGATTTTCAGACTTTTTACTTTTTCAGAAAAAATAAGATTTCAGAGAAATAGCATATATTCGGAAAAGCAATAATTTCAGAAAAAATTGACAAATTCAGAGAAAACTTCGGAATAATAAAACCCTAATCCGAAAACATAAAAACAGATACAGTAATATTAAAAATCAGAAAAATAAGCTACAAATAAGCAAATATCAAATAAGCAAATAAGCAAAACTTAATCTAAAACACTTTTAAGAAAAACAAATTCAACCAAAAATCAAAAACTTTAAAAATACTAATTAATCTAAAAATTAAAAATCAACTTTTAATAAAATAAACTAATAAGCACTTATCTAAAAACTTAACCAAATTGATTTTTAGAAAAAGCTAATAAGCCAAAATTTAAAAACTTTTAAAAAACACTAAATAATAAAAATATTTAAAAACAACTTTTTATAAAAATTAACTAATAAGCACTTAATTAAAAATAAGAAAATTAACTCAATAAGCACTAAAACACTATAAGCGATAAAAATCAAACACATAAAAATCAATAAGCACAATCAATCAAAAACATCAATCAAACAAGAACATGATTAATTAAACTACATGATTATCAAAATCAACACAAGATTAATAATAAAGAAAGGAAGAATGAGAATGATTAATTAAAAAGCTTGATTAAAAGTATAAGATTCAACAATTAAAACATAAAGATTAAAAATTCTACAAATTAATTTAGAGAGAGAAAGTGAAAAATAGAGAGAGAAAGTAAATCTACACTACTCCTAATCTAAACTAACTAACCACCTCCTAATGACACATTAGGAGGGTATTTATAGGAGGAGCAAAATGTTGGTGCTTTCTTCCTTTTTTCTTCTTGTCTCGACTCGATTTAAATTCTTTGTCTTTCTCGACGTCGTCTCGGGATTTGTCGATATAATTTAAACTCGTCTTATAGTTTTCTTCTTTAATTAGACTTGGTTCTTAGACTTCATTAAACTCCCGTCTTTAGACTTTTTCTTTGATAAATCCTCAGAATAGGCCTTGGACTTCCGTTCTTTTTGCACTCTTGATCTTTTGACTTTGTCTTTTCTCGTTTACTTCGATAAAAGCCCGTGAAAGCCCATATTTTCTTCCTTTTTCATCTTTTGGTCCTAAAACACAATAAAAACACAAACCACACATAATTCCGACATTTACGACATAAAATACACGTTTTGGCTTGATTATTATTATAATTAAGTGGTAAAAGGATGGGTGTTTTCACACCTATCAAATCCCCTACACTTGACCATTTAAATGCCCTCATGCAATGCATTAATTCTAAAGCATGTTTTACATTTTTATCATAATTAACCTACCTTGGCCTTTATTAAACATATTTAAAGGAAGAAAAACAAGTAAAGAGATTAAAGACTTAAATTAAGGCTTTGGATTGTCATGAATGTTTATCATCCTCAAGTTTCACGTTCCCCTAACCAAGCTTAAAAATGATATCATTGTTATTATAAGTTAGCAAACTAACACGAACTCATGTGGCCCAATTATTCACTTAGACTCCCTTATTCCTAGGTGTATCTCTTATATTTTAATTTTGTCTTGAATGATCACGAAGATGCATTGTTTGACTTATTTCGATAGTTTATTTAGGCCAAAAATAAAGTGGGACGATTTAATCAATAGTTAGCTAAAGGACAAAATCTTTTAAAACTGCTTCTCGGGACCTCATAAAGTTCATATCTTGGTATAACTTGCTTCACGATTTGAGACCTTTCTCGGACCGATATTTGGCAGCGACTTCATACTTCGAATCTTTGAGAGACGTTCTTGAAATTATGGTCTTCTCTTCATAATAGGAATTTCTTCACTTGATATTTTTGAGAGATTCTTCAAATTTGGACCACGACTTCATCATTTTTCTCCAATCTTTATTTTGGACTTTGATATACAACGATCCGCCTCCTTTTAGGACTTGGATCTATTTATCCTCATACCTTGTTAGGGCCTTTTTGGATAGACTTCTCCATGATCTTTAGGGGAGTATTTGCTTTTCGTCGTGTGTCTCGATCCTTCATATTGATTTTTGATAAATGATTCTTCACATAACTTTTGGATCTTTAGCAACAAAATGTAGCCCTCATGTCTTGTTAGGACCTTTTCGGACTCGCCAATCTTCGCATCCCGCTTCAATAAGTTATGCCTTGGCTATGAACTCTAATTAATACCGAGCAACTTTTAAACGATCTTGGGCTAGAAGCTAAGTAACTTTTCAAATCGTACAACCTTATTTATTGAAAATATATTTATTAACAAGTGATGGGAGAAAAAGCTTATAATCAACTTACACAAATTCATGAAAGAATACCAAACTTATAATTGACTCTATCATCTCTCGTTCTTCACAATTTAAAATCTCAAGGAATGAGACTCGTGGATGCTTAGCCAATTGAATCAAAGTTTTGGGTTTTCAAGTCATCTATAGGATCTTGCAACTTCTTAGACTTTTTCAAGTTTAGAATTCGCATTTTAAAGTTCCCTTGATAAACGACTTTCTAGGATCAATTATAGGAACTTGCGAAAAGTTCTTGTTCTTAACCCGTAAGAGTTAAGACTTTCGTGTTTTAAAGTTCCCTATATAAAAGCCTAGCAAAACTTGACTTAAACACGTTAAGGATACTAGCTAGAGTAGACTTAGTTAAGTAAACTCGGGTTGAGTCAAAATATTCATGACTTTTTGAAAATTAAAACCACTTTATTAAAGTTTATTCTAGCAACGAAATAAAATAGCTATAACAAAGGTAAATACTAATAGGCCAAAATAGATTAAAAATTTTGAAAAATGTCGAAAAATTAGATTTTCCGGTTAAAATGAGGACAAATACAAAGAAAAGCCCACTTAACTTCGATAGAAGTCCCCCTACACTTAATTTAAACATTGTCCTCAATGTTTAAGCATGTGGGAGTAAACTCCCCTACACTTAGGACATTGTGCACGTTGTTTAAATCTTGCTAGGAAAGGACAACTAAAGTGATTCCTATTTTAATATTGAAGAATATAAAATAGAGAATCAAAAGAGTTTAGGATAGAGCCGGGAAGACGGGAACACGGAATCACGGGTCGTCAAAAGTCATCAAGAATGGATCTTTGAAAGCTCGAATCCCTGCACATGATAAGAAAGAAAACAACAAACACATACTAGGGTCTCCCCTACACTTATTAGAAAAACAGAATAAAAGGATAGATAATTGGGTTGCCTCCAAAAAAGCGCTTGTTTTTGTTCACCGAGTCACGAGCCTGACTCGTCCCCGAATTAAATAGTCCATGGGGAAGTCTCAAATGTAATACCGGGATCAAAGACGTTTTCCTCGTTCCTGGAGGAAAATACAACAGGAGAGGCCGGAGAATAAGTCTTAAAGGGTAGAAAAGTCCTTTCAACATACAAACAGTATGTGAAATCATGATCCACGGGAGGTGGGGTGGGTAAAGGAATCAAAATGTCATCCCCAAAAGACATATGATTATCACTGAGCGGCAAAGCCATAAAGGTGTCAATTATGGATTGGTCAATGTCACCCCCCGGGTCAAAGCACTCATCCTCCATAATGGTGTCTTGAGGAGTGGATGAAAGGTGCTCGGGAGGGGGACTTAGGAGAATACCATCATGCAGCAAGTTATCAAAAATAATATCCCCCTCCGTATCATCATCATCAATACCCGGAGGTATTGAGAGAATGTCGATTTCCTCCATAGATGTATCATTATTCTCAACTGAAGTAATAGACGGAGATAAAGACTCAGAAATAGGAGCAGAATTCAACGCTTCAATTTTAGTAATAAGAAGATGAACTTTCAGTAATTTGTCGCGAAGAATAACGTCTTCCACATCATCTATAAGACCAAGTTCAGTGGTGAACTTCTCGTATGTCGGAGAGAATAAATCAACATCGCCTTCATCGCCCGGAGGAGAAAGAGAAATTTCAAAGGTGAAATTCTCATAACATGGAGAAAAATCATCATCATTAAGAGCGAACTCATCCGTAGGCTCCTCAAAATTCGGTGCATCACAAACCTCATCAAAGAATTTATCAAGACGAAAATCACTAATCTCACTCGATGTATCACTATCCTTAGATGCATTAGGGATATCAAGAGTAGGAGTAGTAATCTAAGAAGATGGGTTTAGATCATAGATATCATCCTCGTCATCATCATAATAGTAGTATGGACGTACAAGAGGAGGAGTATAATCACTAAGATTAGATACTTGTTATTGTTGTTGTCGCTTTTCCTCCTCCCTTGCTTCGCGTATGCTAGCTAATTCTTGTTGAACGTATTGAAGTGTATTTAAAAAATCGGCTCGTTCTTCTTCACACATTCCAACAGAAGGTTGATGATCGAGGGTGTATTGTGGGGGCTCAAAATTTTGGAAACCGGAATTATAGCACGGATGTGGCTTATAGTAATTCATCGGTTGAGAAGAATTAGAACATGGATTTGGTTCATAATAATCCATCGGTGAAGAAAAATGAGGACACGGATTTGGCTCATAATAATTCATTGGCTGACAAAAAGAAGTATCGTGAGGGCCCCCACAATGATTGCAACACGGGTATTGAGGAAAACCCGGTGCTTCTTGTATATAGCTATTACCATTGTCATAATTGTAACCCAGTTCTTGCTCGCCGTGAGGGGGGGGGTATCGAATTGGACACGAAACATGCCAATGAGAATCGCTTCCACAATATATGCAAGAGGGTGGAGTAAGTGCATTAGAAGCAAAGGATGAGTTAATCGAATTGCACGAGGGACAAAATCCAAATTGTGTATTGTCGATATCATTCACACACCGCTCACATGTACACCATTGACATGTTTGAAAACCATACAATGGTCTTCCACACCCTGCACAAGCAACATACGAATTCATTAAGAACAATAGATAATCAAGAAGAATATTTTTGGTGCAAAACTTAGAAAAAGAATTGCTTTTTATGCTTTTTTTTAATTGTTTTTGGGATTTTTGAAATTTTTGGCAAGGAAAAATAACGTTCAAAAGTGAACGGATCCCAAAATCCAACGCGTCTCTCACAGAAAACCGTTAATCTTCACGAAAAGAGCCGGCAGCGGCGCCATTTAATAACTGGTTTTTGCCAACTATAAAAATTTGTTCGTCTCGATTCAATTCGAATTGATTACCGGTTAAAAGTGCGACTCAGTCGTTCTTGGTGGGAAATAAAATGGTTTGGTTATCTACTCTACTTAAAAGGTAAATGCGCAAAATAATAACAATAAGCTAAAAGCGATTAACTAGTAAAAACAAAACAATATAAATAATAAAACGTGATTTTAAAGTGAAACAATTAATAAAAATAAAACTAAAAGACGAAATTAACTATCGACTCAAAAATAAAGTTTACTTAATGAAAAAGGAGAGAATAAAACTAAAATGGTATTTTAAAGCTAAACGAGGCAAAACTTAAAGCAGGCACTAAATAAAAGATAAAACTTAAACTTTACGAAAAAATATTAATACTAAAAATCGACGAAAAATTCAACTAAAAATATGCAACTTTCAGAATTAAAATCGGAACAACTTTCAAATAAAATTAAACAATTACGGAACAATACTAAATAATAAACAAGCTAGCAGGCAAGCAGCTGGAAGCAGCCAGGCTAGCTACTCAATCGCGGGAAAGGAAGTAACCAGGCAGGCAGGCATGACAATTTCTTCGGAATAATCTTTGGAATAATCTTCGGAAGCAGGCAGGTAGGATGCTCAATTTCTTCGGAATAATCTTCGGAATGTTTAATGGGAAGCTGCCTAGTAGGCTAGTAGCTCAAAATTTCTTCGGAATAAAAATTTCTTCGCAATATGAGCATTTTCAGAGTTTTGCGTTTTTTCGGAATAATTATTTTCAGAACTTTTTTCGGAATAATTGATTTTCAGACTTTTTACTTTTTCAGAAAAAATAAGATTTCAGAGAAATATCATATATTCAGAAAAACAATAATTTCAGAAAAAATTGACAAATTCAAAGAAAACTTCGGAATAATAAAGCCCTAATCCGAAAACATAAAAACTGATACAATAATATTAAAAATCAAAAAAATAAGCTACGAATAAGCAAATATCAAATAAGCAAATAACCAAAACTTAATCTAAAACACTTTTAGGAAAAACAAATTCAACCACAAATCAAAAACTTTAAAAACACTAATTAATCTAAAAATTAAAAATCAACTTTTAATAAAATAAACTAATAAGCATTTATCTAAAAACTTAACCAAACTGATTTTTAGAAAAAGCTAATATGCCAAAATTAAAAAACTTTTAAAAACACTAAATAATAAAAATATTTAAAAACAACTTTTTATAAAAATTAACTAATAAGCACTTAATTAAAAATAAGAAAATTAACTCAATAAGCACTAAAACACTATAAGCTATTAAAATCAAACACATAAAAATCAATAAGAACAATCAATCAAAAACATTAATCAAACAAGAAAATGATTAATTAATCTACATGATTATCAAAATCAACACAAGATTAATAATAAAGAAAGGAAGAATGAGAATGATTAATTGAAAAGCTTGATTAAAAGTATAAGATTCAACAATTAAAACATAAAGATTAAAGATTCTACAAATTAATCTAGAGAGAGAAAGTGAAAACTAGAGAGAGAAAGTAAATCTACACTACTCCTAATCTAAACTAACTAACCACCTCCTAATGACACATTAGGAGGGTATTTATAGGAGGAGTAAAATTTTGGTGCTTTCTTCCTTCTTTCTTCTTGTCTCGACTCGATTTAAATTCTTTGTCTTTCTCGACATCATCTCGGGATTTGTCGATATAATTTTGAACTCGTCTTATAATTTTCTTCTTTAATTAGACTTGGTTCTTCGCCTTCATTAAACTTCCGTCTTTAGACTTTTTCTTCGATAAATCCTTAGAATAGGCCTTGGACTTCCGTTCTTTTTGCACTCTTGATCTTTTGACTTTGTCTTTTCTCGTTTACTTCGATAAAAGCCCGTGAAAGCCCATGTTTTATTCCTTTTTCATCTTTTGGTCCTAAAACACAATAAAAACACAAACCACACATAATTCCGACATTTATGACATAAAATACACGTTTTGGCTTGGTTATTATTATAATTAAGTGGTAAAAGGATGGGTGTTTTCACACCTATCAAGAATCATTAGTGTCCTTATCAACATTTAAAGGCAAACTAACACTCATTTTCACATTTTCTGTCCTAGCTTTCGGCATCCATTTATATCCGGAGGACATTGATTAGCAAACCACCATTTCCAAGACTTGCTAGCAGACTCATATAATTCCTTAATTTTGCTTCTAGGGTTCTTAGTGGTGGAGTCTGATGCATTACTTTTGTTAGTGGGGGTAGCACCAGAAAGGTTCACTTGACGTTTGGGTTTACTAGCTCTAATAGGCATCACAACTTGCTTCTTAGTTCTAGTATCTACGCCTTTGACTTTATTCATAGCACACATAGAATGATTAGCATTAGCACATTTTCCACATTTGACACAAACGAATTGGACATTCATAGCATTCAAAACATTCAAATCGTCATTACATGCGATTATAGACTTTTTATTCTTAAAAATATTCAAATTCCTAGGGTGTTCTTCTACTTCCTTCATCTTCCCTTGATTCTTGTGTTTCTAGACCTTATCATTTACTTGAGTGCTCTTAAGCTGAGGCCGACTAACACTAGCAGTGGAGATTACTCCTGTAGTAGAAGACATACGAATATTAGTGTTTCTAGAAGTCTGAGGCAAGTGACTAACTTTGTTTGTGGGCTTACTGGTCATTCTATACATCCCTGGTTTAATCACATTATTGTGCTTAACGCTTGGTGCTATGACATTCCTTATGGGTTGATTCTATGGTAACCTTTCCTTTCCATCCATCTTGGGGGAAAACACAGGTTTTGCAAAAGAGGAATTTGATAAAGCAGATGGTTTTCTCAAGATAGAGGATCTATTCTCTTTAGAGGCATTGGGTTGTCTAACAACATGTTTCTTAATGCTAGGTTCCACAACTTTCCCACCCATTTTAGCAACGAGTTTCTACAACTCTGCTATCGCTCTGTCACTGTCTTGTAACTGAGCTTTCAACCCTTTAATTTCCAAATTCTGTTCATTCATTTCTCGAAACGTTTTGGAAAGTTTTTCTTGCAAGTTATTATCATGTGTAAAACTACCAACGTCTTTTTGCAAAGAAGTTCAAGAGAATGACAATGTTTTTGAAGGAAATCAGTTTTGTGTTGAAGTAACTCAAAAGCCTTTTTATCAACATTTTCTTTACGTTTCGAAAGCTCAAAATCAAGACGCTCACATTCTTTGATCTTATCAAGATATTTGCATGCAACATCATAATATTCATCAATATCAGCACAAGTTGTAAAATAAGCACACATAACATCTTTAGAAACACATTCTTGCAAGAGTAAATCATATTCATCTGAAACATCAGACTTATCCATTTGAAGATCATGAATGTGTTTATCAAGAGATTCAACATATTTTAAATCATCATACATTCAAGTCCGAATGAACTCCTCAAGTTGAAGAACAGTTTCTTTAATCAACGCCGTGTTTGGAATTAAGAGTTCTTTCACAAGCAAGGTAATATCTTGAGGAATCAGGCGTTGCCACTCATCATTTTCACATTTTGCCCAATCTCTTTCAACAATAGATTTAACATTATCTATGTGGTGTTTAAAAATACCTAATGTTTTCCTACTCTTGCTTTTGGATTCATTTAGAGGAAGGTAGTTTATATATTTGTAAACATTAGATTTCTTAGTGGCAAGAGCTTTCTTCCATTGAATTCTCTTTTGTTTGCATTCTAAGAACACTTCCTCACGAGTTTTCTGAGTTTGTTTGTTGAAAAGGCCATAAAGACTATTCATATAAGCATAATTATATGGTTTCACAAACTCCTTATTGACAAGTGGTCGACTATCATCATCTTAAAGGGCAGTCTCTTCACTATCGGCACTTACAGGCATGCAATCAAGATCGGTCCTTTCAGTCTCATCAAGATAAAGACACGGGTTCGCAGCTTGAGCTTTGGCAAGGTACTCAGGACTTGCAAAACTAGCTTGACCCTTAAACATCGATGGAGGTGCTAGCTTTCTTACGCTTTGAATAGAATCATGCGTTTTATAAACAATTTTCTTCAAAAATTCGACTTGTTCTTCTAGTTTCATTACTTTTTTGGTTTCTTTATCATATCTACTTTTGAAGTCTTGTTTTAATGCATCTACCTCTTGTTTCTTAACCTCAAGAATTTTAGCAGAATCGGTAGTGGTCATAGAGAGCTTTTGTTCAAGTTCATTAACTTTGGTATTAGCAAGGTACGTTTTTTGACATTCATCCATTAAGAAAACATTATATTGACGCTTCTCTTTGGCTAATAACTCAAGAGTTGTATTATATTTGTTTTCAAAATCGTCCTTTTGACTCTTTAACGCACTACCCTTGTACCCCTCAAGCTCTTTGGTTTTCTAAAGAAGCTTTTCTCTATAGCTTTCAGTCATCTCACTCGATTTGATAAGAGCAGCTTTGCATTCTTCAAAATTTTGAGTGAGCGTAGCGTTTGCCTTCTTTAATTGCTTTTGACTCTTTTTATTTTCAGTGACATCTTTTTGTAAAGTGGCAATTAAATTAGCAAGCGCAATACGTTCCTCTTCATCATACTCATTTGCATGTTGATCATCCTCAGACTCATTATTGCACATGTCTGATGAATCGGTTGTGGTATTGCTATCAACCGTTTCCATCATACACGTGTCATTAATGGCATTGGGTAGATCACTATGCTCATGAATATCACCAAACACATTATATTCATTAGTAGTGTGTACCTTATCAATTGGCTCAGTGTCAAAGATAGGGCCATTGTCATCTTCAGTGACTTTGAGAACTTCTTCAACCTTTACCATGCACGAGTAATATGCATCGAGTTCTTGATCAGAATCTTCATCATCAGTGTCATCAAGCATTTCTCCTTCTTCAGCTGACAATTTAACCCCTGCTTCCATCTTCTTGCATAGCAGCATCTTTTCCTTGTGATAGCTGGAGTCTCTAACCCTTTTCGGCTTCCTGCATTCCTTTGCCATATGCCCATAACCTTGGCAATTAAAACATTGAGTCCCACTCTACTGAACCACTTGACTTCCAACCGTTTCCCTATTCCCAGTAGCAGCAGCAATCCTCTGAGTATCATACTTGGCAGTTTGTCGATCATACCTTGTAAAACCCTCAACATGTGTTGGATTATGTCGATCATACCTAGAAGGACTTTCACCACGTCGACGTGTATCATACCTTGGAGGACTCTCAACATATTGGTTCTTTGTGTTAGATGATGTTCGAAGATTGTTGTTGGTGGGTTTGTAGATTTTCTTGTAAGTCTTCATTATGAAAGCAATTTGTTGTTTCATCTCTTGATTCTTTTGAGCTTGGTCTTCATCACTATCTTCTTCAGAGGATGATTCAGATGGTGGTGATGGTGCTCTTGGCACTTTACCTCGAGATCTTGTGGAAGATGAAGACTTAGGTGATGTGGAATATCATGGTGATGATGATGTAGTGGAATATCGTGGTGAAGATGATGTAGTGGAGTATGGCTTAGGAGCACGAGAGTGATGATCTTGAACATGTTGAGTGGTAGTCACTAAAGCAAGTGGATTAGCCGTCTTTGCAACACGTTCAGCTCGAATCTCATTTGCTTCATTCTGAAATTGCTTCAAGATATCAAAGAGTCAATGATATGAGACCTCGTCTAACTTTTCTTGTTGTTTTACTAAAATGACGAATCGTGTCCACTCGGGTTGAAGTTGTTGAAGAAATTGAACATTGACTTGCATGGTGGAGACTTGCAGATTATTTCTTGTCATGTCATTCATCATTTTATAGAACCTGGAGTAGTAAGAGTCAATTGATTCTCCATCCCTTGAAGTAAACTTGTAACACCCCCACATTTGGTATGCGCAGCGGAACTACAACAATGGGTGCTACACAGTATTCATTGCACACAAGATATATCAAACGACGCTATAAAGACGTCGACTTAAAACTTGAAATTAAAATTGTTAGATAATACATGTCCACAGTTTTTCCAACCCCAAAATAGTGCACAGAGTTTAGCGTTTTCGGTCCCCATGAATCTCAACCCAAAAACTTCAGTTTTACAACCATATGACATTAAACATAAAAATTGTTTAAGTAGAAAAGGAGGGAAAAAACAAGCGGACACCAAGCCGTACACACAACATCCATCCCATGCATGCTCCATCCTACTTCTCAGCGGTTACCTGAAACACATGCCAAAAATTTGGTCAACGAAAACGTTGAGTGGAATTCATAGGTTTTTCAATCCATTTGAACGTATATATAATAAAAACCATTCGTGATCATTTATAGTCTTGTCGATCAAACAAACTATAATCAGGATACTGACAATTGTGTTTAAGCTCATGACACTAATCCGTTAACTCAATCACCCGCGTAAATATACCGGCATGATTCAGATGAAACCAGTGCCCCTTCTAAAGGCATCAGTTGCAATTATACCTTATTTCTCATACAAAATAATCTACCGCAGAACTTACTATAAGTACAGCTTCTCGGCTAGCATTGGGTTGTTAACCCCGTAGTACTACAAATTGCATAAGCGGCTATTTCCCCCTACTCGAGGGCAAGACAATAGTTAATAGTTCATGAATTTAGGGACTTTTGCAACTTTGGTACTCAACACAATTTCTAAGGCAACATTCGGGTCTAACAATCATTCATGATATACGTTCCTTTTTAAAAACTAGCATGCATTTCCCTCGCGGGTAAAACAATTTGAAATAATATAAGCGAGGCTATAAATTCACACCTTAGATATTAAGTAGTCGGTAGTTCGAGGAGTGATCACTGACGATGTTACGGATGCCCGGGTAAATCAACACCTATCACAAATAACGCGTAATGAGTAATCTCATTTAAATACTTACGGTACTGTATAAAATACATATATACAAGTCACTTAAGACAAATATAACTCACGCCAAAAACAAAAACAACAAGTATCATTCATTTTATTCCATTCGTTCTTATAACCTACGTTGTCCATTTTTACTCATTCTCGCCGGTACTTGACTAAAGTACGGGCTGTTTTACCTTATTAAACCATGCTTATAAAATTTGACAAAATTTCCAAAAATCCTATATGACCTGTAGATAACATGTTTTTAAGCCCAACAAAAGTTTTCACTTTTACGACCCGTTACGCAACTCATTTCCACGACTACATTTTACGGGCTGAAATTGCGCTTCGACCAATTTTGACCACTTTGACCTATATGAAAAATACCTTTGACTTCTTTGACACCTAAGTCAACATATAGACACATTTACACAGGTTAGGGACCAAATTTTGACCCTTGACCATTTACCAATTTATTCTTGTGACCCTCGGGATTTGACTAAAACTTTGCACAAATTCGGATTGTGAAAGTCCTCGTCTCCCGGTACCCGATCTTTAAAATGTCATAACTTTTAGCTCGTTTTGAGTCACGGGCTCTACCTTATACCAAATTAAAGCTAGAAAAACCCTCTATCACTACATTTAGTTTTCAAGACCTGGAACAAAAATCATTTTTATAAAATAGACCAAATGTTTCTGCCTAAAAATGACCATACCAAAAACATGCTTAGACTCGATTCCAAGACTTCTAACCAACTCTAAACATCATCCTAAGCCTTCCCAAACATATCCTAACATCAAACTTCCATCCTACCCCTATTGATCAACCAAACTCAAAATCAAGAATCAAAGGAAATAAACATGCAAGTAATAAAACCTATATGAATCATCCTAAAACAACAAACCAAACATAACAACAACATGCAAAATCAACAACCACCATGGCTCCCCAAACACCCCCTTTGCCGTGGGGTTTGGGTGACCCAATCACCACAACCAAATTAATTTTGGTGGGTTTTCATGGTGTTTATACTTCCATAACACTAAATATCAACATGCATTAGCTCTTTTAGCCTCAAAAATGAATTTGGATCATATGGAAAAATCTTGAAAATTTTTTATCAATGCATGTGGGATTTGAGCACATGAGTATGTGGGGAATGACCAAACTAAGTGTGGTCTAACCTTAGATTTTTGAAAAATCAAGTGGAAAATGATTTTTGGTGAATGTTTGATGTTCTTGGGGTGTGCCGTGGGTTTGAGAGAGAAGAGAGGGAGTGGGTTTGATTTTTTTCTTGTAAATTTTGTATGTGTTTGTGTGTTTATTCATTTTGGCCCCTTTTGATGGGTTAGGAGGGACCTAAGTGCAATTTTGGGCTTCTTTTGTCCTTAAATAGAAAACGACCTCAAAACTTTGCGGGTTTGACTCATTTGTCAATTTTGAAAATTTTACGGGAGTCGGAAATCTTCCCGAACGCTCCAAAATATTTTTGGGATACTTTAAATGTACTTGGAAGGCTATAAAACTCACACGACTCAACTTAACATGAACCGTAAATAAAATTCTCGAAAAATTACATTATCGATAAATCGTCAAAAATTATATGAAATTGGGCATCCCTCGGGATCGTAATCGTCATCGTCCTTCTTAAAACGTCAAACGTAAAAATTATAACCTCGAACATCGGCTTTAACCAAAATACTTATAATTATAGAAATTATAATTTATTAAAAATTTCAAAAATTAGCGTAATTTAGGGTATCGTTAATGACCTCGATTCTAGGGTGTCACAAAACTTGCCAAAATTCCAAAACAATTTTGTTTTGACATCTTGTTTGTTGAGTGATTCTCCTTGTTGCAAGCGTTCAATAGCAGTCCACCTTTCATGTGATGTAGGGCATGCATCAACCGTGGAATAAATCATCTCCAATCCCACTTAAAACCATATAGATGGCTTCCTTCTCCGCATCATGCCAAGCACAATTTTCAGGTGTGAGATCGGCTCTTGTTTCATCACGTTCACTTGCAGGTATTGGATCAGTAGTATTTGTGGCTGGTCTTGGAGGAATTGAGATTTTCTTGAATACATATGGTCCATGAGTAATACATTTCCTAAAGGCATCACCATTTGGTATTGTATCAAGGTATCGTATGAAACGTGATTGCCATTGAGCATACCGACCAGACACAAGCATTGGTGGTCTCTCTTTATTACCTGCCACCATGATATTGTTGTTTGTGACATGATACTCTTGAGTAGAATCCATATCTAGAGACTAGAAATCAATGAAGTGAAAATGGATCTTAAATAGATGTGTTGTGATTGTTGTAGGCGATGAAAAATGTTAAAATGTTAAAAATTTTCACTTTCGTAAAAATCTTCAAATTTCGGAATATAGTATAATTTCGGAATTACTGACTTTTTCAGAGAATGTGGCCTTCTTCGGAATAAATGATGTTTTCAGAGAAGTTGACCTTCTTCGGAATAACTGAAGTTTTCAGAGATTTGAACTTTTTTCGGAATAATGGATGTTTTCAGAGAAATGGACTTTCTTTGGAATAATGGACGTTTTCAGAGAAGTGGACATTCTTCGGAATAATGGATGTTTTCATAGAAATGGAGATTTTCGGAATAAATTGATGTTTTCAGAGAAACGAACTTTCTTCGGAATAATGGATGTTTTTATAGAAATTTTCGGATAAACCACTTTTTCATAGAAAAAGACCTTCTTCGGAATAAGTCACTTTTTCAGATAAATCACTTTTTCGGATAAAGTGAAGATTTCAGAAAAATGGGAATCTTCGGAATAAGTAGTATTCTTCGGAATATGTGATGTTTTCAGAGAAATATCTTCGCAATAGTATACTTTTTCAGAGAAATTGAAAATTTCAGAGAAACGTACCTTCTTCGGAAAAGATGCTTTTTCGGAATAAAGTAAATTCAAAGAAACGACTTTCTTCGGAATAGTAAAACCCTTATCCGAAAACCTTTTTTCAGAATAATAAACCCTTATCTGAAAACTTATTTCGGAATGATCTTGAAACAGTGAACGAACCGTAACACAAAAATCAATCCAACCATCTCAATAGCTTGCGATTTTTACCACAAAAACCAAACCAAATCCCTACCAAATCGATATAAATGAGTTATATCAAGATTTATAGCCCGAAATACTAAAAATAAATTTAATTCGGGATGATTTAGATGGAAAAATCAACCGAATCAAACTAAAGCCAAACAACCAAACACAATCTACCCCGTGGCGATTGATACCAAATGTTGTCCCATATTATTATGATGATTAATGATAGAAAATAGACGAAAAGAGATGGATTCCTAGAGAGAGAAAGTAGTGAGAGAAAGTAGAGAGAGAGAGATGATTAACTTAATGAATATTGGATTAGAATAATGAGAGTACTAATGATCATCCACCCTTCCTAACATGCTAGGAAGGGCCTTATATAGTCGGGCTTACATGTAACCATAATGGGCTATATTGTTTTGGACCGGGCTTGTCTTTTGGGCTTTAAGTAGCTTAAATTCAAGCCCGTGAACCACGAATATTTAACTATCTATTACAACGTTCTAATAAATATTACAATAGAAACCTATGACCGAACATTCTTGTTTGACTTAATATTTTGAGGCTAACAACTAGAGATTACAAAATGACAACAAATGAATAAAAGACTGATGAAAAGCAAATCTTATTAAGCCAAACTGAATTAGAAGCTATAAGACTACTAGTAAACAATCAGGTAATCAAAATCACACCACAAGTACACTAACACAATCACAATTTAGCAGTTAAAAGCTAATTCTAGGAATTGAGCATGAAAATTAAGTTAAGTGGAATTTTAAACTAGAAAAGTGTTCCTTTTAGCTTGATGCCACCATTGATGGAGTAATAAGCGCTGAGCTTACTATGATCAACAAGAACACCATTAATCAACCACCAAATACCATCATCTCATCATCAACAGCTACATATCAATCACCCCTGCTACACTACTACTTTGGCTATGAACTTGAACTGAAAACACGTCTGAACCAGCTACAGTCTTCCAAACAGCATCAAATACATTCCATTGATCAAGAATGATCAATAGAAACACAATAGTAATAGGAATGAAGGATTATGAAGAAATGAGAAGTAGAGTTTGAGTGAACTAAACTTTGAAGTTTATTAATGGTGTAAAGTTGTTACAATTCTGTTACAGCTAACTAACTAACTCTCAAGTGGTTGTCAATCAACTGAGAGTAGTATTCAACTAACTAGCTAACTGAATGAGTGAAATTTAAGTAAGTGTATGAAAATACACACACTAAGTACATACATGAAATGAAAGACTAATGGGGTATTTATAGCAGCTGGGATGAAGTTTGTTGGAGGTAGATGACATGTTCCAACCAATGGGAATCTTCCACGTGGCTTGAATCTGTTAATTGGATGTAGCCGTTGAAGAACTTGATTTGGGGCTTTTTGATGTGGTCATTTTCAGGTTAATTGAGTTGTTGGGTTGTGATCCTCTCTTGATTTTGAGTAGAATTGATGTAGAACACTTCACTTGATATGCACTCTAGCTTCAAATCGTTCATGGGTTCGTTTATGTTTGAATGTGCCAGGTGGTGTGATGTTATTGGGTGAAAAGGGAAGTTGTGGATCATTATCTATTTCTTGATTTATGATTGGTTTGTTTAATGGTTAGTGGATTGCATTGTACAGATTTTGTTATTAATGAGAAAACGGCGCTAGTGGCCAGTTGGCGCTTGTTTGGCAATCCTTGTGACAATATTCAAGGCCTCTCATTGGTCCAATGAAGTATACTCGGATCACCAGTAAACTTGGTTCTCTTTTGGCAAGTTCAACCCCATGACTTGGAAAATTGTTATATTGAGCTCCAAGCTTCATTTCTTTGTCATTTTTAGTCTTTCTAACTTCAAACTTGTTCAAAAATCATCCTTTGACCATTTGACTTAAGAGTTGACCAAATTTGACTTTGTTCTTGACTTTGCATAATTTCAACTTTAGCCCCTCATCTTTGATAGTTGTCAAGAAAGGTCCTTTGTCTTTGCAAGGATTGTCATTTTTCATCCGTCTTTTGTCTTTTCTTCATCAATAAGGCTTGATTTCACTTGTTTACTCCAAAATTATACGTTTTTAGCTACACAAGCATAAACACCAAAACATACCCATAATATTCATTTTATGAATAAAAATGAGGTATTTTGCTTTGTGTTTTAGGGTGATTTGTGATATTATTGATATGAGATTTCACGCATATCAAGGAAAAAGACGTATAATGGGCAAGTATTAAGTATTACGGTTTAGGAAAACCGTAATACCGATAAATGCGAGTTCGTTCTCGGCGAAGGTGTGTATGTTTAGGCCAATTATATAAAAACAATGTTTGGATTAGTTTCGTTTTTGGGTTTAAAGAGAGAAAATTAAAAGACGAGTTACACTAAGATTAAACTACGACGTATGACGTAAAGATGACGTAAATACGTAAAACGCGACGAAATTAAAAATTAAAGCTAAAAACAATTAAAAATTAAAACTAAGTTTAAAATAATTTAAATACGAATAAAAATTCAATAAATAAATTTTAAAACCTTTTATTAATTAAATATTCAATTTTAAATGCTAATTAAAGCCCTAAAATTAAATATAATTAACAAAAAGCCCAAAATATTATTTTATCAAACAAATATCTTACTTATATTAATTAAACACTAAAAAATATTTTTCCTAAATTTTTAAAACTATTTATTTTTAATGCTAAAAGCACTTTTTAAACTAAAATAATGATAAAAAATAAAATAATGCTAAAAATAAATTTACTTTTTGAAAAATCCTATTTTACTTAGTTAAACAGTAGACAAATGAAAAAAAAATTGAAAACAAAACTTTTTACCCTAATAAGACAAAATCAGTGTGAATAAAAACTAATTAAACCTCAAATTAATTCTAAAAAATAATAAAATAAAGTGAACAGTGAAATTCTTACTTAAACTAAGAAAAAATTAAAAATATTACTTTTTGGCACTAAAAGACAAAAACAGTTTATTAAAAACCTAATTAAATCTTAAATAAATGCTAAAAATACCAAATAAACAGAAAAATAAAAAATAACTTTTCTGAAAATATTAAAATAAAATACTTAACCAAGGAAATTAAAAAAACAAGAAAAAGATGAAATAAGCTCAATAAAGACAAAAAATGTAAATCTGATGTTGATACCTCAATAGGTTTTGTCTGTTTGCAAAATAGTGCGAACAAATACACTAGCAGTGGGAAGTTCTTCGCACTACTCAATCACAAAACAGAAAAAGTTGATTTGTGGGTTTGTTTGTTAGTTTTGTTTGGAACCAAGGGCACCCCCACACCAGTGGAGTGTGGGGAGTCAGTTTATAGCAAAAAACAATCAGATCAAACACATAAAAATCACACAAATGAGCTAAATGCAGTCACTGTATTCGCCTATGGGGTCTGAGCACGTTTTTGCTGGTATACTTGGCTAAAAGTAGGTTTCAACAGCCTCAAAAATCTATAAAAACTCATCAAACACAAATTAAACTTCTAACAGTCCTGGAGTATCGTAAATGCTAACTGTTTACCAAGGTTCAATGCCAAAACACAAGATCAATCCCTATCAAATGTCTACTGAATGTTTAAGCTGATATTTGTAAAAAGATGACTACTGAAATCTCTTATCTTGCCTAAGAGTCTAAAAACCAAAGCATAAATTATGTTAATAAACCTAAAGAAACACTAGTGAATTATTTCTAACCTCTAGAATGCTACTCACAACTAATTGATGACAAAAACAAACACCCCTATAACTGACTTTTAGAACATGTCTAAGTCTAATGGCCTTTGTTCATATTGTCACCCATAGGCAAAAATCAACAGACCCAAACACTAGTTAATTTCTGTTAACAAAAATTTTCAAATAACTAACAAGTATCTAATCAAAATCTAAATGGGCTGCACCAAATATGTGTCACGTAACCAAAGAACCACAAATAAACATAAAGGATAAATACATGCAAGTAAAATCAAACAAATCACAAGTCCACTAAAAAGAAACAACAGGGTTCAAGCTGCTAACCGAACTTAACTTTTTCAAGCTAAGTGGAGGGTTGAGGCCTTCTCAATGCATATTTTAGGAGGGTCTTGTCGATTTCAGTGAGGTGGGTATGGCTCTTGAGTGCTGGGGAAACTGCTGACCCCCAAGAGACCAATAAGAAAAAGTGGAGGCTAGTTTTGCTGATGGGACTACAATAGTCCTAAAACTTGTTAAATGGCTAAATGAAAATGCCTTGTTAGTTAACACAAACACCACAAGAGAAAACAAGGTCCAAAAGCAAGGTTACAAGCTGTTTGTCAAGCAGCTTGTAATCTACCTTATTGGGGCAGTTAGGATAAAGAAAAATGATTTTAAAAATCACACTATTCTAGTAAACCTCAACTTTGGAACCAAATCTTTCTGAAAAACTAGAAGTAACAAGATTATAAAGAACTTATGATGCTTATTTGGGTGTCAACCAAATAAGCACATAAGCACCTATAAACTAAGACAGAAAACACCAAAATTGGACCAAGTGTCCTTGAATCCAATCTTTGGGTTTGGAAAAATTACACTAATTTTTGCAAGAATATAAAAATCGTTTACACTAAAAAAACAAGTAAAGGAAATCAGCCTTGAATAAGATTAAGATCAAATTTTTCATTAATAATAAAAATATTTTACAAGTGCTGGAACAGAAAATAGAGACACATCTCGTCTCTATTTATACAAGTAAGGAGAACAATCTAGAGTACACAAACCCTAAACAACAATTTGCCTAAAATGCCCTCATGAATTTGAAGTTAGGGTTTCTCAACTTTGGTCAAATGGATCACATGTGAATGCTGTGATAATACAACTGTTGTCTTTCATCTGAGTCGTCCAATTTTTCTTTGCCAACACGAAACAAGCCTGGTTCGTTCATGCTGCTGCCACTTTTGTCTTTATACTCAAGAAAGTGTCCAGGGGATCATGGGGTAGGGGTCCACAAGGCATGTGCATTGTATCTGATGGTTGGGTTTGGGTGTAAATGAGGGGGATTTAGGATATGGAAATAAGTAACCCCCAATTTGTGGTAAATAATCTTAGGGAAAATTAGGGTTTATCATGTACAGTGTCGTGTTTGATTAATCTGGGAGATTAGGACATGTTTACCGCCCAAACTTTAATCATATAAAAAATCAGTTTGAAAATGTTTTTTTATATAAGTAATTGGGTGGTGGTTTGCTAATGTGGTGGGGTGGATGAGGTGTAGGGGTCTGATTGGGTGAAGTAGTGACATGGTGTGATGGTAGTGGTGGATGGAGTTTCCCTGTCTGCCAAGTTAAGTCCCTTGACTCCCATAAATTGTTCAAACAAAGTTTCCAGCATAGTTCTTCCCATTCCCATGTATTTCACTTTTGTCTAATAATAAAAGTGGTCCTTGTGTTTAGATAAATCTTGAAAAAGGACTAATCTTGCATTTCTTGTTATCTTCAAGGGCTTTTCTTGTCAAGTCTTGATACTTTAGGGACCCAAATGTAAATAATGATATATGAGCGGTATAAAGTGACAATTCTTCAAACTTGGAGGAACAAAGTTGTCAATATTCAAAACTTCAGGGGTATTTTTAGAAAATCTATATTCGGGTCCGGTTCTTTGTGCGACTTCGTTTCCTGTGTTGGTTTTTGCTTTATTCTTGTAATCTTTTGGTGAATTCACGATATCCGTAACTAAAATACACAATGAACAAACACAAGCATATTTTGGGGGTATTTTAATGATATTTTTAGCATTTTAAGCCCGATTTGGACGATGAGACTATGTATAATTGAAGTCTCATCACTCCCCCATACTAAACCATTGTTGTGTCCCCATGCAATGCTAGAATTAAGTATCATAGCACTTCCAAAATTCATTTTTAAGTTACATTTATTGAAAACGTAAACTTAATTAAACTACTACATGTGTTTTATACATAATGTATTGTTTTCATCACGATTAAGTGACATTTAGGATCAAAGAATAAGAACACGTGAATGTCTCATAGAGATAAGTTTGTCATCCTCGATTTTCACCCAATTCCATGCTAAGCGTGTAACGAGATCATTGTCATTATAAGTTAGTAAAACAATCATTATTCATGGGTGTTAATTACGTACTTAGACTCCCTTATTCCTAAGGTGTATCTCTTATATTTTATGTTGTCCTAATTATCACGAGGATAAATCATTGACTTATTTCGATATTTTGTTAAGGCAAAAAATAAAGTAGGATGATTTAATTAATAGTTAGCTAAAGGACACGATCTTTTAAAACGGCTTCTCGTAATCTCCTTAAGTTCATATCTTGGCATAACTCATTTTACGATTTGAGACCTTTCTCGGACCGATATTTGGTATGTACTTTATACTTTGAATCTTGGAAGACGTTCTTGAAACAATGGTCTTCTCTTCATATATGGAATTTCTTCACTTGACCACGACTTCATCATTTTTCTTCAATCTCTATTTGGGATTTTGATATACAACGATCCGCCTCCTTTTTGGACTTGGATATATTTATCCTCATACCTTGTTAGGGTCTTTTTGGATAGACTTCTCCATGACCTTTAGGGGAGTATATTGCTTTTTGTCATGTTTCTCAATCCTTCATATTGATTTTGGAATAATGATACTTCATATCATCTTGGATCTTTAGCAACAAAATGGAGTTCCTCATGCCTTGTTAGGGCCTTTTTGGAAATTTGCCAATCTTCGCATCCCACTTCAATAAGTTATGCCTTGGCTATGAACTCTATTCGAAAACGAGCAACTTTTAAACAATCTTGGGCTAGAAGCTAAGTAACCTTTTAAATCATACGACCTTACTTGTTGCATTTATTTAAACAAAAGCACGGGGAAAACAAGCTAATAATTACTACACATGAGATCGTGAAAGATTACGTAACTTATAATTAACTATATCATTTCTCGTCCTCATTTAAGAGACTTAGCCTAATATAGTTAAGGAATCGAAGCTAGTGCTCAACACACACGGTCGAGTAAAAAATTACTCTTATTCTCACCATCGGAAAACCTACATTCGAGTCTTGAACACTAATGAAAAAGAAGAAAAATTTGAAAATTTTGCCATTTTTAGTCTTATTTTGCAACAAAACAATAACAAAAAGATGAAAATTGGATTGCGTGGTGACGTAAGCAAGGTGAAGTATCTACTCACCCTCATACTAAAACTAAACATTGTCCTCAATGTTTCGAGTCTAGGGGTGAAACACCCCCATAATAGAGACGAAGTTGAATGCTTAATCTCGAGCATGGAAAGGGTAAAACGAATAACCTAAAAGCCATTTACGAATTATGCTAATAAGATAAACGTTAGAACATAAAAGGATATCATCGGATATCGGAATCTCCAAAGGCAATGATCGAAGCTCGAGTGATCCGTAAAACGAACACGAGAGGCTTCAATGATGACGATGAACCTAATAAATCACAATCACAAACAACCACGGGACAAAGGTTGGAAGAGCACAAGTCCCGTCGTTACGCTATTAGAAAGCAATAATATTTACAAGGATAAGCATGCAAATCCCCCACGAGGCACCTTGTTTTTGATAACCGAGTCAAAAGCTCGACTCGAATCCCCATAAATGTGATCATTTAGGGATAATCATGGTATGGTCATTTTTGGTGGGGCTTACATGATAAACAATGCCCAAAAGCAACCAGTACTAAGGACTAAGTCCTTTGATGATGCAAAATACCGGGATAGAAGATGGCGTCCTTGTTTTCATGGGATAAATGAAACAACGCCACTTCAACACGTGCTAAAACCTCAAAGAGGTCAAAGAGAATAGATGAGAAGTAGAAAGGTGGGACAATGCGTGGGACAAACTTATGAGCTACTCGAGGTAGACTCACACCAAGCAAATAGATAATTTTTCCATTTATTGCATCGGTGGAAGACCGAGATTTCCCTTTACAAGCAATTCCGGGATCGAAGATCTCGTCCTCAGTGGAGAAATGTGAGGGAACATAAGGGGCTTCCCCCACACTAAAACCACACCAAACGTCGTCAAAAGGAGTAGATGAGGTGGTAGCACTCAAATAACAATGTGATGACGGAGTTAGACAAGTAGAAAAATCTTTTAAATCAATTTTAATTTTTTTTTCCTTTTTCATCGTTCAAAAAATCTTTATGAAAACCCGATTTGATGATGTCGAAAATATTTGGCGTTTCAAATTCAAAATTAGTCACGCTAAAAATCCTCACATTTAAGTCGCGGTTAGGGGGTGGTGGATTGTATAAGTTCTCGAAACGTTTATCAACAAAGAACACCGCCCCCTCGGGATCAACATATTCGTCATCCTCATGATCGTGAATCTCATCGATTTCTTCATCATAGATGGGTTTGTCAAACCAAGGTTTTTCATTCCCTTCATTGAGGATTTTAGAAACTCTCTCGAAAAGATCACGATCAAGCACAAAACCATCATTCTTTTATGGGGATCGTTGGTAAGTTAGATCCTCACGAATGTGGTATACGTCATTCTCATTTGAGGAGTGTTGATTAGGTAACTACTCGAGAATGGGATTTTGGGTCACGTAAGTTGGTTCGTCATCGAAAATAAGACGTTCCAACTCATCAAGTTCATCCTTGATTTTGGAAAAATCAACCTCACTCGTAGGTGGAAGTGGAGGCAAAAGAGCTAGCTCTCGTTCAATAATTTCCTCAATCTCAGGATCAAACTCATAATCATCGTACTTTCCATGTGAAGAGGTATTTTTAGGAGAATCCTCAAAAATGGCATGTGGATTTTTAAGCACGTGATCAATCTCGGCAAAATCGCTATCGTCATTGTCAAAGAAAGAGTCAATGTGAGCACTCACAACCATGGTCTTACAATTCGAATGACTATGCTTAGGTGACTTTTCTATGATGAGAGGATCGATGTCGATGAAACCTTTGGTCTCAATGGGTGTTGGGCTAGGAAATTGAGGCACTTCAATGGAATTAGAAGTTGAAGCCTCAAAGATGTGGTCCTTCGAAGGTGGTGAAGACGAGTCCATTTTGGTCATTGTCGTGATGGTACTAATGTCACCCTTCGGAATTGGTAGTTCACTTGTTTCACCGAATAAATCCCAACATGATTTTTCATCCATAAATCTACAAATACCCTTTTGAATTAAGTACACGTATTCTTTATCATTAAAATCGTCATCTTTAAAACTGTTCATTTTAATTCTTTCAAAACATGCATCAATCCTCATATTTTCCGCTAAAGTTAACATTTTGAAATCATTAGAATTTGAAACATTGGTTTTATCATGATCATTTGAAATTTGGGATCTACTCGTGAAAAAGTCCATTTTCTTCTCCCCATATTTCATAGTGAGTTTCCCACCGTGAAGGTCGATTACGGCTCGAGCCGTCGATAAAAAGGGTCGACCTAAAATATTGGGACATTTAGGGTCACACTCGTAATTGGATATGACGAAGTTCGCGGGAAAAACAAACTTTCCAATCCTAACATAGACATCCTCGGCTATTCCAATTGTTTTCAAAGGCGTACAATCCGCTAGCTCGATTGTCATGTTCGCGGGGGTAAGTCTAGGCAATTTCATCAATTTCCAAAGAGAATGAGGCATGAGATTGATGATAGCACCTAAATCGGCAAGGGCTAAACATCCACCAATCTCGGAAAAATCACAAGGTAGTAGAAATTGGCTCGGATCCTCTTCCTTTCTCGGCATATGCCTTTTGGGTTTTTTAAGAAGGATCGAAGCATAAGTTTCTTCAAGGGTTACTTGGCTAAGGTCGATAAAGCTCTCTTTTTGAACTGTGGATGTAATTCGAGGTACACGAGGATGTGTAATCTTTTCCTTGGTCGCCACGTTCACCCCATCGAATTTAGAACATGAAGGCATCTTAGAAGTAGAGGGTTGAGAAGAAGGAACAACTTTAAATCCATCAAGGTTAGGGGTAATCACACGAATTTTTCCAATAGACGAGGCGTCTTTAACATGTTCCTTCGGATTTTCTACGGTGTCACTAGGTAACGAACTCGATGACGCACCCGTGGCTTTGTTCATAATAGCCGAAAACATCTTTTTAATATCAATTTGTCCTTGCTCAATCTTCGTGTTTTGATTTTTCAAAGTATTGGAAAAGTCGTTTTTCAAAGTACCAATTTGTCCCTCTAAACGTCTCATATTAGCCTCATTCGTTTTCATATATTCTTGAAAATCGTTTGACGAACTATTTTGATTAGCATTAAAGTTCCCTTGGTTTTGATTGTTTCTTTGAAAATTTCCTTGATTACCATTTGAAAAATTGTTACCTTGATTAGCGTTGTTTGAAAAATCCGATTTTTAGTTGTTGTTGTTATCTCGATTTTGCCAACTCAAAATACGACCTTGATTCGAAAAATTTCCTTGTTGATTATTTCCTTGAAAATTGTTACGGTTTTGATTCGAAAAATTGTTGCCTTGGTTATAATTGCCCTGTGATGGACCCGCGTTGTTTTGCTTTTGAAAATTGTTGTTTAACGCGTTAACACTCGACGTTTGGCCATCCGTAGCCGCACACTCGTAATAATTATGAGGTCCACCACACAACGTACACGAAGCCTCAACCGCTTTCACCGTAGCGGGAGCGTCTTTCTTTTGCATCTCGATTAAGAATGACGTAAAGACATTCGTCAAGTTATCGACTTTCGCATAAACGCTATTAATGTCTCTATTAGAATTACTAACATTGGCGACATTGGCATCACTCGGTGCGTTGCGGAGTTGGTAAACCTTGGATCGATTCTCGATAATCATTAAATCATCTTTTGGATTTTTACACAAAAAGTTGCCACCGGCGACGGAGTTCAACGAATCTTGTTCTTGAAAACTAAGACCGTTATAAAACGTGTCGATTTGATGTAACTCGGAAAATCCATGGTGAGGACATTGCATGAGAAATTCTTTAAAACGATCCCACGCGTCTCTAAATGATTCATTCGGTTTTTGCTCAAATCTCGTAATCTCGTTTTTAAAAAACGTCGTCTTGGACGGTGGGAAAAAAATGATTAACAAACTTGGAAACGAGATCCTTCGACATAATTTTTGAATTAGGTGGCTCTTTCTCGTACCAATCCTTGGCGGCACTATCGAGCAAGTACGGAAAAAGCATACGCTTGACGACATCGGTGTCGACGTTCTTAAACTTGCTCGTGGCCAAAAGAAGATCAAAATTCCGAATGTGATCGTGAGGCTTATCCGCCTCACGACCTCGAAACTTCGTTGCTTGTATCAACGAAAGCATTCCGCTCTTAATCTCAAAATTCTCCGCTTCGATAGCGGGAATTACGATCGAGTCTCCATAACCCTCGGTGGGCGGTTGGAGCAATTCGATCATCGAATGATTGTCAGCCATCTCGTCTACGGTCTCTTCAACAACGATATTAGGAACGTCGGTTTCTAAATCTCGTCTACGTCGTCGATTCCTTCGATTTCGATTGCGTCGATTCGAAGCATCGCTAGAATTAGAATAATCCTTCGATCGAGTGCGCATGCACTAAATGTAGAATGGGGGGGGGGGGGGGGGGGGGGGTAGCAAAGAAGATTCTTTTTGCGGTTTTTCGTTTTTTCAATTTTTTTTGGTTTTTGATTGTTTTTAATTTTTTTGGATTTTTTGTGTATTACGTAGACTGAAATCTACAAATCTCTCATCGAATCAATTTCTCGATTAAAGGAACCTCAAGGAATGAAAACGATCATGTGGAGTGAACGCTTTCGATGACTTTAGAACGTTGGTGGAATACCAAAACGTTCAAGAGGGTTTAATCTTGAAAAAAAGCAAATATAATATACGTAGATAATACTTTGGCGGCAAACCCTTGATTAGCCCTCTTTCTCAAAACACGAACAAGCAAGCGGGGGAAACGAGGCGGCGCTAAGCACTTAGGAGCCTTTTTCCCTTAGGTCGTGAAATACAACTGCCTTATACCCACCTTATAGTTTGTGTTAATCAAAATTAAGGCTTACGAAAGTATTTATCTATTTTTCCTTTTGATTTTTTCTTTAGATTCGAATACAATAATTGAGTGATGAAATCCCAATTAAGGTTGCGTTTTCACGCTTTTGGAGTTATTGTAAATTTATTGTGATACGTATAAAATATATTAGTAATATTCACAAGAAAAACGAAAACTATTATATCTGTAATATAGTAAAAGATTTTTTGTGTTTAGTTTAGGAAAACTAAACACGATTTATTTGGATATTATAATATAATAGATAAAAATAACAAAAATGAGTATGTACGTTATATACGCCTTCTAAAAATTAAAAAACAAAAACGCACTACTCACACAAACATGATATGTATAATGGATATACACCTCCCCGGCAGCGGCGCCAAAATTGATGTACGTATAAATACGCTTTTAGGAAAAAGACGTATAATGGGCAAGTATTAAGTAATACGGTTTAGGAAAACCGTAAAATCGATAAATACGAGTTCGTTCTCGGGGGAAGTGTGTATGTTTAGGCCATTTATATAAAAACAATGTTTGGATTAGTGTCTTTTTTAGGTTTAAAGAGGGAAAATTAAAAGACAAGTTACACTACGATTAAACTACGACGTATGACGTAAAACGATGACGTAAATACGTAAAACGCGACGAAATTAAAAATTAAAGCTAAAAACAATTGAAAATTAAAACAAAGTTTAAAATGATATAAAAAATAATAAAAATTCAATAAATAAATTTTAAAACCTTTTATTAATTAAATATTCAATTTTAAATGCTAATTAAATCTTTAAAATTAAATATAATTAACAAAAAGCCCAAAATATTATTTTACCAAAGAAATATCTTACTTATATTAACTAAAATATTTTTCCTAAATTTTTAAAACTATTTTTCATTTTTTAATGCTAAAAACACTTTTTAAACTAAAATAATGATAAAAAATAATAAAATAATGCTAAAATTAAATTTACTTTTTGAAAAATCCTATTTTACTTAGTTAAACAGTAGAAAAATGAAAAAAATTGAAAACAAAAATTTTACCCTAATAAGACAAAATTAGTTTGAATAAAAACTAATTAAACCTCAAATTAATTCTAAAAAATAATCAAATAAAGTGAACAGTGAAATTCTTTTTCTAAAAATATTAAAATATTTTACTTAAACTAAGAAAAATTTAAAAACTAAAAAATACTACTTTTTGACACTAAAAGACAAAAACAATTTATTAAAAACCTAATTAAATCTTAAGTAAATGCTAAAAATACCAAATAAACAGAAAAATAAAAAAGAACTTTTCTAAAAATATTAAAATGAAATACTTAACCAAGGAAAAATTAAAAACAACAAGAAAAAGATGAAATAAGCTCACTAAAGACAAAAAATGTAAATATGATGTTGACACCTAAATAGGTTTTGTCTGTTTGCAAAACAGTGGGAACAAAGACACTAGCAGTGGGAAGTTCTTCCCACTGCTCAATCACAAAAAATAGAAAAAGTGGATTTGTGGGTTTGTTTGTTGGTTTTGTTTGGAACCAAGCGCACCCCACACTTAGTGGAGTGTGGGGAGTCAGTTTATAGCAAAAAACAACCAGATCAAACACATAAAAATCACACAAATGAGCTAAATGTAGTCACTGTATTGGCCTATGGGGTCTGAGCACGTTTTTGCTGGTATACTTGGCAAAAAAGTGGGTTTCAACAGCCTAAAAAATCTATAAAAACTCACCAAACACAAATTAAACTTCTAATAGTCCTATAGTATCGTAAATGCTAACTGTTTACCAAGGTTCAATGCGAAAACACAAGATCAATCTCTATCAAATGTCTACTGAATGTTTAAACTTATATCTATAAAAAGATGACTACTAAAATCTCTTATCTTGCCTAAGAGTCTAAAAACCAAAGCATAAATGATCTTAATAAACCTAAATAAACACTAGTGGATTGTTTCTAAGCTCTAGAATGCTACTCACAACTAATTGATGACAGAAACAAACACCCTTATAACTGCTGATTAACAAAATTTTAAAAGACTTTTAAGCTAAACAACTAACCATTTAATCAAAATCACTAACATCACACTAACTTTTAGAACATGTCCAAGTCTAATGGCCTTTGTTCATATTGTCACCCATAGACAAAAATCAACAGACCCAAACACTAGTTAATTTTTGTAAACAAAAATTTCCAAATAACTAACAAGTATCTAATCAAAATCTAAATGGGATGCACCAAATATGTGTCACATAACCAAAGAACCACAAATAAACAGAAAGGATAAATGCATGCAAGTAATATCAAACAAATCACAAGTCCACTAAAAAGAAATAAGAGGGTTCAAGCTGCTAACCGAACATAACTTTTTCAAGCTAAGTGGAGGGCTGAGGCCTTCTCAATGCATATTATAGGAGGGTCTTGTGGATTTCAGTGAGGTGGGTATGACTCTTGACTGCTGGGTCAATTGTTGACCCCCAAGAGACCAATAAGAAAAAGTGGAAGCTAGTTTTGCTGATGGGACTACAACAGTCCCAAAACTAGTGAAATGGCTAAATGAAAACGCCTTGTTAGTCCGGTTTAACACAAACACCACAAGAGCAAGCAAGCTCCAAAAGCAAGGTTACAAGCTGTTTGTCAAGCAGCTTGTAATCTAGCTTATCGGGGCAGTTAGGATAAAGAAAAATGATTTTGAAAATCACACTATTCTATTTAACCTTAACTTTGGAACCAAATCTTTCTGAAAAACTAAAAGTAACCAGATTATAAAGAACTTATGGTGCTTATTTGGGTGTCAACCAAATAAGCACATAAGCACCTATAAACTAAGACAGAAAACACCAAAGTTGGACCAAGTGTCCTTGAATCCAATATTTGGGTTTGGAAAAATTACACTAATTTTTGCAAGAATATAAAAATCGTTTACACTACAAAAAAAGTAAAGGAACTCAGCCTTGAATAAGATTAAAATCATATTTTTCATTAATAATAAAAATATTTTACAAGTGCTGGAAGACACATATCGTCTCTATTTATACAAGGATAACAATCTAGAGTACACAAACACTAAACAATAATTTGCCTAAATTGCCCTCATGAATTTGAATTTAGGGTTTCTCAACTTTGGTCAAATGGATCACATGTGAATGTTGTGATGATACAGCTGTTGTCTTTCATCTGAGTCGTCCAATTTTTCTTTGCCAACACGAAACAAGCCTAGTTCGTTGATGCTGCTGCCACGTTTGTCTTTATACTCAAGAAAGTGTGCAGGGGACCATGGGGTAGGGGTCCACAGGGCAAGTGCATTGTGTCTGATGGTTGGCTTTGGGTGTACATGAGGGGGATTTAGGATCTAGAAATAAGTAACCCCCAATTTGTGGTAAATAATCTTAGGGAAAATTAGGGTTTATCATGTATAATGTCGTGTTTGATTAATCTGGGGAGATTAGGACATGTTTACCGCCCAAACTTTAATCAAATAAAAAAATCAGTTTGAAAATGTTTTTTTATATAAGTAATTAGGTTTAGTGGTTTACTGATGTGGTGGGGTGGATGAGGTGTAGGGGTCTGATTGGGTGAAGTAGTGACATGGCGTGATGGTAGTGGTAGATGGAGTTTCCTTTTCTGCCAAGTTAAGTCCATTGACTCCCATAAATTGTTCAAACAAAGTTTCCAGCATAGTTCTTCCCATTCCCATGTATTTCACTTTTGTCTAATTACAAAAGTGGTCCTTGTGTTTAGATAAATCTTGAAAAAGGACTAATCTTGCATTTCTTGAAATCTTTAAGGGATTTTCTTGTCAAGTCTTGATACTTTAGGGACCGCAATGTAAATAATGATATATAAGGGGTATAAAGTGATAATTCTTCAAACTTGGAGGACCAAAGTTGTCAATCTTCAAAACTTCAGGGGAATTTTTGGAAAATCCATACTCGGGTCCGGTTCTTTGTGCGGCTTCGTTTCCCGTGTTCGTTTTTGCTTGATTCTTGTAATCTTTTGGTGAATTCATGATATCCGTACCTAAAATACACAATGAACAAACTCAAGCATATTTTGGGGTGTTTTAATGATATTTTTAGCATTTTAAGCCTGATTTGGACGATCAGACTATGTATAATTGCAGTCTCATCACCCCTCTATGTATTCATGCACGCTGATAATATGTTATGACTTATATGAGCTCGTGGGCATTTAATTATATTGCATGCATAAAACTTAAGACTTTTCAAATATTCCTTTTATTATCAATCATTTTCCAGGTTTTCCAGGACATACACATATTCCGCTGCTTTTCATATCTTTTACTCATATTTCAGTTATTCTTATCATGTCATTATATCCGTTCACTGAGCATATTGCTCAACCATATTTTCTTTCCATGTCCCATACGATAGGTACCCACGGACAGACTTGAGCATTTCAGAGTACGCGCATAGGATGGAAGCTACCTTAGACTTCTTTCCTTTTTGCATTTTAAATACTTATGCTTGGTTGGACAATGTTTAGTCCTTTCTACTTCATTTACTTTATTGCATGTTGAGCTTATGTTTGGAAGCCGATGTTTGATTTCGGCTTTCCTATTGGTCATTTATGTTTTATGACATTATACCTTGTTATGCTTTGATGACACGTCATAATTATGACATAACAGCCACCTTGTCAAAGTGGGTCGTTACAATTATGGTATCAGAGCCCAAGGTTTCGACATGTAGGCTCTAAAACTTGACCTGTGACTAGTGGGTAGTCACCAGGGTCTTCCTAAACTGACGTTTATTATATTCCATGTATTGATGTTTCTTTTGAAGTTTTGACTAGTATGGATTGAACCATAGTCGTTCATACTTAGTCACGTGTTCCTTTTTTCGAAGTTTAGACTGGTATGGGTTGAACCATGGTCGTCCATACCTAGTCACTTGTTTATCTCGGTTCTTGAATTTTTGACTAGTGTTGATTGAACCATAGTCGTCTACACCAATCATTGTCGATTTTCATTGTAAATGTTTCCATATTTCTTTCATGTATCCATTATGTTTCTTTATGTTCCTAATCGATTAATCATTTATCTTCCTTTGAAATTGTAAATGGTTAACACACGAACAAATGCTGAACTTGTTGCAGCTGTCCAGGCAGCTTTGCAAACTTTACTTCCTCAAATCCGCAATGAGATTCATGCAAGTTTTAATCCGGACCATCTCATCTGAATCCTCCACCTCCTCCTCCAATAGTCATGATTAACACTTGGCTTGAGCGCTTCAACAAGCAAAAGCCTCGTTCATTCGAGAAGGCGGCAGTTCCTGGAGATACGGAGAGCTGGATCTCTCATATGAAGAAAATATTTGATGCTATGGTCTACGAGGAGGTTTACAAGGCAAGGTTGGCAGTTTATAAGTTTGAGGACGACGCTTTAGCCTCGTGGAAGGCCTACAAGCAGGCCAGCGGGGGAGAGACATGGCTCGTCACAGTGACCTGGACTAAATTCAAGGAGCTATTCTACACTCAATTCTTTCCTCGAGCTGAGCAGGAGAGCCTCAAGAGGGAGTATCACTCCGAACGCCAGAGGATAGGTGAGGCCAGTACTGAGTTTATGTAGCGCTTTCTCCGGTTGGCTGGTTTTCTTGGAGCAGTTGTTGGGACTGCAGTGGAACAAGCTAAGAACTTCCGTTGAGGTCTTCGCAAGTCGACTCTTGATTGTCTCCTGTGCGCTACATTTGCTGATGTTGCCCAAGTTGCCGACGTTGCTCGCTGCTTAGAGATCATTCAGGACAGTGATGAGTTTGAGGAGTTTGAGTGAACCGAAAAGAGACAGAAGGGTGGAGACTGGTACTATCCGGCCACTCAGCAAAGTATCTACAAGAACCACGGTCAGAACAATGACCATCAGGGATCTAATAAGCGTGGCGATGGTGACAACTATCGTAACAATGGCAACTACTCTAGCAACCACAACAACAGGTCCCTAATTAAACTTTTCAATGTTAAACTGCTGTGTGACACAAATTCTAACATTACAGCATAATAACAGAAACTCCGGTAACGGGCGTGACCAGGACTACAAGGGTCAGCAGCCCAACCGATCAGCTCATTCTGGTATTATAACCTAAATTTTCCGTAGTCATGTTTATGTCTCAATAACCATGTCTCACGCATATTTTCTAAATTAGGATCTCAGCTATCAGGGTACCCTCTGGAGGGTATACTCATCTCGTTTGCACCACGTGAGTACGAAGGCACCTTGGACCGTGTCGTCGTACTACTGGTGTCTACTTCAAGTGTGGACAAGCTGGTCATCTTATGAAGGACTGCAAGATGGGAGAGACCGTTGGCACATCGGGACATGTCCCTCAGAAGTTGGCCGCATCCGGTCATGTTTTTACCTCTACTCGGGACCAGGCGAACAAGGCTCCAGGTACCATTACTGGCATATTATTTATGTTTGGACATGCTGCATGCGTTCTGTTTGATACGGGTGTGACCCATTCAGTAATATCTACCACATTTGTTGCCGTATTGATAAGAAACCTACCCTACTTGATAACGTGTTAAGTATATCCACGCCTATGAGAGTCTCTGTTCGCATTACTCATGTGCATAGAGATCTTCCTTTAGAGTTTGATGACAAAATTCGTCCTGTTAACACACTTCCCTTGGACATGTGCGAGTTTGATTTGTTGGAAATACGTTTTACGTATTAGAAAGGATAGGTCACTCCAATAATAGTCTAAGTTGTAGCTCGTAGTTTAGCCTTATTAATATTATTCAAAAAAGGCCAAGCCAAGCCCATAATTTGTGTGAGGCGGGCGGCCCTTTGTAAGCCCAAGCTCATCTCATGGGCTTGGGTATATAAACCCTCTCCTTAGTTGGAGAAGGTGGTGGTTCACTTCATAATACACATAGTAAAGTGTGTTTTCCATACTTTCTCTCTCTAAGTGTGTGTGTTCTCACCATCTTTCTATCTCTTTCTCTCTATAGATTAAGCATAGATTTACAATATCCTACAAAGGGTATCAAGAACCATGGGATGATTGTATTGTTTATGTGTTTGTGCTCTTGATTTTCGTGCCTATTTTGATATAAATCATTTGAACCATTTTTTTGTGTTTTTGTGGTTTAATCTTGATACAAATCATCTACATACTTGTGGTAGTGATTTGGTATTGTTACTTTGGTTAAAAACATAAAATTTTTGGGTGTTTGGATCATTTTTTGGCTTAAAATCTCGACTTGGTTGTGTATTATCCGAGAAAAGTGCACATCGGAATATAAAAGGGTTTTGGATTACGATCAACATTCCGATCGGGTATTACGATCCAACATTCAGATAGAGTTTCTACATTTCGATCCATATTGCGATCGGTTATTGCGATCCACCATTGCGATCCGTTTTTGCGATCCAATATTGCGATTGCTTATTCCGATAGCTATATTGCGATAAGGACACTATGATAGGCTATTCTGATCGTTTATTACGATCAGACATTGCGATCAGACATATTGCGATCAGACATTCCGATCTACATTGCGATTAGACATTCCGATCTACATTGCGATCAGACATTCCGATATACATTGCGATCAGGCATTCCGATAGCATTACGATAGCATTCCGATAGCATTCCGATAGCATTTCGATCAGCATTCCGATATCATTCCGATCAGCATTCCGATAGGTATTACGATAGAGTGACAAGTATTCCAAGACTTTTTTTCAAAAACGTGTTTTTGAAATTTTTTAACATTCATGAGTTTTTGTTTGCCTTAGAATTTTTGGTTTCTCGAGAACAATTATTAAGGGAGTTCAACATTTTTCTCGACTTCATCACACGAAAACAAGCACATTTACTTTCTCTCATTATTCGATCAACTTTTGTAAATCTTAACTTATCGAAATGGAGTACACATCTCTTATGGATAAGTCCATCCTCTCGGGTACGAATAATCGTCCACCAATGTTGGTGAAGACTATGTACGAGGATTGGGCTTCTCGAATGGAACTTTATATGTTGAACAAAGAGAATGGACATCTCACTTGGGCATCGGTGCTCAATGGCCAATTGGTATATGGTACTGTGACGGAAGGTACTGTTACTCGTCCTCGCACAACGGGTGAATTAACTAGAGATGCTAAGATTCAAGACAAGTGTGATAAACAAGCTACAAACATCATTCTCCAAGCCCTTCCTCCAGATGTCTACAAACGTGTGAGTAAACATAAAGTTTCCAAAGAGTTATGGGATAGAATTCATGTTCTAATGCAAGGCACCTCATTAACTAAACAAGAACGAGAGTGTAAGCTATATGATACATTTGATAAGTTTTTCTATGTCCCCAGGGAAACTCTCAATGATTACTATTTGAGATTCACTCTTTTGATGAATGAGCTTAACATCTATGGCCTGGAAATTCCTACGTTTCAATTAAACACCAAGTATTTGAACACTCTCCCTTCTGAATGGAGCAAGTACGGGACGACTATTAAATTGGCTAAGGATTTGCATCAAACCAACGCGGATCAACTTCAGGCTTTTCTTCAACAACACGAATACCATGTGATCGAGGCTCAGTTGTCTACACCTCAAGTTCATGATCCACTTGACATGTATGCTACTCACCAAATGACTCCCCAACAAAACATGGCTTACACTTATCAACAACCATCATACTTGCAGCAGTCACCACGACACACCTATCAGCAACCACATCAACCATCTTATCAACCACTAATGATGCCACATCAATCATTTCAACAAAGTGTTCTTCAACAACCTTATCGACAACAACTAACACATCAGTCATCACCATCACAAGCTATCACTTCTCCAATGGGCTATACTCCTCAGCAAGGATATTTTCCAATTGAAGCACCACAAGCACAAGCCTTCTACTCCAATAAACTTCCACCAATTCAAGCACTGGTATTTACTCCAAATGATACACCTACTGATGTCTTAAACCATCTCACTGCCTACTTGTCAAAACTTGTTGCAACCGGAGGTTTTCCACCAATGAACAAGTAGCTCCACACTTATTCAAATCCTCGACAACAAACCACTATTCAAGATGCTCAAGTGACAGCGCAAACCATTCAGGGAAGTAAAAATTCATATGGACCTCCTACAAGGACCGTGAACGCTCAAGCTGTGACTTCACAAGCTAGTGGAAATAAAAGCACTATTGGTCCTCAAAAGCTTGTGACTTGCTACAATTGCCGAGGACAAGGTCATATGGCTAGGGAATGCACTCAGCCGAAAAGGAGAAGGGATACAACGTGGTTTCGTGAGAAGATGTATTTGGTCGATGCTCAATCTAAGGGAAAGATCTTGGATTCAGAGGAATTAGCTTTTCTTGTAGAGCCAGGGGTACCAGATAATGAAGGCATTACAATCGTCTCTACTTCTAATGTAACATATCAAGCAGATGATCTTGACGCATATGATTCGGATTGTGATGACATTCACTCAGCCCAAGCTGCTCTCATTGCTAATCTCTCTCACTACAGTTCTTATGTCGTTAGTGAGGTACCAAGCGCATCTAATAATGTTCATGATAATCCACATAATGTTGAGCATTAAAATGACAACCTCGAATAGCATTCAGGAACTAGTAACTCAAATGATGTGGTATCCAATCCAACACATTTGAGAGAACCTCAACCAAATGCTACGACATGTATAGAATCTTATGATCAACGTGATTTGGTAATGGTACCTAAACATATTATTGATAAAATAAATGTGGCTATTCTACAAACTGTAGATATGAATGCCAACCTAACCGCTGAGCTTGCACTGTATAGGAAAAGGTCAAAACTTTTGAAATGGTCCCTCAAGCAGAAAAAATAACTTATTCTGAATTTGACCAATTTCCTTTTGAAAATATTGAACACTTAAAAGAAATAGAATCATTAAAAGCTAATCTTTCCAATGAATTAAAATAAAAAGAATCGGTTGTAAATGATTTTCAGGAACTTAAAATGGATTTCGAAACTCTCGAGTCTAAAACGTTTGAATCGGAAATTAATGCTACCAAACTTCTTAAATTCAAGGAACAACAGCTTTTAAAAGAATATGCTTCCACATAAAAGGTTCATCTTTTAACTAATTCGTTTAAAGAATTCGAACTTAAGCGTCTTCAAGATTTACCACCTAATTCTGGTTATGCATAACAAGCTCATGAATATATTCCTTGTCTTTATGATGTGACCTTAATTGGCAAATCGAAAGAAGCACCTTATGTTCGTAGTACTGAGGAGATAATGTCACTTACGGAAGAAACTCGATCTAAAATTCTTTCAAAATTCCATAAGCTTGATTATGATAAGCATAATAAAGATCAATTTAATACAAATACCCGCATTCGCTTACAAAAGGAATTAACTCAATTATCAGCTTTTGTGCCCCAAAGTTTATCAAAGGAAAACCTTCCTAGTACGTCTCCCACACTTGTCAAAAAGGATTTAACTAAGTTAATTCCATCGGTAAGTAAGGTGTCAGATAGCTTAAATGCGGTGCACCAACACTTTGCCGATTTTGACAAGGTCATTACGGAACGTATGACAGCTACAGCCATAACGGAAGGTGAATAGAATTTTGAGCACACTAGAGCTGCATTTCGAGACGAAATTGTTCCATTTGTAAAAAATATTAAAGCTTGTCTTAGCAATATTGATCAAGATTTGCTTTTGGAAATAGAAGACATTAGACGTGTTTTCAATGAAATGGATGATGCTTATGAAAACAGTTTACTTGAAATAGAACGAATTTTACGCCAAAATGATCGGCTTCTGAAGCAAGTGATGTCTCATGATATTTTTCCCGTTTGTGTGAATAAAAGTGTTAATAATGATTCTATTGTGCATAATGTTGAATCTGTGGATAATGTGGTAGATAGTACTTGTCACAAATCTGACGCTGAATTTTAAAGCGTCAAGATTCTTATTCTTCGCTTTCAAAACCTTTTGATGAGATTCAAAAACATTGTATTTCGCTTGAATGTACACAACAATTTCTTCAAGAGCTTTTTGAAACGTCTTTCGAAGGTGTTAATATAGATGATTCAAATTTTCAAAAGAATTTTAGATTTAATTTACAATCAAAACAACGTCAACCAAGTGACAAGGTTATTAAAACGTTTCCAATAGACATAGAGAAATCTAAGGAGATTAACTGTGTGAACGTACTTGAGGCTGCTGAGAATATTAAACTTGATCTAGATAATCGAGTGTCCAAGATTTTGTCCAAAGTTGATAACTTAAAACAGAAACATACACGACTCTTCGATTCAGTAAAGCCCGCATGTGCTAATACTACTGCACAGAATCAATCATTGATTGAACGATTGAATTGAAAGTCGGTGGAAATATTTTATTTGAGGGAACAAGTTTGTGATAAAAATTTGGCTTTGGCTGAGTTAAAGGAAATACTTCATACCCTAAATGGTAAGAATGTTGTGGATAACGCAGCCACCGTCTCAACACCGTCCTATAGTGCAATCAAAAGGAACCTCATCGCCGTCACACCACTTAACAAGGGCCCTAGGACTAAACAATCTCAAACATTGGTCACTAAAGATAAGGCAAAATCAAAACCAGCTTCTAATATTCCCGTGTTTCCTTCTACAGGAGTAAGCACCACTACTAAGGGTCAAAGATCTAAACTTAAAAGAGACAAGAAGAATTATAGGATCTTGCCCCCATCTAGTAGTCAAGTGAATAAGAAAGTAGAACCCCACCCTAGGAATGTTATTTCTGTATTGAATAAAAAGAATCATGTAGCTAAACCTAAAGGCTCTGCGGTTGTGCAACATTCTAAGCCTACTGTGAATTCTAATTTGAAATGTTGGAATTGCAATGAATGTATGTTTTCTAGTCGTCGTGATTCTTTCCTTATTGACCATTTGAATGCCCGAATAATGGTTTAAAATGGAAACCGACTGGGAAAGTGTTAACCCAAGTTGGTTGGATGTGGAGCCCAATTGGTAAAACTTACACTATAGTAGAAAATGCGTTCCCTTTAACTAGGATCACTCCCACTAAAGCGAAGAAAGCGTGCCCTTTAACTAGGAGTACCAAGGCTACCAAAACACAAGCGTGTCCTTTAACTAGGAACACAGATACTACTATAGGAACTAAGTGCCCTTTAATAGGTCTACTCCCACTATAGTGCCCGCTAATACTCTAAAACCTCAGAAAGCTGGAACAATAAAACCTGTTAATGGTAAAACTCACATTAGAAAACGTGGGAAATCTAAAGATAACACAAATGTTAGCAATTCTGATAATATATATATATCTGCTAACACTCCGGAACCAATAGTTTCCAATGCATTGTCTACTATTGTTGTTGAAAACAGGTGGTCCAAATTGTTCTTTGGTATTTTGACTCTGGTTGCTCCAAGCATATGACCGGAGATCGCTCTCAGCTCAGAAATTTCGTCAGCAAGTTTCTTGGTACGGTTCGATTTGGAAATGATCATATTGAAAAGATAATGGGTTACGATGAATATCATATTGGGAATGTTATAATTTCTAGAGTGTATTATGTGGAAGGTTGTTGGAAATACGTTTTTACGTATTTAGGAAGATTTAGTCACTCCAACAATATATTAAGTAGAAGCTCGTAGTCTAGATATCTTTATATTTATCAAACAAGGAAAATCCCGGTCCATGCTTATATGGCTGGCCCAATATTGTAAGCCCAAGCCCATCTTATGGGCTTGGTATATAAACCCTCTCCTTAGTTGGAGAGGGTGTGGTTCACTTCATAATACACATAATGAAAAGGTGTTTTCTTTCACTTTCTCTCTCTAAAAGTGTGTGTGTTCTCACCATCTTTCTATCTCTTTCTCTTTCTAGATTAAGAAAGATTTACAATATCCTACAAATGGTATCAAGAGCCATGGGATGATTGTATTGTTTATGTGTTTGTTTTTATAGTGTTCGTGTGTTTTTGATCTATAATACCCTCGTTCCAATTTTTTTTGTGTTTTTTTGTGTTTTTTTGTGTTTTTTTTTGTGTTTTTTTGTGTTTTTTTGTGGTTTGATCTTCACCAATATCATCTACATAGCCGTGGTAGTGATTTGGGTTACTTGGATCGCTCAAAAACGTAAAAATTTTGGGTGTTTGGCTTCATTTTTAGCTTCAAAGTTCGTCATTCTAAAAGTATGTTGGAAATACGTTTTTACGTATTTAGAAAGGATCGGTCACTCCAACGATATATATGTAGATTGGGCTCGTGATCTAGTTATGTAAGTATAACCCATAAAGCCCATATGTAGGGTGGGCTATAAATATCCTTCCTAGCATGTTAGGAAGGGTAGTTGTTGTTTGTTGTTGATTCACCATTTTCACTCTCAATCTAATATTACTTCTTTTTCTCCTTTCTCTCTCTACTTTCTCTCTCTTGTTCTTCATCTTATCTTCATCTCCTTCTATCTAATTAGATCAATCAAACATATAGAATAATCCAAGGATTACGTGGACCTACAATTGGTATCAGAGACAAGGTTAGATTGGTTTATTCTTGTTTTTGTTTTGATTGATTTTGGTGGGTTTTGATTTAATCAAGCTCAAATCTTGAAATTTTTTGCATTTTGTTGTTTAAATTTGTACACAAATCGACTACATAGATGTGATAGTGATTTGGGTTAATTGATTTGGTCAAAATCACAAAATTTTTTATTATTTGGGTGATTTTCGGGGTATTTTTCGATTAATAGTGGGTTTAGCTATGTCGGCTGTTGATTTTGTTGTTTATTCCGAAAAACAGCCATTATTCCAAAAAACAGCCTTTATCCGAAAAACAGCCATTATTCCGAAAATAGGCTTTATCCGAAAAACAGCCTTTATCCGAAAAACAACCATTATTCCAAAAAACAGCCTTTATCTGAAAAACAACCATTATTCCAAAAAAGGCTTTATCCGAAAAACAACCTTTATCCGAAAAACAGTCTTTATCCGAAAAACAGCCATTATTCCGAAAATAGGCTTTATCCGAAAAACAGCCTTTATCCGAAAAACAGGTTTAATCCGAAAAACAGTCTTTATCCGAAAAACAGCCATTATTCCGAAAACAGGTTTTATCCAAAAAACAGCCTTTATCCGAAAAACAGCCTTTATCCGAAAATCCCAATTTTTCCAAAAATCGCAATTTTTCCGAAAATCCCAATTTTTCCGAAAGTGGTAAAATATTCGGAAAATATTTTCAAAAAAAAAAACCGTGCTTTTGTGTGTAATTTTGCCTTGAAAATTTTTTTGTTTCTTGAGAACACATATTTAGCGGATTTAATCATTAATGGATTGGTTGACTTCGACGTTTCAAGAGGGAGAACTGCAACACATGCAACTCAAAGAGATCAAATTACGTCAAAAAACATTGGAAATCTTTCACGAGCTCAAGACACACCTTGCAATTCTCTATCTGAACAACATGACCGAACTTCCAGCCATAGTTCAAATGTTCTTTGGCAAAGTGGATAATTTCAAAGAGAAGATTTTCAATAATTTGGATGAATTACAGTTGCAATTTGAAAGGGAGAATCTTCATGAGGTTAAAGCGAAGATATGTCTAGAAATCCTTCGCACACTGTTTAAGGAATTCTTTGCCTCAGCAATGGAACCTCCTTTTGATTATTCGACTCCAATCCTTCACCAAATTTTCAACTTGCATACGGGTTCCCAGACTGAAACCTTTAGAAGTGGTTTACTCAATCACATCAATATACTTGAGAAGTATATTGAGGTCAGGTTAGTCAATTACAACGAGATACGGTTGAAAAAGGGTCAGATTCCAAGAATGAAAGAGTCGTCTAAACCATTGCATGCAGCAATACCTCATGAACATGAGAGAGAGACACGCCTCAAGCTATCGTCAAGAGATGATCAGATCTGCCCGGTGCAAGAAATGGGTGCCAATTTGGTCGTCACGGTAAGCAATGGCAAGGAATCAGGAGGAAATCATGAACCGAGCAGCAAGTCACAAGTACCAACTGTTCAGGTGCCAAGTTTCAACAATATACAGCATGTTGAGCCTTCCGAACCTAATTATGCCAAACATGGGATGGAAAAGAGTGATAGTGATACCACTTCTGATTCATCCTATGTGAGTCATAATGGGGGAGAAGGTGTTCAAAATGCTAAACATCATGATAAGTGCCTTATGACTGCGTCTTTAGATAATTCTGATTCTAGGATTGAAGAGCTTTAAATGATCGTAGCTCAGCAATCAAAAGATCTTGAGGATGCCAAACTTGAATTTTCGAAGAAAACGAACAAATTTGAAACATATTTTGAAAAACATGAAAAGTCAAATGTTGTTCTTGAACGAAAATTGGATCAAAAAGTTCTAGATTCTAAAACTGAAAAGGATAATCTTTTGAAACAAATTAAGTTGCTAGAATCTAAATTGGCATCCCAAGATAAATTGCTTAAAGATAATGAGATTTTAAAGGCTCAGGTTCAGGAAAAGGTTTTTGCTATAGCTGCTTTGAGAAATGAATTAAGGAAAACTAAAGGAACTAGTGTGGACACTAAGCTTAAAAAACCATCAATATTGGGGAAACCACCTACAAATCAATTAGTTAGACAACCGACTGCATTTCGATCTAAAAAAATCAGAATCCTCAAGACCGCGATTTGCCTCCCAAGTTGATTTGGTTCATCTTTCTAGGCCAGTCACTCCACCAACTAGGCCTAATGTGACTAAAATAGCTTTTGCAAGACCTAATCACATGATTGCATCTAGCCTCCCTAGACATAGTCCAAAGAACACGTCTCGAACTATTTCCAATGACGTTGACCATAAATTTGGTCTGAGGGAAGCTACTCAAAAGACACAAGTAAGAGATAGGAATTTCAAACCTAGTTAGATGCCTTCTAGATTACCCAACCCTGCTAACCATAGCATGTCATATACTAGGAGCATCAAACAATCATCTAGGAATTCTAGATCTTACTCGGATATTAATGAAGCTACTTGTAAAACATGTAGGAAATGTGTCTTTAAGGCAAATCATGACTCTTGTGTCAAGAAATTCCTCCATGAGGTGAACTCTCATGGTAGAATTAAATACAAGTGGTTAGCTAAAATCAAACCCATTGGTAAAGTTTGGCGCCCCACTGGTAGAACTTTCACTCTTGTAGGAAACGAGTGCCCTTTAACTAAGATAGTCTCCGATTCTACTTAGACTACTAGGGAGGAAATTGAAAAGGATGATACATCACTTAAGACTGAACTTAAGGTTTTCTATAAAAGGAAACGTTTGCCATCTAAGACAAGTGAATCATCTCCTCAGGTCACCTCTGGTACAAGAAAAGAAAACTGTGAATCCCCGCAGGGTTCTAAGATAGATATCGCTAACCCATATAAAAGCATACAAACTTCAACTGAGATTGCAGGTACCAAAGTCAAGGATCAACACAAACAAACAGGTCCGATCTTTGTACACCATTCAACTAAGGATACTCTAAGAGTTTGGTTACTAAAGAAGCTGATATCAGAGAAACAAGTGTCTTAGGGGATTTGCAGTTAAGCTCGTGAATATGGTTCATCGTTAAATGACAAACGATGACCCGAACCTCAAAGAAAGGGAAGTTTATCTCGTCAACGATAACTTACCCTCTAAACGAGAAATTAAATTTTCTCGGGCACGAGCTATTATTAAAATTATTCAAAGGTTTTAAGCTTGTGTATAAGGCTCATCGTTAAATATCAGACGATGACCCGATCTTCAAATAAAGGAAAGTTTATCGCTGATGATAAACTTATCCTCACAAACGAGAAATTAAGTTTTATCGGACACGAGTTTATCCTAAAAACCGTTCAAAGGTTTTAAGCTCGTGTAAATGATTCATTGTTAAATGTTAGACAATGACCTGGACTTCAAATAAAGGGAAGTTTATCTTGTCAACGATAACTTACCCTCACAACGAGAAATTAATTTTTCTCGGGCATGGCTTATGAATAAAAACATTCGAAGTTTTTAAGCTCATGCACAACGGCTTGTAGTCACATGACAGACTGTAACCCGCGCTTCAAAGAAAGGAAAGTTTATTGCCGATGATAAACTTATCCTCATTAACGAGAAATTAAATTTTCTCGGACACGAGCTATCATTGAAACTATTCAAAGGTTTTAAGCTCGTGTAAAATGGCGTATAATCACATTTCAGATTATGTCCCGGACTTTAAAGAAAGGAAAGTTTGTCGCCGATGATAAACTTATCCTTACAATGAGAAATTAATTTTTCTCGGGCATGAGCTAATATTAAAAACATTTGAAGTTCTTAAACTCATGCACAATGACTTACAGTTAAATATCAGACTGTAACTCGAACTTCAGTTTTAGGAAAGCTTATCTTAATGATAACTTATCCTCTTAACGGGAAATTCATTTTTTCGGTCATGAGCTTGTATTAAGACATTCCAAGTTTTAAGCTCAGATAGGAAAGTGTATCTTTTAAATAAGAGAACTTTTTTTCATAACGAGAAATTCATCTTTCTCGGCCATGAGCTTTATGTTAAAACATTCAAAAGTTTTTCAAGCTCATGAAAACGACTTTAAAGTAATTGTAAGCTCAGAACTCGCTCTTCAGTTAAAAGGAAAGTTTATCGCCGATGGTAACTTATCCTTAACAACGGGAAGTTTACAACTTCTCGGACTTGAGCTCGTTTTGTAAGATATTCAACATCTTAAGCTCAAGTAATTGGTTTTCAAAACTTTGAACACAATTTTTTAAGAATTTTTCAAAAGGATTTCCTAAATCTTTCAAAATTGTGTGTTCAATAATGTTTTGATAAAAAGACATGTCTTCTGGAATCAATAATATTTACGATCCTAGAAATGTCATTCAATAATGACACGGGGTTATAAATAAAGTTCGAGCAGAAGTTCAAATGTTTTAAAACATGCTCAATTATGGCTTGCTATTATTTCTGATAGTAACCCGCTTTTCGTATTAAAGTCAAGCATTTCACCGGAAAGCTTTGACTCAACAATGGGAATTAATTTTCTCGGGAATGGTTTATTTATAACCATGTAAGGGATTGTGTTTGCGGAATAACACAATCTAACACGAATATATGTACGTGTCAGTACATTTATTTGTTAAAACAAGAGAAATCTTGTTTTTTGAAGTTATCATCTCCACATTCCACAACAATTTACAATTGATATCTACATACTCGACGATGTGACTACTCATACGACGACTACAACTCTTTCAATAGAATACGGGTTAACAATTGAGGGGGAGCAATTGTCCAGCATTCAGAATCTTTGATGCCGAAAGTGCCAAGGTCACTAATTGGTGTCAAGACAACGATATCAATCGTACACATGGTGTCAAGAGATAACTTCAAACGTGACGAGGCGACCAACATTCGTGAACAAGAACATGTGATTCTATCATATGATGTTCTCCATCATTCAGGTCCAACCTCGTAAATTGCTAATCTTGTGAATACATTATCATATATGATCTTTGCACGTGATAAGTACCTTACACTTGTGTTTAAAATGTATTTAATTTACGTTTCAAGTAAACCCTCATTAATTTGAGGGGGAGCTTGTGAAAATCATGAAGATAATTGAATTTGCATTTTTCTTCCCAAATTTTCTTAAAATTCTATTAAATCAATTGATATTAAAAACATCGATTGGGTTAATATTTTTAATATGGGGGAGAAAATGTGATTTAATATTGAGATCAATAATGGTTTGACTTAATGTGCTGGTTCATCCCGACATGTGCGAAATGTTTTCGAATATCGTGGCATATGTTAAGGGTGAGAAAAATGGATTTGGATATCAAAATGGATTTCATGGTGACATACACTTACCTAAAACATCTCTATTCACGACGGTGAAGATTATGGTGACATAATGATGGTAGGATAGGTTAAAGTCCAATGATTCTTCTAGAACCGGAGGAATCTTCCCAAGGACATTCCATAGCAAGAAATAGTAGTCCTTCAGAAAGATGGACAAAGTTTGTGAACGTAGTTGAATGCCGACCAAGTACTTAAGTTAGCATTGGAACAATCACAACAAGGTGCTAGTTATGATGTATTGGTATGCATTGAAGGGCTTGGATAATGAAAAAGGATTGTAAAGATAAAGGGTGAAAAGAAAGAAGCCATCCTTACAACTTAGGCAAAAACCGGGTCAACACATATGCTATTAAGATCATTTTTAATGATGCTTGATATTGAAGATAAGACATCATGGACCCAGTGATGCAATGCACAACCCATCCTAACTAACTCATATATCTCTTAAAAATATATTTGTTTTAATCACACGGAGACAACGCATTATCTATTGATTTATTCACTCCGAATAAATTGGTATTGAAATGGTGGCACTCCTCTCCAGCCTTCGCTCACTAAAATCCAAAATGCACGATCGAGTCTAGAGCCATTTGAGATCATCAAATATCTCATTAGGACACACTTTCATAATTCCTTTCTTCTTCACACACTGTGAAAAGTAAGAAAGATTTTAAGAGTCCTACGCAAAATCTTCATGATGTTGCCTGAACATCCGAGTAATACGAAAGTATTTACAGCAAAGATGGAAACCCTTCTTGATTGAATATAAAAAAGCTCATGGTAGGTGACTTGTGCGATTCTTTATGAATCAAACTTGTGATAACTGGAAAGCAACAATGGTTTAATTCTTAACTGAATTTGAACACGTTCCAGGCCTCTATGCAATATCTTAGTGATCTTGCCAGAACACTCAAAGTGATACCTTAGTGTTCACAGTGATGAGTGGAAATCCTTCTAGTGTTAACCTCAAACAGCACTTGGTAGGTAACTTGCAAGATTCTATATGAATCAAGCTCGTGGCAACAGGAAAGCAACGATGGTGCGATTCTTAATTGAATTTCACTTGTTCCAGGAACATGAATTGACGGCTTCAAATCATGCGGATAATATTATCCAAATGATTCACTCTTTATATTCGCAGTCAGCTTTGGATGGTCGAATAAAGAGAACGGGTTTACCCGCGAAATCTTATAAAGGAGGTTCTTAATTAAAACTACCTGCCACAAGTACGATATTTAATATCGTCCAACGGTCTTCACCGACCAGAGGTAAAATGCTACCAAATTAGAATGAAATATTCAAGGCCATTTCATCCGTGTATATGTTTTGTTGATAACTGTCTTATGCAGTGTAACAAGAAGGTGGCATTGCGGTGTACAATCCAGAAGAAGTCGTCAACACATGCTTATGTTTTCGACACTTAATACTTCAACAAATTCAAGAAAGCCTAAAAGTCAAGTCTTCCGCTGTATCAAACTCTGAAGCTTTCAAGAATATATAAAGGTGTAAGTATGTGGAACATGAAGTCACGAGGAGGCAAATTTCATAAGTGATTTATGCACACGGTCAAGGCAAGGAAACATGCTCAAGACTAAAGTCAAATATCTCATCAGCATATTCACAAGAACAAGATCGAATACTCAAGCATAGTATGCTAGGTTTAAGATTTTTTAAAATGGTGTGACCTCCCTTAGGGGAGATTGTTGGAAATACGTTTTCTCAAAGAAAGTCTCTGTCACATCATTGTTAGCATAGATCACGAGCTATAGACTATTTAGGACATTGTAACTTGGATTGACCTTCCTTAGGGAGAGATTGTTAGAAATACGTTTTTACGTATTTAGAAAGGATCGGTCACTCCAACGATATATATGTAGATTGGGCTCGTGATCTAGTTATGTAAGTATAACCCGAAAAGCCCACATGTAGGGTGGGCTATATATACCCTTCCTAGCATGTTAGGAAGGGTAGTTGTTAGTTGTTGATTTACCATTTTCACTCTCAATCTAATATTACTTCTTTCTCTTATTTCTCTCTCTACTTTCTCTCTCTTGTTCTTCATCTTATCTTCATCTCCTTCTATCTAATTAGATCAATCAAACATATAGAATAATCCAAGGATTACGTGGACCTACAAAGTACAAGAAAGATCCACTTTTTTAGCTAAATTTCGGAATATCAGACTACTTTGCGGAGTTGTGTCCTTTTTGTATTGCGAAATTGAACACTTTCCTCATATTGCGGAATTGTGTCTCTTTCGTATTGCAAATTGAAACCATTTCTTATTGCGGAATTATTGTTTGATTGCGGAATTAAATCCTTTGTTGCATTGTGAAATTGATTCAACTTTGAGTATTGCGAAATCGATCTTCTGGCTACATTGCGGAATCTTACAAGTTTGGATATTGCGGAATTATAACCAATCTAGGCATTGCGGAATTGTATCAAATTTCGTTTTGCGGAATTGTGGTTATTTTTACTTTGCGGAATTGTGTCTCTTGAGTATTGCGGAATTGTGTCTCTTGAGTATTGCGGAATTGAAACTTACTTTTGATTGCGGAATTCTGTCTCTTGACTATTTCAGAATTGAAACGTTCTTCATATTGCGGAATCATTACACTTCACTTATTGCAGAATTGTGATCAAAGGATATTGCGGAATCATATGCTAATTGTGATTGCGGAATTATATATCTTTAAGGATTGCGGAATTAAATCACCTAAACATTGCGAAATTATTGAATTTTTTCAAGATTTTCGATAAACGTGATTTATAAAATTTCGTTCTTGATTAATTTTGTAGTGAAATTTTTTGGTTTCTCAAGAAGACAATTTTAGGGGATTTTAACATAGTTTCTCGACTTCAACACACGACAACAAGCACATTTACTTTATCTCATTGTTCGATCAAATTTTGTAAATCTTTACCTTTCGAAATGGAGTACACTTCTCTTACGGATAAGTCCATTCTCTCGGGTACGGATAATCTTCCACCAATGTTGGTGAAAACTATGTACGATGATTGGGCTTCCCGCATGGAACTTTCTATGTTGAATAAAGAAAACGGACATCTCATTTGGGCATCGGTGCTCAATGGAAAATTGGTATATGGTACTGTGACGGAAGGTGCAGTTACTCGTCCTTGCACAACGGGTGAATTAACTGGAGCTGATAAGATTCAAGACAAGTGTGATAAATACGCTACAAACATCATTCTTCAAGCCCTTCCTCCAGATGTCTACAAACTCGTTAGCAAACATAAAGTTGCCAAAGAGTTATGGGATAGAATTCGTGTTCTAATGCAAGGCACCTCGTTAACTAAACATGAACGAGAGTTTAAGCTATATGATACGTTTGATAAGTTTTCCTATGTTCCCGTGGAGACTCTCAATGATTACTATTTGAGATTCACTCTTTTGATGAATGAGCTCAACATCTGTGGCCTGTAAATTCCTACGTTTCAATTAAACACCAAGTATTTGAACACTCTCCCTTCTTAATGGAGCAAGTACGTGACGGCTGTTAAATTGGCTAAGGATTTGCATCAAACAAACGTGGATCAACTTCAAGCTTTTCTTCAACAACACGAATGCCATGTGATTCAGGCTTGGCAGTCAACACCACAAGTTCGTGATCCACTTGCCATGTATGATTCTCAACAAATGACCCCCTACCAAAACGTGGCTTACACTTATCAACAACCATCATACTTGCAGCAACCACAACAACACACCTATCAGCAACCACATCAACCATCTTATCAACCACTAATAATGCCACATCAAGCATTTCAACAAAGTGTTCATCAACAACCTTTTCCACAGCAACCAACACATCCGGCATCTCCATCACAAGCTATCATTTCTCCAATTGGCTATACTCCTCAGCAAGGATATTTTCCAATTGAAGCACCACAAGCACAAGCCCTCTACTCGAATGAACTTCCACCAATTGAAGCACATGTCTTTACTCCAAATGATACGCCAACTGATGTTTTAAACCATCTCACTGCCTAGTTGTCAAAACTAGTTGCAACTAGAGGATTTCCACCAACAAAAAATCAGCTCCACACCTCTTCAAATCCTCGACAACAAGCCACTATTCAAGATGGTCAAGTGACGGTGCAGTCCGTTCGGGGTAGGAAAAATTCATATGGACCTCCTACAAGGACCGTAAATGCTCAAGCCGTGATTTCTCATGCTACTGGAAATGGAAGCCCTATTGGTCCTCAAAAGGTTGTGACTTGCTACAATTGCCGAGGACAAGGTCATATGGCTAGGGAATGCCCTCAGCCAAAAAGGAAAAGGGATGCAACGTGGTTTCGTGAGAAGATGTATTTGGTCGATGCTCAATCTAAAGGAAAGATCTTGGATTCAGAGGAGTTAACATTTCTTGTAGACCTAGGGGCATCAGATAATGAAGGCATTGCATTCGTCTCTACTTCTAATGCAGCATATCAAGCAGATGATCGTGACGCATATGATTCGGATTGTGATTACATTCACTATGCCCAAGCTGCTCTCGTTGCTAATCTCTCTCACTACGGTTCTGATGTCGTCAGTGAGGTACCAACCACATCTAATAATATTCATGATAATCCACATCATGTTAAGCATGACAATGACAACCTTGTACAACATTCGGTAACTAGTAACTCAAATGATGTGGTATCCAATCCAACACATTTAAGTGAACATCTACCAAATGCTACGATGGGTATGGAATGTTATGATCAATGTGATTTGGTAATGGTGCCTAAACATATTATTGATAACATGAATGTGGCTGTTCGACAAACCATAGATATGAATGCCAACCTAACCGCTGAGCTTGCGCTGTATAAGGAAAAGGTCAAAAACTTTTGAAATGGTCCTTCATGTAGAAAAATAACTTATTCTGAATTTGACCAATTTCATTTTGAAAAGATTGAACACTTAAAAGAAATAGAATCATTAAAAGCTAATCTTTCCAATGAATTAAAAGAAAAGGAGTCGGTTGTAAATGATTTTCAGAAACTTAAAATGGATTTCAAAACTCTCGAGTATAAAAAGTTTGAATCATAAATTTATGCTACCAAACTTCTTAAATTCAAGGAACAACAGCTTTTAAAACAACTAGGCGAGTACCCGCGCATAGCGGCGGAGATGCATAGCGACACATAATTAACGATATGCGATATAGTAGTAAGTGTTTTGTGTCACCATGTTCGTTTTTAGTTGATAACATGGCTTTTGAAACTATATCATCACATGAACAAGCGTTGGCAGTGAAGGAGGGACATATCGCATTTGCATTTTTGTTGTGATGTTCACCCGCTTTTATCGGTTCTGATCAGTCTTGTATAATTTATGTTCGGACTACTTTTATTGGCTAATCGAACATGTAACGATTCTATTTTTCAGTTGAACCTGGTAATCCAGCTCGATTTTCAAAATTATATATATCATCAACGTGTTAATATGCAAATGAAGTCTAGCTCAGTTGGATGGATGCATTTGGTTATAGTCTCCATGTGGGGGAGGTCAGGGGTTCGACACCTGTCATTCCCTATATGGGGGATGTTCCCAGAATTGGCAGCCGGTTTTGAATCCCACACAATGCCTTGAAGCCCCTTAATGAGAAACTGGATGGCTAGCATGGGGGTTGATACTCTCTTCGTGAGATGATTAGAACTCGGGTTGAGAGACTTGGTGCCTTGGTGGCACGCAAGATACTCCGCTGCACCAAACTGCCGTTAAAAAAAAATCAACGTGTTAATATATAAATATCATAAATTTTTATATGTTTTATAAATTCATGTAATCTATCAATTTATCTACTCCGTATTTCATATAAAATAGACTTTTTTTACCACTTAAATTAAGTTTTTAAAGTTAAATATCATAATAAACGTGTGTACCCTCTTGAATGTCACGTGGACACTCTTAAGTCGAAAATCTTAAAAAATTGTTTGAAATTCAATGTAGAAAGTTTAACTATTTTGGACTATTTTTGCAGTTTAAAATTGAAAGTGATATTTAGTCGAAACCTATCATTATTTCGTAATTATTTTTTAAGTGTCGGCATTTTTTTAACATTAATCTCGAAAGTGTTTATAAGAAGGGTAGTGATATTTACACGGATGGTTTTACTTCATTTACAGAAAATTTGCATAAATTTACAATTTTACCCTCTATGTACATCTCAGCTTCTACCCGATTATTCTGACTTTTTCCCACATGTTGCTATTTTTTTCTCAATTCCATTGTCATTCTATCTATCATCGACACCATCCTTTAGAGTGAAATGTTAAGATAAAAAATTAAATTGCTCATATAGAATAATTGTTTGCATTTACGATCTCCAAACATTCTGGAAACTTGCTGATTCGCTATTTTAGAAAACAAGGAAATGATAAAGTGGTTTATTATTTGCTCATGGAGCGACTAAACCATGGCGATACAACAATATATATGTACTCCTCAGACACCTTCGTTGCTAGCTACGACATTGTCGTGTCTCAAAGATTCAATATGTTACATTTTATTTTAGTTTGTGGTTTAACTAATTAACACTTCTATGCATTATTGATCCTGTTTTTTTGCATAGGTGGGCCAACTATTGGCGAGAGAACGGCGATGATGCGACAGATCACGAGACGTTGTAACTACCCGGTTAAAATTGACACAATAGTTATGAACTTATGATATCAGATTTTATTTCTTGATCAAATAAATGGTTTCTAAAAGAAATAACGCATAAAGGATGAATATGAACAAGTCAAATACATATATGCACAATTAAGAAAGGGCTAATTCTTGAAATAACCCAAAATGTTACCTTGTTTTTCTTTTTGCATCCATCAAATGAAAATTTCCCAAAATATTTTATGCAATTTATGAAACTTATACGAATTTTCCAAAAATGGTAAATTTTTGGGAAAATTTTGGAAAATTTTTGATTTTTTTTTTTTTTTGAAAAAGTCGCATAAGTCGCATAAGTTGCATAAGTTGCATAAGACATTTTGGGAAATTTTCATTTGATGGGTGCAAAAAGGGAAATAAGGTAATATTTTGGGGCATTTCAAGAATTAGCCCATTAAGAAAAGAGTTTACAGTAGGTGGTGTAATTGTCATATGTGGTCTTATGTTTGTTGATAGAGAATCAGGACGGTGGATGTATGTTGGTTGTGCCCTCTCGATTTGAGATATGTAACTTTAATGAGCTTATAGTAGGTGGTGCAATTGTCATATGTGGTCTTATGTTTGTTGATAGAGAATCAGGACGGTGGCTGTATGTTGGTTGTGCCCTCTCGAATTGAGATATGTAACATACAAATAGAATATGGATAAGTGAATGTATAGGAGGGCACAAAAGTAAAATAACAACAAATTTCCGTGGATGTAGTAATATTTTTTTTGTGGATGTAGTAATTTGATCCATGTAAGAACCAACTCCCGTTTAAAAGAATCTCAAAATATAAAAGCTCGACAATAGTATTTTCGGAAAGGTTTAATCTCAAATCTTCACTTATTTTATGTGTCGCCTTTGAAATCTTCATACTAATTGTGTGTATATAATCGATATTATTCTACTAATTAATGAGCGTTTGTAGGTCTACATTTTGAGATTTTTTATGTACCCAAGGTTTTAAACTCGCATATTTTATGTTAGTTTACAATAGATGTGCCCACAAATTTATTTTTTTTGGTATGATAATATTGTATGGATCAAAAGTAATCTCTGAGCAGGAAACTTTCAAAATGTGTAATTTAAGTTCATTAGTAGTGCAAAGTGAGCACAAGGTTATACATTATGTATACATCATTTACGAACATCTGTCGTCTTCTTCAGTTGTATGCCTCAAAATCTCAAACCAACATATTAACTTGAATTAAGATGGCCATGCAACAACAAGGAGTAGCACAACTACAAATTCTTAACACACATCACATAAGTGAAACAATAACCATTTGCAGTTTTAATATATTCACATTTTATCATTAGGATGTTCACATAATTTAAAGAATGATGATGCAAATAATTAATACGGAGTAGTAAATAAAGTAGCATCTTTGATATGTTTCTTATCTCACAAATTTTGATCAAGTAACTTGTTCATGATTTTGGCATGTTATCATAATATGAGATCCCACGTTTTTAGCAGGATACCCTCTCCTTTTGGCTAATTTTCATAAATATATAAGTATCTTACGTGTGAGGAACCATTATAGGCTAATCCAAACATCTTCAGGCTATTAAACATACAAGGAATTTTACCATTGCTTCACAACGGAATGTTCGTCTAGAAACACTTTAAAAAACGGTATTACAAGACAGTAAGTAAACTATTCATCCTAAACAAAGGCAGTTACTCACGATCACATCTAAATCGTGCACATGGAATAGAGAACAAAGAAAAGAGAAGGATAAAACTGCAACAAAGTGTAGTACCTGCACATATAGCTTCTGAAAATGGCCACACCATCGAAGAACAATGACCCATTTACATACTTATTGTTGTCACGAGTCGGGTTGGTTATTTTGGTGTTGTTTCGTCCCCGGACCAACAAAAATACGACGCCGGTAAGACAACGCCAACGCATAAAGGAGGACACGAAATGAAAGAGAAAGTGACAACAGGTAACCTGCACCAAGTTACTTTTCACGATTTTCTCTTTGACTTCCTGCACGTATTTCGTCCGAGGCATTGTATCAACGACACCCAGATTTTGTTGATCCGAACAGGGCATGTCATAAAATACATTACTTCACAACTTATGAACTTCTATATATTTGTAATACACATTCTTATTATTAACAACATATAGATGCCAATTTGTATGTATATACAGACCCTTAAATGTTTCCCCCTCTAATCGAAAATACAAAAGAAATACTATAAAAGTAGGCTGGCATCAAAATCTAGGTTGCATAAAGTTTTACGTTCAGTATAGAGACTGAATGAAATATCTTATATAGGGGAAATGAGCAACCAAAACCCAAAACCAAAATTATGTTATCAACCCCAAGCTTGCATTCCAATTGTGGGCTGGTGTGTGTTGTCATTTATTATAGAGTGCTTTACCTTATTTACTCGGAAGTACCTTTTCTAGCTTGTAGATTCTATTGCTTGTTCTCATTTTGTTGGTTGTCCTTTTTCTTGTTCTTGTTGGTTGGTGATTCGGGTCTTTTTGCCATTTTTATCTCCCACTGTTGTTCGTGAAGAGTTTGAAGCTTCAGTATTCCTCTTAATCCAACCATTGTTCTACACCCTTTTGCGCTATCTGCAAGTGTAATCATGAAACACAAAGATCTCAAAATAAGATTAGCTATTAATAAAATATCTCTACAAAACATAACATTTATCAAATAAGTTCTTACCAGCTTTTCCCTAGAGGTTTAGTGTAGTAAGCCAATTCAAGTCCTCAAATTTGTGAATCCTTCAATTATAGGGGCCACACCAGTATGTGTTCCCTGCATAAAATGAATCACTGTATAGTAGTTTAGAAAAGAAAATTACAAAGTTAATCAATCTAGAAAACCGCCATAATAGGAGTCACAATTAAACTATGAATGCCCGACAATTATATGTGGTGGTTAACATACCTCGCGACCAGGCGAACAAACATACCGGTGATCTACAACCACACTAAACGGACAAACCGTTGAGATCTGGCCAAACACCAAAAAAAAACATACTCGAAACGTTACCTAAACCACAAAACACCACCGAGACCACTAAAACATCAATGAAATCACCGAAACTCAAACACCACCAGTTTTAGGTGGTTTTGGTGGCGGAATTAGTTGAAGGTGGTGGGTGTGTCTATGGCAGCGACATAATTTAGTGGTGGCGGTATTAGTTTTACTTGTATGTGAGTTTGTGTTTGAGAGAAGAAAAGACAGTGTATGTCATGCTTATGTGTAGAAATTAACAGCAAGAAACATTATTTTTTGTGTAATTAACAGTCATATTATTTGACAGCAAGATACATTCCTTTAATGTGAATCTTAATTGCAGAAACTTTCATATTATAAATGTTCCTAACTTTAGAGTTGATGCGTATTTGAGAAGAAGGGAGCACATGAGTTGTTGAATTTTTTCAAATTTCTACATTTCCAGCAAATGTCAACTCAATATGTAACTCATATTAAATAGTTTCCTTATTTTGTTGCAAAACACACTTTCTAGCAAATCAAAATGTATACTTTCCATCTTTTGTTTTTCATTTTCAATTCCAAGGTTTGTAAACAAGTCTAAATAAGGAATTGTTGAAATTTTCAACTTTTTAACTTTTTAGATGAGGCTTTTATAATGTAGTATAGAAGATACGCTTCCACATAAAAGGTTCATCTTTTAACTAAATCATTTAAAGAACTCGAACTTAAGCATCTTCAATATTTACCACCTAATCCCGGTTATGCAAAACAAGCTCAGGAATATATTCCTTGTCTTTATGATGTGACACTAATTGGCAAATCAAACGAAGCACCTTATGTTCGTAGTATTGAGGAGACACAGTCACTTGCGGAAGAAACTCGATCTAAAATGCTTTCAAAATTCCATAAGCTTGATTATGTTCAACATAATAAAGATCAATTTAATAAAAAGACACGTATTCGATTACAAACGGAATTAGCTCAATTATCAGTTGTTGTGCCCCAAAGTTTGTCAAATGAAAACTTTCCTAGTACGTCTCCTACACTTGTCAAAAAGGATTTAACTAAGTTAATTCCACCAACAAGTAAGGTGTCAGACAACTTAAATGCGTTGCACCAACAATTTGTCGATTTTGACAAGGTCATTAAGGAACGTACGACGGCTTCAGCCATAACGGCTGCATTTCGAGATGAAATTGTTCCGTTTGTAAACAACATTAAAGCTTGTTTTAGGAATATTGATCAAGATTTGGTTTTAGAAATTGATGAAGTTAAACGTGTTTTCAATGAAATGGATGATGCTTATGAAAACGGTTTAATTGAAATAGAACGAATTTCACGTCAAAATGATCAGCTTCTGAAGCAAGTGATGTCGCGTGATATTGTTTCCGGTTGTGTGAACGAAAGTGTTGATAATGATTCTATTGTGCATAATGTTGAATCTATGGATAATGTGGTAGATAGTACTTGTCATAAATCTGACGCTGAATTTTTAAAGCTTCAAGATTCTTATACTTCGCTTTCAAAATGTTTTGATGAGATTCAAAAACATTGTATTTCGTTTGAATGTAAGCAACAATTTATTCAAGAGATCTTTGAAACGTCTTTTGAAGGTATTAATATGGATGATTCAAATTTTCAAAAGAATTTTCTATTGAATGTACAATCAAAACAGCGTCAGTCAAGTGACAAGGTTACTAAATCATTGCCGATAGATATAGAGAAATCTAATGAGATGAACTGTATGAACGTACTTGAGGCTGCTGATATTTTTAAACTTGATCTAGATAACCGAGGTTCCCAGATTTTGTCCAAAGTTGATAACTTAAAACAGAAAAATACACAACTCTTCGATTCAGTCAAGCCCGCATGTGATAATACCACTACACAGAATCAATCATTGATTGAACGATTGAATCGAAAGTATGTGGAAATATCTGATTTGAGGGAACAAATTTGTGATAAAAATTTGGCTTTGGCTGAGTTAAAGGAAACACTTCGTACCCTAAAAGGTAAGAATGTTGTGGATAACACAGCCACTGTCTCAGCACCGTCCTCCAGTGTAATAAAAATGAACCTCATCGCCTTCACACCACTTAACAAGGGCCCTAGGACTAAACCATCTCAAACATTGGTCACTAAAGATAAGGCAAAATCAAAACCAGCTTCTAATATTCCCGTGTTGCCTTCTAGAGGAGTAAGCACCACCACTAAGGCTCAAAGATCTAAGCTTAAAAGAAACAAGAAGAATGATAGGATCTTGCCCCCTTCTAGTAGTCAAGTGAAAAAGAAAGTAGAAGCCCATCCTAGGAATGTTATTTCTGTTTTGAATTAAAAGAATCATGTAGCTAAACCTAAAGGCTCTGCGGTTGTGCAGCGTTCCAAGCCTACTGTGAATTCTAATTTGAAATTTTGGAATTTCAATGAATGTATGTTTTCTAGTCGTCATGATTCTTGCCTTATTGACCATGTGAATGAGATGAATGCCCGTAAAAATGGTTTATAATGGAAACCGACTAGGAAAGTGTTAACCCAAGTTTGTTGGATGTGGCATCCCACTGGTAGAACTTTCACTATAGTAGGAGATGCGTGCCCTTTAACTAGGATCACTCCCACTAAAGCGAAGAAAGCGTGACCTTTAACTAGGAGTACCAAGGCTACCAAAACACAAGTGTGTCCTTTAACTAGGAACACCAACACTAATGTTGGAAACAAGTGCCCTTTAAATAGGTCTACTCCTACTGTAGTGCCCGCTAATAATTCAAAACCTCAGAAAGTTGGAACAATAAAACCTGTTATTGGTAAAACTCACATTAGAAAACGCCGGAAAACTAAGGCTACCAAAAATGTTAGAATTCTGATAATCTTATATCTATATCTGCTAACACTCCAGAACCAATAATTTCCAATGCATTGTCTACTGTTGTTAATGAAAACAGGTTGTCCAAATTGTTCTCTGGTATTTGGACTCTGGTTGCTCTAAACATATGACCGGAGATCGCTCTTAGCTCAGTAATTTCGTTAGCAAGTTTCTTGGTACGGTTCGATTTGGAAATGATCATATTGCAAAGATAATGGGTTACGGTGAATATCATATAGGGAATGTTATAATTTCAAGAGTGTATTATGTGGAGGGTCTCGGTCACAATTTATTTTCTGTGGGAAATTTTGTGATGCAAACCTAGAAGTTTCTTTTCGAGAGCATACCTGCTTCATTCGTAATTTGGAAGGGGTTGATTTATTGAATGGTACTCGAGGGAATAATTTGTACACTTTGTCTCTACAAGATATGATGGCCGCTTCTCCCGTATGTCTTCTCTCCAAAGCATCAAAGACAAAGTCATGGTTATGGCATCGACGGTTATCTCATCTTAACTTTGACGCTATTAATCATTTGGCGAAAAATGAATTTGTTCGTGATCTTCCTAAACTTACATTCACAAGGATCATTTGTGTTCCACGTGTATAATGGGGAAAAGCACTAAGAAATCATACAAACCCAAGAATGAAGACACCAACCAAGAGAAACTTTATATGTTTCCTATGGATCTTTGTGAGCCAATGCGTGTTGAAACTCTTCGTGGTAAAAAGTACATCCTCATCATAGTGGATGATTACTCTCGGTTTCCATGGGTGAAATTTCTTGCAACAAAAGACGAGGCACCTAAAGTCATTATCGATGTTTTCAAGATGATTCAAGTGCGTCTCAACACTACTGTCCGACACATTCGTACAGATAATGGAACCGAATTTGTGAATCAAGCTTTGTGTAAGTATTATGAAGAAGTTGGCATATCTCATGAAACATCCGTTGCTCGCACTCCACCACAAAACAGTTTCGTTGAAAGGTGAAATCGCACCCTTATGGAAGCAGCTCAAACGATGTTAATTTACGCAAAGGCTCCATTATTTTTATGGGCAGAAGTAGTAACTAAAGTAGTGTACACCCAAAACCGGTACTAATTCGTAAACGCCATGGTAAAACACCTTATGAGCTTCTCCATGGAAAAGTACCAGATTTATCATATCTTCATGTATTTGGTTCTCTTTGCTATCCAAATAATGATTGTGACAATTTGGGAAAACTTCAACCAAAGGCTTATATTGGTATTTTCATTGGTTATGCACCCACAAATAAAGCATAGTGAATCTAAAATCTTCATTCTCGTAAGATCCTCGAAACTATGAATGTTGATTTTGATGAGCTGACAGCATTGGCTTCTGAGCAAAGAAGCTCTGAACCCGTACTTCATGAAATGGGACCCAGTAACATTAGCTCTGGTCTTGTCCCAAACAACCCCACTTCATCATCATTTACACCACCTTCTAGGAATGAATGGGATACGTTGTTTTCAACCGTTCTTTGATGAATTCTTTACTCCTCCAAGTATTGTTGCTCCAGAACCTGAAGTAATAGCTCCGGTTACCGAAGTTGTAGCTCCAGCAACCGAAGCACAACCTGATACGTCTTCACCTACAATTGGTCAAGATATACCTTAATCGAGTAATTCTCAACCAACACATGTATCAACTATCCATGTCATGCCTATTGATGATGAAGAGAATGATGATGATCACGATTTGGAATTCGCTCAAATGCGTGAACTTCCATTCTTTGGTGTACCAATTCTCGACCCTAATCAAGCTGGGTCTTCCACCTCAGAGGAAGCTCCTACTACGGTCTACTCCAATCCACGGATTTGTGAACATGACAAAAAGTGGACAAAGGATCATCATATAGATTCTATTGTTGGTGACCCTAATCGTCCGGTATCCACACGAAGTCAGTTACAATAAAGTGCAATGTTTTGTCATTTTGATGCTTTTCTTAGTGAAGTTGAACCTAAGACGTGGCAACAAGCATTTACCAAATCTTGTTGGATAGAAGCTATGCAAGAAGAACTTAATGAATTTATACGTCTTGATGTATGGGAACTTGTCCCATGCCCAGATCAAGTGAAGTTACTCACTTTGAAATGGGCTTACAAGGTGAAACTCGACGAGTTAGGCGGAATATTGAATAACAAAGCTCGACTAGTAGCTCGTGGATACAAGCAATTATTAGGCATCGACTTTATGGAATCCTTTGCACCTGTTGCTCGTTTGGAAGCTATTAGACTATTCCTTGCTTATGCATCCCACATGAATATGATCGTCTATCAAATGGACGTGAAGACGGTATTTCTTAATGGTGAAATCAAGGAAGAGGTCTATGTTCAACAGCCGGATGGTTTTGTGAATTCTAAATATCCTAACCACGTGTATAATCTTAAGAAGGCTCTCTATGGGTTGAAGCAAGCTCCACGCGCGTGGTAGATCGATTGTCACAATTCCTCATTACGCAAAGCTTCGCTAAAGGCAAGGTAGATCCCACACTGTTCATTCAGAAACGAGGTAAATATAAGATTATGGTACAAATATATGATGATGATATTATATTTGCTGCCTCGACCCAAACCTTATCCGATGAGTTTGGGACACTCATGTATTCTAAGTTTAAGATGTAAATAATAGGCAATGTATCATTCTTCTTAGGACTTCAGATATCTCAGAGTCCTAGAGGCATCTTTATCAATCAATCTAAGTATGCCCTTGAATCTCTTAAGAAATATAAGATGGAATCTTGCGACCCTGTGGATACTCCAATGGTGGAACGAACTAAGCATGATGCTGTGATCCCCCGAACCCAACGCCATTTATTTTACCCTAATTTACGAATATTTTTGAAATTTTTAAGAATTTTTATCGTGGATTTATTTGACGGTTTAAAATGAAACCAATAAATGAGGTCATAATTTTAGCGTTTGATGATTTGAGAAGAGCCGATAACGACTACGATATCGACAGATGCCCAAAATTTATCTTTTATTATCGATTGATTGATATTTGAGTTTTTCGAAGTTTTTATATTTATTACGTTTTAAGTCGAGTCGGAACCATATGAATATTTGTTTTGTGTGCGTTTGAACCATTTAAAAATTATTTTGAGGTAGCCGGGACGAAACCCGACTCCTGTAAATTTTCAAAACCAACTACTAGTCATAATCTCGCTCTTTAGCACATGTTTTATTAATAAGGCCAAAAGAAAGCCATATTTGCACAAAGGTCCTCCCACCTTTTACAAAAACATTCACCACACACACCACTTCATTTCAACTAATAAAAATTTTCACCCTCCCTCCCTTTATCTCTCAAAACTCACGGCAACACCACCACCACCTCAATCCACCATCAAAATTTGTTTTCTCAAAAATCTAATCAATGACCCATGTTTCTAACATCAAGCTAAGTAAATCCCACCAAAAAAATCAAACATGCAACAACATTTTTTCAAGATTTAATTTTTGAAATATTTTGATAAAAAAATATGATTTGATCTAATTATTTCGTGGGTTTGTGTTTGATTGTGTTTAGGAACACACTACTAAAATATTGGAGCATGGGAGATGTTTTCCCTTGGTGATTTCAGCCCCAAACCCCATGGCCCACATGGGGGTTTTGGTGTTCTTGAAGCTTTGATCTATTTTGTTCATGGTATGGTCCTATATTTGTGTTAATAATATTTTAATAATATTTCTTTGTATTGCATATGTGATTTTTGATTTGGGTTTTAGATGAGAATGAACATACAAGTGATTTAGGGTATTGTGATTTGATTAGGATGTTTATTAGATGTTATTAGGGGTATAGGAATGATTGAAATGGGTCGAAAAGATGTTTTGATATGATTTTGAAAGAGTCATTTTAGGTCAGACACTTTAGGGCTAATTTTCGTGGGTTTAAGTTTAAGACCAGGTTGAGAAGATAGTATATTGTTGTAGAGCTTATTTCTAGCTTCGTTTTGGTATAAGGTAGAGCTTTTGACTCCAAACGAGTCAAAAGTTACGCTAGTTTGAATTTTCGTGTACCGGGAGATGAAAGTCGACGTAATCCGAAATTATGTTCGATTTTTGGTCAAATCTCGGTGACTATAAGTTGGGTTTTAAGATTGATTAGAGGCTATTCTCAGGGTATAAACTTAGCATTTTGAGTCTATTTTCATAATCAAGAGTCTAATTTGTAAACGGGAATGCTTAAGAAGGTCAAAATAGTTTTACAACGCGGAGGTACAAAACTGTCCGAAATTTTGAGTTTAGTAATGTGACGAGCAGTGGGTCTTGGAAGTGAAATCATTTTATGAAATTTAATATGGACTTTATACAGACTATAAATGAATTTTACAAATTTTCTCATAATTTTTGGTGTTGTCTAAGTATAGGAAAACAGTCCGTACATTTGGTATGTACCGGTAGAATTGTAAAATGAGCAATAGTTTTAATAAAGTATAAAAGTGGTCGTGTCTAGTAAATATCACTTGTTGGGATTTTTGGCGTGAGTTTATATGAACCTTGAGTGTTCTTAATTATGTACATACAGTACTTGAAGGTAGTTGAATGTGTTGATTCATTACGTGTTTATTCGTTAGGTGTTGTATTTGATTTCCAGGGGCATCCTCATCGTCGGTGATCGACTTCGTTTACGCCGTAGTTACTAATACTACCACTACTACCTAAGGTGAGTCTATAGCCTCGCTCTTTACTTATTTCAAACTTTTTTACCCGCGAGGGGGATACATGCTATTTAAATGAAAATGAACATAAGTCATGAATGATTGTTGGACCCGAATGTTGCCTTGAATTGTGTTAAGTACCTAGTTGTAAAAGTCTCTAAATTCGTGAACTATTAAATATTATCTTGCCCTTGTGTGGGTTGGAGATAGCCGCTTATACAATTGATAGTACTATGGGGTTGACGACCCTATCCGAGACGAGAGCTAGTACGTTGAGTACCCTCTGCGGACGGATAACTTGTGATAAGAAATAAGGTATAATTACAACTAATGCCTTTAGAAGGGGCACTGGTTTCACTTAAATCATGCCGGTAAATGTACGCGTGTGATTGAGTTAACGGATTAGTGTCACGAGCTTAAACACAATTATTAGCTATTGCTAATTATAGTATCCTTGAATAATAGATTGTGTATACGACAATGCTATTGAATGATCATGATTGGTTTTAATACTTATGTTCAACTGATGATTCGATAAACCTATAGATTCGCTCAACATTTGAGTTGACGATTTTAAGCATGTGTTTCAGGTAATCGATGATGTGTAGCAAGGAGCATGCTAAGGATGGGAGTTATGTGGCTTGGCGGTCTACTTGTTTTTCCACCCTTCTTTAACTTAAAACTCTTTTATTTTTCTGTCATGTGAACAAAATGTATCTTTTGGGGTTGAGATTTAGTGGGGACCTAACGCAAACTCTGTTTTGTATTATCTTGGGATTTGGAAAACTGTAGACTTGTATGTTTTTATTAATGTTAAATTTATGTTAAACTTTTACGTCTCTTTGAGTCGTTTAATATAGCTTATGTGTGATGATAACTACGTAGCACCCAAATGTTGTAGTTCCGGTGCGCATAGCATTTGTTGGGGGTGTTATAGATTGGTAATCAGAGCCATGAGTTATAAAGAAATAGGTCATTTTAAAAAATCCTAAACTATAACTTTTGGTGTCGTAAGAAATTGTCCAAGCACACAACTATCCTGCATGGCTCCGGTAAGATTCTTTAGCATTGCTTTATATTTTAGATGTATCCCTCAAAATTGATATGAATCCCCTAGTATTTAGTAAGTAAATACTATGATATATATATTGATATATATTGTTGTGTACACCGAGTACTTAATATCGTAATTTTGCAAACATTTATATGACTATCATATATGTTGCATGTAATTGGCATACGGGCTACATTGCATTACATGGCAACACCGCGTTGTGATCCTATGTGTATGTGGGAAGGATTGTATGTATAGGTATGTATGTACTATGGTATTTAAAGGCATTGCACGCGAAGCAATGGTCCTTGTGTGATTATCATACATTTAAAATGCAGTTTTGTTGAGAATTCGGCCTCACCGCCAATTATCAATCTTGATAATTAATTTATTGTTCGAATAACCGAGTGTGAACCTCATTTGATACTCTAGATACGTAAATAATTCTTCGTAACATATTGTATATCGACTAGATTGATCTCGATTGTCGTTATCGCACCGTGATGTGTCATTCTTGGACATCTTCTTTTGAAACGTAATTTACTTACATATTATTTTATTTCCTTATTCCTTATGGGTTTGATATATTGGTTAGTGTAACTATAACATAGACGAAGTATAATCAACGATGCATACATCGTAACAGCGAATCATATGTGTATATTATGAAACGTGATGGAGATGTATCGCCATTTAATCGTTTTTATCATCCTACTTGAATTTAAATATGCGTTTTTAGGATAGACTAGCGTTGTGATCAAGCGTGATAACTTGGAATTTGGTTAGTTTGTGTTAATTGTGTGGTGTACAATTTCGAGACTCATCTGAGGCCGATAACAACACTTAGTTGACATACGTGTTCTTGCTCCGTTTATTTCATTTTGTTTTGTTGTTTCATTATTTTGAATTCGATATTTTACATGACGAGGTCCGGCATTTGTGTGAGTTAAATAAGCATTAAACTTTGTTGATCGAATAATTTAAACATAAAGTGTTTTATATATTTAATATTTGGTGAATGAAACTTTTGGATAAAAATGACGTATGATGCGTCTTGTAACAAGTAAAATTTGTATAGAGAATAAAAGGGACAAAGTGAAAGTAATTTATGTTACTCGTAAAATCCTTGTTTTCATATATTAATAATTTGATACTAGAAGCTTGTGATGGATTTGTCAAGACTTTGCCTAATTTAATTTAAGAAAGGAGTTATTATAAAATTTACGATATGACTATTGAGTATATGTAGCAAAGGGGCTTGATATGAATTAATTTTTGGGTCATTATGGTAAACTTTTGGCGTATCTTTTAATACATAAAATGAGTAGAAGAATTGGTCATGTATTTTGGAGCTAAAAACTTTGTAAAATTGGTTTTATTTTAAACATAAGGTTATGTTTACGTATGCATTTGTATAAACTAGAACACGTTACTTGTTGTAGTGAATAAACTGGGATAAAAATCGGAATGTACACTTTAAGTGAGAAATTCTAACGTTTGAAATACATTATTAAATATGGATGGAAGGTCATTTGAAATCATTTGTTTGATTAATTGTCATCATAGAGAATCACTATGCATAATTTGGTGATGCTTGCTTAAAATCGTTTGAAAAAAAAATAATTAAAAAAAATAAATAAATAATCTTTCATTTTATTCCGCTGCGAGATGTGTTAATTTTAAAATCGTTTGATAACGTGCTAAAGATTAAAATTTGAATTTTATATATTTTAGAATTAATTGAAATAAGCATTTTAATTATTTATTATATTATTATTGTTATCGAGATTCAAGTGTCGGCTAAAATCAGTAAGTTGTCCGAGATAATACTACGTGAAACCTCTTTAGCATTTGAGTCGAATCGCGTGAATATGATTTAAAAAAAAACCAGTTTTAAGGAAAACATGTGTGTAATAAAAAGTCAAGGTTGATTTTAAGAGTTAAATTGGACTAGTTTGAGTCATGTTGGATACGTGTATATATGTGATAATATAAGTCATAATAACAGTAATGTAAAACTTTGAAAATTCTTACTATGAACGTTTTTGGTACTTAAGATACGAACACTAGTGAGATTCTGACGCGAGTATTGAGATTTTCAAACCTAATGATTTTACCAATTATGATAACCGGGTCACCGCATTTATTAATGTTAGTAATTTCCTAGAGATTGAAATTTTTCTAGAAATAAAAACTTTGTAAGTTGAAAAAATGAAAGGTATAAATTCTTTAATGGTGTAACACAAATTTAAATATGCAAATTTTCGGTTTTACAATGTACAAGGTAACACTAATTTGAATACGCAAGTGGATTACCCAACACACGCCTACTTGTATATTATTTAATAAAGATGTATATATAATGTTTTGAGTCACGATGGTTCGATCGTACGACATCTCTTCGTCGACTTTGCAAGTATATATCTGAACTTGAGTAGTCATGTGATTGTTTATTTTAATATTGTCTATGGTATGAAACCGTTATTTATTTTTAAAGTACTACTTTGCTATTACTTGATAATATGGGTATGTCACCCGGTGTATTTTTGTCCTCTTCATGGACGCCGTAACTTTTCTTCTTTCGGTTAATGGAACCTAAAAATTTGTATTTACTTGAATGATAATATAAATCTTCATTAAAGTAGTCATTTATTTATATTGAACAAAAGTGAGGAGGCGAAGCCGCTTTACCGAATGGTAGAGGTGAAAGAACTCGATCTTCCTGGTGAAATTGTTTCTATTTGACCAGGTGATTCTTCTCCTCTCCCCGTATACCCTTGGTGGAATGTGTCTGAAACTTGAGACGATGGGAATTATGATTGTTGTTCTATTTTTTACGCTTGTGTTGATATTCAATTTTTACTCCATGTATTCGTAGATCGTTGTTGTTATCTCGAGACTTTTGTCATATATTCGAAGTATTTTCATTTATAATGTAGTTAATTTCTGGTAGCAAATATATTGCTCGTTTACCCCGTTCGATCTCATTGATTGCTGATTTTATTACTTGTTGTGCTTGCAATGATCTTTAATCTTGAACCACCTTACCGTTATTTTGTGAATAGTCTATTTTGAAAATATGTATGAGTGTGTCAAATGGTTCGTTCAACCAAATGCAAATGGTGTCGATTTATTTATTTATTTATTTATTAATTTTCTCATAAAAAGGCAAAGTAAATGTATGATTTCAAAATGGATGAAAAATGTTTGATGTGTTTCTTAAAACGATGGTAGCAATATTTTCCCATCTCAAATTTCATTTCAAACAATTTAATTATTTTGAAGCATAGGTCGAAAACTTTCGTAGTCATAATTGGTGTGTAATAATAATGTTTGTGTGGTCCCTCGATCCTCAATTATGCACAGCTTAGCTAACTAGGCATAATTCGGGAAGAGTCCTATTTTGTTGGTTGTCGTTGCTTGGTCCTTAAGTATGCATGATCTAGCTAATTATGCATAGTTTAGGAAGAGCACTACCGTGTCAAATCAATTGGTCATCTTTAAACTAGTAGTGTTTTGATAAATGTTTGGATGTCAACACTTTTAAAACGGTGGATACTTATGCAAGTAATCGTATTCTGCTTAATTCCTAAAGAAAATTTTGAAATTTCTTGTGTTCCTTGAAATCTTTTCTTTTTGTTGGCATTGACTTAGTAAGTCACCGTGACCGAGTAATTTTGGAAAATGTTTTTATGTGTTGTGTGTAACGTGTGAAATTTATCGGAATCACGAGGGTGTTGATGATATACCAAAGGGGCTCGTATCGACACTGAGAAGAGTTTTTAACAAAAATAGGAGACTACCAAAGTGGAGGAGAGTCGAGTTCGAATAACTCTGAGGGAAATGACGAAGACTTCTCCTACATAAAATGTATCGTACTTTATATATTTTCTTTTCTTGTTCTTTTGATATGTCAACGACACGCGATAAACTGTTGAAGTTTACCAACTGTGCATCGGTAGCTGGAAGACAATTCCATTGTCGTCTTCGTTTATTTAAGTGAGGAATCCTCTTTGCTTAACTCAACCATCCTTGATTATCGATGGTGAACCCTTGTCTTTTATGTGTTTATGTTGTATGTGATCTAGTCGAGTGATCGAAAGTTGTGAGAACTTGAGACGACATTGTCCAATGACGTCCGATCATGGAGAACACGTGCCATGTAATATATTATTTTTTTTAACTGTGGACGATGATGCTTATTTATATTTTGACCACGTTTGGGATGGAAGTGAGATGGTGTTCTTGTAATATCTTTTAGGTATGGATCCGTGTGTGAGCACCCTACGATGAAATATGTATGTATTTTCTTTCTTTATGGATATGCATCCATAGCTAGCAAGCTTGTGAACCTTCTTTAACTTTCAATTTTATTTTGACTGGACTCATCCGAGAATCATGTCAAATATTCTTATTTTATCATGGCTTTGCTGATTTGCAAGCATGAGTTAACTTGATTGAACTGATTGACTTGGCATGGTTTGGCTATTTTGCAAACATGTCGTGATGCGGTTGTATGTGCTTCATTATGGTTTTGTGTTTGATTGAATTGTTATGTCTTCGAGAGATTTATGTATACGTCGAATGATTTCCGTATAGATGAATTCGTTTTTGACGAACTAGGGTTGTATGTACGTAATATTGCAATAAGGTGATTTTGTACGACTAGTATTAATTTCTTCGTATCGTATATTCTGAACATTTTCGATGGGGTTATGTGTGGCCCGTGTGATTTTTTTTTCTTTGTGAATAATAATCTTTATGAGATTGATGGACCAAGTGAAAGGACGATTCGAACGTTGGAAGATATGCTCCGAGCGTGTGTTATTGATTTTGGTAGTTGTTGAGATCGACGCTTGCCGTTGGTAGTATCTTTGTACCACGACATTTACCATGTTAGCATTGAAGCTGCAGCATTTGAAGAATTAGGTTGATGAATTTGTAGATCACCAGTTGGATAGAATGAAGTAGGAAAGAGTCAGTTGAATGGACTTGAAATGATTCGAGAGATTACGGAAGAGATGGTGTAGATTAAGAATCACTTGTTAACCGCGAGAAGCTGTGAGAAGATATGTGTTGATAACCGTAGAAAGAATTTGGGAAAAGTGAAGTAGAGATCATGGATCGAGATGTTAAAAAATTGAAGCAAGGTAGAATACTCATTGTGAAGGTGTGATGGAACCCGAGACGTGAACCGAAGTCCACGTCGGAACGTGAAGACCTCTTTAGGAAGAAGTACCCTCATCTTTCTAGTAGTGCGAACTGCGAGTATAAGAACCGGAGAGCGCCGGGACGTCACTCCCTTAAGGAGGGGAGGATGTGATCCCCCGAACCCAACGCCATTTATTTTACCCTAATTTACGAATATTTTTGAAATTTTTAAGAATTTTTATCGTGGATTTATTTGACGGTTTAAAATGAAACCAATAAATGAGGTCATAATTTTAGCGTTTGATGATTTGAGAAGAGCCGATAACGACTACGAAATCGACAGATGCCCAAAATTTATCTTTTATTATCGATTGATCGATATTTGAGTTTTTCGAAGTTTTTATTTTTATTACGTTTAAGTCGAGTCGGAACCATATGAATATTCGTTTTGTGTGCGTTTGAACCATTTAAAAATTATTTTGAGGTAGCCGGGACGAAACCCACTCCCGTAAATTTTCAAAACCAACTACTAGTCATAATCTCGCTCTTTAGCACATGTTTTATTAATAAGGCCAAAAGAAAGCCATATTTGCACAAAGGTCCTCCCACCTTTTACAAAAACATTCACCACACACACACACTTCATTTCAACTAATAAAAATTTTCACTCTCCCTCCCTTTCTCTCTCAAAACTCACGGCAACACCACCACCACCTCAATCCACCATCAAAAATTGTTTTCTCAAAAATCTAATCAATGACCCATGTTTCTAACATCAAGTTAAGTAAATCCCACCAAAAAAATCAAACATTCAACAACATTTTTTCAAGATTAAATTTTTGAAATATTTTGATAAAAAAATATGATTTGATCTAATTATTTCGTGGGTTTGTGTTTGATTGTGTTTAGGAACACACTACTAAAATATTGTAGCATGGGAGATGTTTTCCCTTGGTGATTTCAGCCCCAAACCCCATGGCTCACATGGGGTTTTTGGTTTTCTTGAAGCTTTGATCTATTTTGTTCATGGTATGGTCCTATATTTGTGTTAATAATATTTTAATAATATTTTTTGTATTGCATATGTGATTTTTGATTTGGGTTTTGGATGAGAATGAACATACAAGTGATTTAGGGTATTGTGGTTTGATTAGGATGTTTATTAGATGTTATTAGGGGTATAGGAATGATTGAAATGGGTCGAAAAGATGTTTTGATATGATTTTGAAAGAGTCATTTTAGGTCAGACACTTTAGGGCTAATTTTAGTGGGTTTAGACCTTCTTAAGCATTCCCGTTTACAAATTCGACTCTTGATTATGAAAATAATAGATTGTGTATACGATTGTGTATACGACAATGCTATTGAATGATCATGATTGGTTTTAATACTTATGTTCAACTGATGATTTGATAAACCTATAGATTCGCTCAACCTTTGAGTTGACGATTTTAAGCATGTGTTTCAGGTAATCGATGATGTGTAGCAAGGAGCATGCTAAGGATGGGAGTTGTGTGGCTTGGCGGTCTACTTGTTTTTCCACCCTTCTTTAACTTAAAACTCTTTTATTTTTCTGTCATGTGAACAAAATGTATCTTTTGGGGTTGAGATTTAGTGGGGACCTAACGCAAACTCTGTTTTGTATTATCTTGGGATTTGGAAAACTGTAGACTTGTATGTTTTTAATAATGTTAAATTTATGTTAAACTTTTACGTCTCTTTGAGTCGTTTAATATAGCTTATGTGTGATGATAACTACGTAGCACCCAAATGTTGTAGTTCTGTTGCGCATAGCTGTAAAACCCGTAAAAATAAGGTCATAATTTAATTCTACTTTCAATTATTTTAAAGTATTTTATAACGTTAAATATTATTATGTTTAACGGTTTAAGTTGAAACCGATATTAAATATTATATTTTAATATTTTGACGAGTAACGAGGACTACTAGTGATCGCGTTACCGACGGATGCCAAAAACTTTATATTTTATTATCGATCGTTTCGATATTTAATATTTTCGACGATGTCGTTTTAATTACGTATCGACTCGTTATATTATTATTTTTCGTGTGCGTTTAAACTTTTAAAAAGTATTTTTACGAAACCCGAGTCTCGTAAATATTTAAAATTTTGCAATATACATTTTTACCCTTTTAAACTATTTTATTACATTTTGGACCAAAACTATCATAAATTGGCAAAAACTACCCTAACCTGACACTATATATATGTTTTCCACTAACACAATTCATTTAAAAAAATTCATTAAAACAAATATCACCATCTTTCTTCTTCCTTTTCCATTTTGGCCTACACCACCACCATCCATTCCATCAATTTTTTTTTGATGATCAACTTTGATCCATCCAAAAACAAAACAAGTCCCATTCCTATTTTTGAAAGGTGATTCTAATGATACCATTTTTACTTACATGCATTGAGTTTTGAATTTTGATAAAAAAACTAGGCTTGTTAGGTGGTGATTTTGATCATGCATGTGTTAGAGATGATGATCAAATGATGTTTATGTAATGTTTTTGTTAAAAAGTTGAATTTTAATTTTTGGGTTTTTGATTTTGATGATGATACAAGTGTTAGGATTGGTTTATGGTGATGTTAGGATGTTAGAATGATGATAAACGTTGTTGGTTTTGATCAAAAACTTGATTTTGTAAGAGATTTTTAAAGTCAATTTTAGGCAGTAGGTTTGAGGCCATTTTCGAAGGTCTTAAGTCTAATATAGGATGATATGATGGGATTATGTTGTAGAGAATTTCGTTAGCTTCGATTTGATATAAAGTAGGCCTTCCAACTCCAAACGAGGTGGAAGTTACACTAGTATGATTTTCGTGTACCGAGAGACGAGTGTCGACACAATCCGAAAATTGTTGTCGATATATGGATCGAATCCCGGGGACTATAAAATGAGTTTCAAAATGATTCAAGGGCTGTTCTCAGGCTCCAAGTTTAGTATTTTGAGTCTATTTTTAGAATCAAGTGGCGGTTTTACAAATGGAGTTGTTTAGAATGGTCAAAATGGTTTCGTAAGTCAAGGTCGCTAAACTGTCCGGATTTTGTGATTCAAAGATGAGTCGGGCAGGGAACTTTAGAAGTAAAATCTTTTGATGGGATCTTGGGAGGACTTTCTACATATAGTAAGTGAGTTCTCTGAGTAGTATCATAAAAAGTTGATATGTTTAAGTCTGGGAAAACGGCTTGGAAATTCGGTATGTTCTGGCAGATTTTTTATTAAAGACATAGAATAATAAAATGAATATATAGGAGAGTGTAATAGTATCATTTGTATCGTTTTCTCTCGAGTTTGTTGTGATTTTATGAGTCGAGTTTTATATTCTTATGTATGGTTTATTTCTCGAGACTATTATTAATGAACGCACCTCATTTGATAGGTTGCGGTTCTCGTGTTTGAAAGGCATCATCTATCGTCGGCGATCGTCTCATTACCACTATTGACTAAGGTGAGTCTATAGCCTCGCTTTATACTAGTTATTAAATGATTTTAAACCCGCGAGGGGGAATACATGTTTTATAAACTTAGAACACAAGATTTTTATGGTATGCTTTGTCCCTCTATGAATGAACCCGTGGTTGCCTTTAAATTGCATTAAGTGATTGCCTTTGTTAAAACCTCAATTATGGACCGTTAATTAACCTATGATGGGTTAACCGCTAGTACAATTAATAGATCTATAGGGGAAGCCACCCCGGTTCAGTTTTTGTGGACTTGTCATAGAAGCTTAGGCCCGACCTCCACACTGTTTGAGCATATTGTATTGAGAAGTCAGGTATACGGCAATGTACCAATAATCTGAAGGTAACCGACAATTAATAAATCTCTCGTCTTATTAGACTGATATGGGAGTGTCTAAGGGCTCGGTTCCATGAGCTTATTGCAATTTATGCTATATACAATTATCATTGTTGATGAAAATTATTATTTGATGCTTATAAGCATGCCACAAACTTATAATCTTTGCTTGTGTTCAAATTGATTACATAAACCTATAGATTCACTCGGCATTTTTGCTGATTGTTTTATTCACATGTATTTCAGGTAATCAAGAAGTGGAAGCTTGGAGGTCACGGGAATGAAGTTGTGCACTGCTTTTGTTGTTCAAACTCTTGGATTTATTTATCGTTCCATTTTTAAAACAAACCAATATGTTGTTTTAATTTATCTTTTGGTAACGATTACTTGGGACTACGCTACTCTGATGGATGTTTTGGGAATGATAAATCTAAAACGTCTCTTTTCGAGTCGTTCTTTATAAATTATGTGTTGTTGTATCATTGTTTAGCACCCAAAGATGTATTCCGCTGCGTGTAAATTTGGGGGTGTTAAAGATTGGTACCAGAGCCATGAGTTATAGAGAACTAGGTCTTTATTTTAAAAACCTAAACTATAACTGTCAGATTTTATTTTTCAAAGAGTCGGTGCACAGGACTTCGCGTGACTTCACGTTCAAGCTACTTCTGGGATTACAACTTTAGTATACGTTATTACGTATACCTTATTGCCAAGTAATTATAAATAATACTATAATCCTTTATCGATATATATTTATGTCGTTAAACTTTTCGATAAAAGTTTATCATTTATTAATGATTAACTTAAATAAATACAATGAATTTCATGATCTTTCTGTATTTATTTTTGAAGTATTTAAATTGCTTTTATTGCAAAAATTTTATATTATGACATTACATACCTTCACCTGCGCGCGTTACTTTCATTATTTAACCCTTTGTGATATATATATAGATATCCAAATCGCTTTCCGGCTGTTTGTGCTTGGACGTCTTGAAACATAATCTCTAGACCATTGTGTAGCAATGTGTCCTTGGAATAGACTAACCGCTATCGTGTGAGTCACACATTTTGAAACACTTCTTATAATCGTGTTGAATAATATCATGGTTTTTCATAATATTTTGTTGATTTTTATTATCGTTTTACACGACATGCGAAGATTTAACTTATTGACATTTATATGTATCGACTCCGAAGTGTATTGTTCACTTATATCTCGGTAACGTCATCGTCATTTTATAAATCATCGTCTAGATTATGGCGCTATAATTGGAATACGATTTTACTTATATAAAATTGTATCATTTATTTTTCATTAACCTTCTCGCTCCCGGAGTGTAGCATGTTAATGTTCCATTCTTTTCTTGTTATGTTTTGTGTTTTTGACAATCGTGGCACCAAGGAGATTTGCCTACATTGTATTTTGAAATCTAAATTACGAACGTCTTTCACCGTCTTGCTTCCTAAATTTCGTGTTGAATACCTTGAAGCATTTTCTGTCATTCATCATGCTATATTTTATTTGATGCTCATTACGAGATTTATTTTTCGTTGTTATAAAATCCACAAGACATGTGTGTATATATGTATATATTTTGAGCCGTTAGGAAGTGTCGAAAAATATATTTAATGGAGAAACTGCTGGGACAGTATAAACAGGTCAAAACTTAAAAGTAAAACCTGTGTTTTTAAAATAAAATAGTCAAACCTGCACAGAACTTGCAGGGGTATTTTGGTCATTTTACATTAGGTTTCAGGTCTCGGATAAAACTAGAAAGTCGTCTGAAACGTCGTTTCGCATCAAAATGCTTTAGATTCCGAGTCTTGGAGATGTCGTTTATCGGGTCAATTAATCGGCTCATATTTAAAAGTTAAATCTGATAGAAAATTCAGAACATGAGTTTTAAAGGTTTCTAAGCTGTTTTGATTTCATTTGAGATCGTAAAATTTTAACAAATATTATTTTACAACTAACGAATACTAGTTGCATGTGAAAATATTTAAAAATAAAAACAGTACAGGATTAGCAATTACCGGATTAATGGTGTAATTTAAAAACGAATAACATACTTTCTTAAAAGCATGTTGTGTCGAGTATCTTACAAAGAATACACATGTGGATTGTTTTATTCTTTTCATATATATGACTCATTTGTCATTCGATGTTATTTTATTTTCGTTTTCTTCTAACCTTCCACTGATTTGAGTTGAGTTTTGAAGTTTTGCCTTCGCATTCTTCGTTAACATTCTTATCGCGTATCTCATGACGTTTTCGTCTAAACCTTATAACCCTTTGAAAACTTAACAACTTGTAACCATTTCATTGGTTGTTTTATGAGCTACTATTTGCCACTTTTTGCAAAACTTTGACTACTTTATACGTTGTCATAATGTCATATTATAAATAAATCTGATATTATTTTACGATTATTTTCACCAATTATTTTTACTTTGGTCTTATAAAATACTTTTCGTAAGATTAAAAGTTGCTTATTAAGTATCCCACAAATTACTTGTATCCTATAAATTTATAAAATGTTTTTATATATTCCATTTTACAAATGGCATGATTTATATAAACATAAGAAACGTAATACTTGTCGACGAAATGGAGCACTGCATTGCTAGCCCTAAATTATACATGGCCTGATCACCTATGTCTAATTTAGAAGGAGCCATGCTAGGCTGAATAGTAGTCACCTTAAAAATCTTGATAATAATAAACTTTTTACTTGTATTTATTATAAAGATAAATAAAATGAAATAAAGTGAAAAGAAGTTTTGAAAACCTTCATATCTTATGCAAGTAGCGCAATTTCTATGCACCCGCATACGTTTTCTTGCCTTTCTTGAACAAATTACGTGATTTTAAGTACGTTTTTACTTAACGATCGTTTTTCTACTTGTTACTTCATTTTATCTTATAACTGATTTCTTTTGACCGTTCGTCTAATTATTGACTGTTAATAAATGACCTAAAAGTCTCGATATTTTATCCTTCCGTCTCGTCCAATCTTCTTTATGCGACTGGGTAGATCTTTGGAATGTCTCCGCACGTGAATAATGAATTATCATTAGAGTGATTTCCATATATCCGGGATGACGTCCGTCACTCTCGTTTGTCTCAAAATCCACTCTTGTGAACCGTGCTTTGACTTCTCTCTTTAAACACTAACATCGTTCATTTGATTTGTTTTAATTACAAGTGATTATTAGGAATTTTATTTTATTAAAATTTTTGTATGTAACTTATTTCCGATCATGTATCGACCACCGTTAAGTTAACAAACTGATATTGGTGAACTACCGACCGCACTAACAAAATTGACAACTTGTTTAATCTATTATTTTTTATCGTATTACTATCAACGCCTTTATTTTATTGTTCTCTTTAAGAATTCATACGACATTTGCTTCGTCCTCTTTTGTACTGTTGATTTCGTACTAACTTTTGACATTATTACCATTCGTATTCGTTTGTTATCTTGTCACACTTTGAAACCCGAATGTAACCCATATTTATTTTGGAATGATAAACACCTTTATGTATTCCTACAAGGTATTATAAAATTTTTATGGAACTTTTATACATTTTTCCAATGATTCCCAGTTATCGAAATAACCATCACATGTAAAAGGTCAAATTTATACATCATATTTTGTATAACTAAAACTAATGTTTAAATTGAAATTATATTTTTATCTTTTGAAGTAATTGACTTATCATACTTTACTTTAAATGTAATGAAATTATCGGTTTAATTTATATTCCTGATAATGATTTAATTTGGAAATTATATTTTCTAATTGTAACCATCAATATGAGTTTAATTAATAAATTCATGTCTTTCTTTCAAAGTTTCTTAAGACGACCAGATAAATTTTGAAACTATTTTACTTCTATTTTTGATGTATCATCTTGATCAAGAAAGTACCTCAACTGAGTTTTAAGGTAATACCAAATCCGGCACGGATAATTGTGACAAACGTTATTTTAATGGTAATATTTAATTCATTCTTCGCTCTCATTTTTCTAGTATTGCGAATTATTATGTTTTATGGTTACGTGAGTCGAGATCCCTCGTCGATCGTCAACCTTAAATCATTTTACCACATCTTGTCCGTTTATGCGTTTATTGAGTTTATTTTTATCTCGTTCTATTCCTCGTATTGAAGATTACTATTTTATTCTGAGTTTAAAGTGAATCTCGGGAAGCAGTTATAAGAAGAAACGATAAGTGTCACCAGGATTTATGTGTGTACTTGTGGAATGATTGAGGACCGAGTTATCAATGGCAACTTATCATGGATATGAAGTTTTTGTAATCTTACTTGCTACTATCGAAGGATCATAGAAGACTCTTGAGATCAAGTAGTAATTATCAAGGGTTCGTTCAAGGTTTTCTCGATGATTAACGGTGGAGATCTATACTCGATGTTTATGTTCGACCTTTTCTTTTATGTACTTATATGGTGTGTGATCTAGTCAAATGATCTTAAGTTGTGAGAACTTGAGACGGCATCATCCGATGACGTCCGATCATGTAGAACACATATTATGTAATATCTTTTTGACTTTCAACGACGATGTTTATTGAGACTTTAATACGCGTTGGCGAAAGTGAGATGGTGTCTTTGTATTATCTTTTGAGTGAGGACCCGCGTGTGAGCACCCTCCGATGACGAAAATGTTTTTCAGGTTAATTCTTTTTGATGTGTGTCCATGGCTATCCGGCCAGTGGCTATCCTTTAAATTGCAACATTCTTTTTAACTGGACTTACCCGAAAATCCTGTCACCTATTCTTGTCGTCGAATGAGCTTCGTGTGATTCATAAAATTTTCATGTGTCGAGCTTGACGAGTGACTTGTGGATAAGGATTTATTTATTCCTTTTTGGTGAGATACAACTTGACGACAAGTTGCGTTTTGTAAAAGAACCAGTGGAGATCGTGGGTCGAGATTCACGTGGGAACGTGAAGAATTCTTTATAAGGAATGCCCTCATCCTTCCGGGTAGTGAACAACTCGTGTATGAGGCGAGTTGAGCGCCAGGACGTCGCTCCCTTAAGGTGGTGAGGATGTAAAACCCGTAAAAATAAGGTCATAATTTAATTATACTTTCAATTATTTTGAAGTATTTTATAACGTTAAATATTATTATGTTTAACGGTTTAAGTTGAAACCGATATTAAATATTATATTTTAATATTTTGACGAGTAACGAGGACTACTAGTGACCGCGATACCGACGGATGCCAAAAATTTTATATTTTATTATCGATCGTTTCGATATTTAATATTTTCGACGATGTCGTTTTAATTACGTATCGACTCGTTGTATTATTATTTTTCGTGTGCGTTTAAACTTTTAAAAAGTATTTTTACGAAACCCGAGTCTCGTAAATATTTAAAAATTTGCAATTTACATTTTTACCCTTTTAAACTATTTTATTACATTTTGGACCAAAACTATCACAAATTGGCAAAAACTACCCTAACCTTACACTATATATATGTTTTCCACTAACACAATTCATTTAAAAAAATTCATTAAAACAAATATCACCATCTTTCTTCTTCCTTTTCCATTTTGGCCTACACCACCACCATCCATTCCATCAATTTTTTTTTGATGATCAACTTTGATCCATCAAAAAACAAAACAAGTCCCATTCCTATTTTTGAAAGGTGATTCTAATGATACCATTTTTACTTACATGCATTGAGTTTTGAATTTTGATAAAAAAAAAAACTAGGCTTGTTAGGTAGTGATTTTGATCATGCATGTGTTAGAGATGATGATCAAATGATGTTTATGTAATGTTTTTGTTAAAAAGTTGAATTTTAATTTTTGGGTTTTTGATTTTGATGATGATACAAGTGTTAGGATTGGTTTATGGTGATGTTAGGATGTTAGAATGATGATAAAAGTTGTTGGTTTTGATCAAAAACTTGATTTTGTAAGAGATTTTTATAGTCAATTTTAGGCAGTAGGTTTGAGGCCATTTTCGAGGGTCTTAAGTCTGAATATAGGATGATATGATGGGATTATGTTGTAGAGAATTTCGTTAGCTTCGATTTGATATAAAGTAGGCCTTCCAACTCCAAACGAGGTGGAAGTTACACTAGTATGATTTTCGTGTACCGGGAGACGAGTGTCGACACAATCCGAAAATTGTTGTCGATATATGGATCGAATCCTGGGGACTATAAAATGAGTTTCAAAATGATTCAAGGGCTGTTCTCAGGCTCCAAGTTTAGTATTTTGAGTCTATTTTTAGAATCAAGTGGCGGTTTTACAAATGGAGTTGTTTAGAATGGTCAAAATGGTTTCGTAAGTCAAGGTCGCTAAACTGTCCGGATTTTGTGATTCAAAGATGAGTCGGCCAGGGAACTTTAGAAGTAAAATCTTTTGATGGGCTCTTGGGAGGACTTTCTACATATAGTAAGTGAGTTCTCTGAGTAGTATCATAAAAAGTTGATATGTTTAAGTATGGGAAAACGGCTTGGACATTCGGTATGTTCCGGCAGATTTTTTATTAAAGACATAGAATAATAAAATGAATATATAGGAGAGTGTAATAGTATCACTTGTATCGTTTTCTCTCGAGTTTGTCGTGATTTTATGAGTCGAGTTTATATTCTTATGTATGGTTTATTTCTCGAGACTATTATTAATGAACGCACCTCATTTGATAGGTAGCGGTTCTCGTGTTTGAAAGGCATCATTGATTGTAGTAAATTACATCTCTTGTTTAGGAAAACAAAAGAGCGTAAATGAGCGGTAAGTATCGAGTGATGATTTAGGAAAATCAAGCACTAATGACCCTTAATGAAATGAAAGTTCGTTTCCCAAGGAGGTATATGTGTGTGAGAAATTTGTTAAATGTTTGTGATTAATGATTGGTTTAGAAGGGGATGAGAAAAGAAGATGACGAAGACGTAAAAATAAAAATAAGTACTTCTAGAAAGTTAAAACGTAGAACCTTAAAAACCACAAAAATAAAAATAAATTCCAAAAATTACCAAAAAATCACCAAAAATCAATATAAATAAACTAAGAGTTTACCAATGATCAAAACTTTTTTCAAACCTTTTAAATAATTAAATATTCAATTTTTAAATGCTAATTAAAGCCCTAAAAATCAAATAAATTATCAAAAAGCCCAAATAAAGATTTTTCAATTGGTAAACCTCTAAAATGACCTAAAAAGATTAAAAACTATTTTTAGAAATTTTTAAGCTAATAAAAACTATTTAAAATGATTTAAAAACTATTAAAACTTAAAATAATTATAAAAATTAATCTAAAAGAGATAAATTTATTCTAAAAGTTGCTAAATTCCTATTTTAATGTATTAAACCTAAGAAAAATGTAGAAAGTTAGAAAATGTGAAATTTTAAAAATAATAATAAAATAATAATAAAATAATATTAAACATCAAAAAATTTTAAAAAATTCTAAGAACTTGCTAACTAGTTTATTTTAACCTAAATAATCAGAAAATCAAAGTGAAATTACCAGAATACCCCTATTGGGCCCTCAAATGGGCCAAAACCAAAAACAGTCAACCAAATTGGGCTTTTGGGCCCAAAAAGTCAAACTTGGCCCAATTGACTTGGAAAAGCCCTGTCTGTCTCAAAATTCAATTCTAAGAACAAAACTCTAAAGGCCCAAAAGCTGAAAATGAGCTTATCACAGCTTATTGAACACTCAGCTTATTCTTATTGGGCTTTTCAGCCCATTAAGCCATAAGCTAATGCCATAAGCTCTAAATTGACACACAACCTTCTTTTGGGATGCTTATGAGATCTGTAAAAAGAAATTTTGAAAAAGCTCACTCAATAAGCCAGAAATAAGCAAAGTAAAAATTCACTAAAAGAGAAAATAGTCGTTTTAGAGATTTAGGGCACCTCAGGACTTGATTCAACTTGCAAAAGGTTTCAAATGGACTCAATAAGCAAAATCAATCAACAAAAATCCAATAAGCACAACCAATAAGCCATAATAAGCACAAATAAACTTATGAAAAAGTCAATGGAGTTGGTTTTCTAGTCAAACCCTAAAGTCAACCCACCAAATGCTCCAGTATGAACAAATGGGTCAAAATATGAGCACCTATTACAAAAACAAAGTTGTTGCTGGTTGGAATAAGCTATTATAGCTTATTGATAAGCTGAACCCAAATTTACACTATCAGTGGCAACTAGCAGGGGAAAGGAGTTCCCACTGCTTTGACTATTTGACCAAGCTTATTTGAGAGTTCTGGTTTGATTCAATTGGAAACAAAGGCACCCTTGTGATCAGTGAATCACAAGGAGTCAATAGCAACAAAAAAATCACAAATTGGTTCACACAATAAGCCACAATAAGCCAAACAGTCACCAGATATGCACCAGATATGGAAATAAGCAGTTAAGCACTTAATAAGCAGATTTAGACTGAATAAGCCAACCAAACTTAACAAGATGCATACACAAGCTATATAAACTAAGAATAAACACAAAGCAACAAGAATCAAAAACTGAATCAAAGTAAACAACAAGATCAAAGCAGAAAATGTTACTGATGAACAATGAACATATGCATAAACAAGTTTGCTGATATATTTGACACTTGATCCAATTTCAAGCCTCAAATCCTCCTTCCCTGGTGTGATTAACTCATATTTAGCACTTGTTAGCCCTAGCCTAAGCTTAGATCTAGGTGTCCTCAAAATCCTAGCCAATTTTACCAAGTATTTAAGATTTTATAGCCAAATTATGAATCTATGTGTTCAAACCCACAAAACCTGCAAACAGATGAACAAATGCACCTAACAAACAGATACCAACACTTGCAACCACAATACAAGCACTTAGCAAACCACAAATCCAATTCAAGCAGTAGACCCAAACACTCCTTAATCTTCCACTTAACAAAGGAACTTGTGATTTTAACTAATAACCTACTGATTTTAATGATCAAAAACACTTACTAGGTAGCAACTAACACAATCAAACTCAAAAATCACCAGCACAAACACAAATACTCAAAATCAAAGCACCAAATTCAAAACAGTCATAAACATGAAATTTTAGGGGAATCTTAACCAAGAGATTATACCTGCCTTCCACAACATCCTAGGAAGGCCAGCTATGCTCCTTGGACCTTGTTCAACAACTAGAACAAGACCAAGGTACTTCAATGAAGATGATGCAAACTGCCTTGGTTGATGGTTCAAAGTAGAACCTCAAGGACTTTATGTCTTTAACACAAGCAGCAAACAACTCAACCAAGGGCTCTAATCCCTTCACAAGCTTGGTGTCAAAAAGCTTGTAAGAGCTTATATCAAATGGCGAAGGGTTAGTACACAAAATAAGCCAAAACATAACATAAGATTTCAAGGTATTTGAACCTTAAAACCTTATGAACCAAGACGTGCCTTAACCACAAGATTAAGGTAGGTCTTAACAATCAAATGGAACTCAGAATTAGGCTACTCAAACACCAACTTTTAATCAAATCAAAAAGAGAATTCAATATTTTCAAAAATTCAAATTTTATTAAACTTAAAAAGGAATTACAAAGATTGATAGCCTAAAACTGGAACAAAGGGACTCTCACATGTTGAGGTCTCCTTTTATAGGCAAATGCCTGGCTATACTATTCACAAACCCTAGATGTGATTTCTCTAAAATGCCCTTGAGTCCTTGAGTGCGTTTGTTGTTGATGAGCTGTCCAAAGTGATCCCAAACGTTCATTTTAGCTTTGTGATCAAGCAAAGACTCTCAGCTGTTGATCTTAACACGTGGCATGTCTTGGAGGGCAAGTAGTCATGTGATGGGTGAAACGGTTTGAATGGTGGGGTCCTTTGGGTGAGTGGGAGTGTGAGTTTAGGCATGGGATAGATTCGTGTGAAGGTTAATTGTGTTTTGGTGTAGGTAATTGTAAAAACCCCCTTGTTGGTAAAAAGTTAAATCTGGGTTCATACGTGTGAATAGTGACACGTTTGATCCGTTTTCTTAGGGAGAAAGTTGTTTGGCGCGTGTTTAGGGATTTAAACTTCCAAACTTGGCAGTTTTGGTCCTTTTTCTTACTTTCTTTTGTCACTTGTGAATAAAAGTCTGTCAGCGCCCATTTTCTTTGTAACAACTTTCAGCCTTTGTCTTTTTTGGCACCAAACTTTCCAAAAAGTGTTTCAAGGGTTATTTTTGACACTTTTGCATATTTCAAGGGCTGATTTTGGACAATGTTGATCTTCAATGGTATTTAATGTATCTTTGGCTTGATGAGGGACCATAATTGACAATTTGAAATTGTTGAGGGACTAATCTTGCCATTTCTTCAAAGTTGAAGGACCTTTTGTGTAATTTTGACAAACTTAAGGGACCAAACTTGTAATTATTAATATACATGGGTTTTAAGTGTCATTTCTTCAATAAATGAGGATCAATATTGTTTGTCTTCAAGTCTTCAAGGGTATTTGTTGAGTATTCCATGATTAGGGCCCGGTTCTTTGTACGGCTTTGTTTCTCGTGTCCGTTTTTCCTTGTAACTTGTGATCTTTTGTCTTTTTCACGATATCCATACCTAAAATACACAAGTAAACAAACACAAGCATATATATGGTATATTATGACATTTTTATGCATTTAAAGCCCGAAAAGAACGATGAGATCATGTATAAATTCCATCTCATCCCTCCCCCATACTAAGCCATTATCGTGCCCTCACGCAATGCTAGAATAAAGTATCTAAGCATCACCAAAGTTCAATTTTATTAACCTTTATTGAAGAGTAAAAAGACTTGCAACATACTATGAAGATGTGTAAAGACATAACATATGATTTTCATCACAAAAAGTGACTTTTAGGGTCAAAGAATAGAAACAAGTAAATGTCCCTTAGAGTAAGCTTCGTCATCCTTGATTGTCATACATTTCATGCTAAGTGCAAAAACGAGATCATTGTTGGTACAAGTCACAATGCTAACACTACTCATACGTCCAAATTGTGTAATACTTTTTCTCCCCGCAATCCTAGTTATTATAAAAGGAAATGGGTTACTAGCATTTTGTATCTATTTTTCATGGATCACAAGTGATTCATATTGACTTATTTGAGTAGTTATTAGTTCGAAAGCAAAGTAGCACGATTTGATCAATAGTTAGCCGAAGGACAAAATCTTTTAAAACGGCTTCTCGTGTATCTCCTTAAGTTCATATCTTGGCATAACTCGTTTCACGATTTGAGACCCTTCTCGACCGATATTTGCCATGTACTTCATACTTCAAATCTTGGGAATACGTTCTTGAAATTATGGTCTTCTCTTCATATATTTGGAATTTCTTTACTTAACGTTTTTGAGAGATTCTTCATATTGGACCACGACTTCATCATTTTTCTTCAATCTTTACTTTGGATTTTGATATACAACGATCCGCCTCCTTTTCGGACTTGGATATATTTATCCTCATACCTTGTTAGGGTCTTTTTGGATAGACTTTCTCCATGATCTTTAGGGGAGTAATTGCTTCTCGTCGTGTGTCTCGATCCTTCATATTGATTTAGGAATAATGATACTTCACATCATCTTGGATCTTTAGCAAAAAATAGAGCTCCTCATGCCTTGTTAGGGCCTTTTTGGATAATCGCCAATCTTCGCGTCCCGCTTCAATAAGTTATGCCTTGGCTATGAACTCTATTCAACCCCGAGCAACTTTTAAACGATCTTGCGCTAGAGGCTAAGTAACCTTTCAAATCGTACGACCTTACTTATTGCAATTATGATTTATTCCTAATGCATTGATCTTATGGGAAGAAAAAGCCACAATTAAAAACATATGAGTTTTTGAAAGAACATTTTCATGTTCTACGTTTAGCATGATCACTTGTGTAACTCTATCATTTCTCGTTCTTCACTATATAAAGACCTCTAATTAAAGAGACTCGTGAATACTTAGCCATGCAAGTCAAAATTAAGCCAAATTTGGATTAGCTTTCATTAAGACTATATCAAATCAAAGTTTTGGGTTTTTAAGCCACCTATAGGATCTTGCACTTTCTTGGACTTTTTCAAGTTTAGAAAATGCTTTTTAAAGTTCCCTTGATAAGTGACTTTCTAGGATCAATTATAGGAACTTGCGAAAAGTTCTTGTTCTTAACCGGAAAGAGTTAAGACTTTCGCGTTTTAAAGCTCCCTATATAAAAGTCTAGCAAAACTTGAATTGAGCGGGTTAAGGAATGTAAATGGCTCCAAATGCCCATCAAGTCAAAAATTAACTCTTATTCTACCAAACGGAAAATATACATTCGTGTCTTAAAAACACTTATGAAAACTATGAAAAAATTTTAAAATTTGGCCATTTTAGCCTTATTAGCAAAACAAAACATTGAAAGTTGGAAAGCGTCAGGGCGTAGCAAAGCAAGTATCTATTCACCCCCCATACTAAAAGTAAACATTGTCCTCAATGTTTCGAGTCTAAAGGTGGAGCACCCCCATACTAGAGACGAAGAGTCGAATGCTTAGGATCTAGCATGGAAAGGGTGATCAACAATATATCTAAAGCCGTTTATTAATTATGCTAAAAGATAATCGTTAGAACAATAAAGGATATGTCATGGAATCGTGAAAAAACTTCTTCAAACAAACGATGGAGGCTCACGTAAACGAACACGAGAGTCTTCAATCGTAGATGATGATGATGATCTAGATAACACAATCACAAACAACCACGAGACAACGAGTTGAAAGGGTACAAATCCCCTTATTAGTGAATAGTAAGCGTAAAGGATAAGCATGGGATCTCCCCCACGAGGCACCTCGTTTTTGATTACCGAGTCATGAGCTCGACTCGATCCCCTCAAAATGTGAACATTTAGGGAAAATCATGGTGTGGTCAATTTTTGGTGGGGCTTACATGATTAACAAGGCCCAAAAAGCAACCGGTATTAAGGACTAAGTCCTTAGATGATGTAAAATACCGGGATCGAAGATGGCGTTCTCGTTTTCATTGGAAAAACAAATTAACGCCACTTCAACATGTGCCATAAACTCAAAGAGTTTGAAGAAAATAGATGAGAAGTAGAAGGGTGGGACAATAGGTAAGACAAACTTTTGAGCTACTCGAGGTAGACTCGCACCAAGCAAATAGATATAGTTTCCATTTATTGCATCGGTGGAAGACCGAGATTTCCCTTTACATGAAATTCCGGGATCAAATATCTCGTCCTCGGTGGACAAGGATGAGGGAACATAAGGGGCTTCCCCCATACTAAAACCACACAAAGCATCGTCAAAAGGAGTAGACGAGCTTGTAGCACTCAAAACACGTGGTGATGACGGAGTTAGATTTGTAGAAAAATTAATTAAATCACATTTAAAATCTTTTCCTTTTTTTATCTTTTGAACTCTCCTTATGAAAACCCTTTTTGATTAGGTCGAAAATATTTGGTGTTTCTAAGGCGATGTTAGTCACACTAAAAATTCTCACATTTGTAAACCGTTTTGGTTTTGGTGGTGGCAAGTTCTCAAAACGTTTATCGACGAAGAAAACTTCCCCATCGGGGTCTACATATTCATCATCCGAAGGATTTTCCGTAGAAACCGGCAACTTATCAACACTTTTCAAGAATGAATGTTCGAGGTGAGGCGAAGGATTTTTCGATTCAAGTATTGACGGTTTCTTCTTTTTAGGCTTTACACTCATAACCTCCACCGGCGGAGGAAATGGTAAATTGTTTTTGGCGACATTTCCTAAAACTCTTGGTGAAAGTTCTTTGCAAATGACATTGGTTGAATCACCATGGTTTAAAGTTGCAATAGAATAGACATGAGAAAGATTGGGGTTTTGTGTTGCATTGATGACAAGTTCTTCCTCATTGAAACGAAGGGTGATTTTTCGAGCATGAACATCGATAAGTGCTCTCGAAGTGTCTAAAAATGAACGACCCAAAATGAGAGGAACTTTTCGATCGATAGGAATGTCTACAACGATAAAGTCAACGGGATAGTAAAACTTTCCGACTTTAACGAAAACGTCCTCGGCTACTCCACATTCTAAAATCGTAGAATGATCGGCCATCTCGATAGACATGTTCGAAGGAGTAAGAGCCGGAAGCGAAAGCGATTTGAAAATCTCAAGAGGCATTAAATTAATACTAGCACCAAGATCGGCCAAGGCGTAGCGTTCCTCCATATCTTGAATAGCACATGGAATCAAAAATTTACCGGGATCACCGACTTTTTGTGGTATGCGGCTAAGAAAAACCGATGAACAACTAGATGATTGTTGTAACTTCTCTTTTTTGTTTAGCATACTTTTGAAGTTTGCGGAGAATCGAGGCATCATGATAAGAGAGTCGGCAAAACTTATGTTAAAATGCATATCACGAAACATTTTCATAAATAGCTCAAATTGATAATTGTTCCGTTCTTGTGCTTTCTCTTTGTTTCGTCTCGAAGGGTAGGGTAAAGGTGGTGTGGGTTGGACATTAGGCAATGGCCTTGGAAACTCGGGTTCCACAATTGGTATTGGTTCAACCGTAGGTGTGGTATGAGCGGTACTTCGTGGGATTGTAATGTGCTCCTTTTCGACCATCACCTCGGGTTCTTTCTCGATTTCCTTCTCCGTAGAAGTACTTGGACGAGAGATTGGTTCCTTGAAAGTTTTACCACTTCGTGTAGTAATAACCTTCATTTCTCCCTTCGGGTTTGCAATGGTATCACTAGGAAGACCACCCGAGGAAGAGGGTTTACACATGATTGCTTCAAACATCTTAGCCATTCGGTCCTTAAATTTTGATTGCCTAGCATCCGCTTTTAATAACTCTTGCTTAATCTCATGTTGTCCTAATTCCATCTTTTGTTGATTTTGTTGAAGACGTTGGACATTTCCTTCCATTTTGTTTGCATGAGTTTTAAGTTCATTAGCAAGTTCATTTTTTAGCTCGTTTTTCAACTCGGATCTTAAGCTAATCATCTCACGTTGCATGTTATCAAATTTAGCATCATTTGCTTTTGCATAATCCAAAAATTCTCCTTGCAAATTTTTAGTGTGAGCATTTTGAAAACCTTGTGTAGTGTTTTAAAAATCACAGTTTTGGTTTTGATTAGAAATTTGTCCATTCCCATTTTGATAATTCCCCTTGTTGTAATTGCGTGAATTGCCTTGGTAATTACCTTGGTTGTTGTTTCGATAATTGTTAACATTTTGATTTGGTGGAGCTTGATTTTGGCGGGAACCTTGACCGTTTTGGTTGTAAGATCCCGTTGCTACATAAGCACTCGAAGTGTTACCATCCGCGGTAATGCACTCGGAAAGATCATGAGCTCCCCCACACGATAAACAACTCTTAGCAACCGCTTTAACTGAAGCGGAATTGGAAGCTTCTTGAGCCTTCCAATGGGACATTAGATTGGCAAATCTATCAAAAAATCGATTTTCCTCATTAGCTTCATCATGTAAGGTGTTAATGCTACGAGACGATTGTGACGATGATGACGAACCCAAATTGGCAACACTCGGTGTGTTACGAGGGCTATAAACCCTAGATCTATTCTCTATGATTTGTAAAGCCTCATTTGTCGTCTTGCACAAAAAATTACCACCCGCGGCGGCATTCAAATAATCTCGTTCATGATCATTAAGCCCATTATAAAAAGTATCAACTTGATGCAATTCCGTAAAATCATGGTATGGACATTCGTGTAACATTTCTTTAAATCGTTCCCATGCCATTGAAAAACTTTCATTATTTCTTTGCACAAATCCTGAAATCTCATTTTTCAAGTGTGTTGTTTTAGATGGTGGAAAAAACTTGTTCACAAACTTAGAAACGAGATCGGCCCATGTCAAAATCGAATTTGGCGGTTCTTTCTCAAGCCAAATTTTTGCGGGTCCATCCAACGAGTATGGAAACAACATCATCTTAATGGCGTCATGTGGAACATCCTTAAACTTGCTAGTGGCGGTGAGACGGTTAAAATTCCTAATGTGGTAATGCGGGTTGTCTTTCTCATGACCTCTAAACTTATTTGCTTGCAACATCGACATTAAACCCGTCTTAATCTCGAAATTCTCCGCAAGAATGGCGGGAATCACAATAGCCTCTCCAAAACCCTCGGTGGGTGCTTGTAGCAACTCTATCATAGTACGATTAGCCATGACGACTTCTTGTTCTACAATAGGTTCAACAATTGGAGGTTCTTCTACAATCAACGTCTCTTGATTGGCTTGCTTTTGAAGTCGTTTACGAGCTCGTTTTGCTTGATTACGAGTGATCATAAACTTCACGAAGAATGGGAGGTGAGCAAAGAAGATTCTTTTTGGGTGTTTTGTGAATTTTCAATTTTTTTGTGTTTTAGATGATATTTAATTTTTTTGGATTTTGGTGTATCTTCGTTGACAACAATCTACAAAATCTCTCCTCGAATCAAACTCTTGATTAAAGAAGCCTCAAAGGAATGAAAACGATCACGTGGAGTGAACGCCTTCGAATGACTTTAGAACTTTGGTGAAAACCAAATTGTTCAAGAGGTTTTAATCACAAAGAAACCAAGCAAATATATTATACGTAATAATACTTTGGGCGGCAAAACCCTCGATTAGCCTTCAATCTCAAAATACTCACAAGCAAGCGGGGAAACGAGGCGGCGCGAAGCACTTAAGAGCCTTTTTCCTTAGGGTATATTTTATAATACCCGCCTTATACCCACCTTATAGTTTGTATTTTTCAAAATCGAGCTTCACGAAATTATTTATCTATTTTTGCCTTTTTCTTTTTGTTTGAGATTCGAATACAATAATTGAGTGATGAAATCCCAATTAAGGTTGTGTTTTCACACTTTTGGAGATATTGTGAATTTATTGTGATACTTAATACAATATAGTAATAATATTTGTACAAGAAAAACCAAGAAAACTGATAATACGTATTAGTAGAGTTCTAGTAATACAAATATTATTTATGGTTAATATTAAAAACAACAATACAAATTAATCACGACACACCTCACCGGCAGCGGCGCCAAAATGATTGTAGTGTTTTACTACTCTTTAGGAAAAGAGCGTAAAATAGGGAAAGTATCGAGTGATGATGTAGGAAAATCAAGCACTAATGACCCTTAATGAAATGAAAGTTCGTTTCCCAAGGAGGTACATGTGTGTGAGAAATTTGTTAAATGTTTGTGATTAATGATTGGTTTAGAAGGGGATGAGAAAAGAAGATGACGAAGACGTAAAAATAAAAATAAGTACAACTAGAAAGTTAAAACGTAGAACCTTAAAAACAACAAAAATAAAAATAAATTCCAAAAATTACCAAAAATTCAACAAAAATCAAAATAAATAAACTAAGAGTTTACCAATGATCAAAATTTTTTTCAAACCTTTTAAATAATTAAATATTCAATTTTTAAATGCTAATTAAAGCCCTAAAAATCAAATAAATTATCAAAAAGCCCAAATATAGATTTTTCAATTGGTAAACCTCTAAAATGACCTAAAAAGATTAAAATATATTTTTAGAAATTTTTAAGCTAATAAAAACTATTTAAAATGATTTAAAAACTATTAAAACTTAAAATAATTATAAAAATTAATCTAAAAGAGATAAAATTATTCTAAAAGTTGCTAAATTCCTATTTTAATGTATTAAACCTAAGAAAAGTGTAAAAAGTTGGAAAATGTGAAATTTTAAAAATAATAATAAAACAATAATAAAATAATATTAAAAATCCAAAATTATAAAAAATTCTAAAAACTTGCTAACTAGTTTATTTTAACCTAAATAATCAGAAAATCAAAGTGAAATTACCAGAATACCCCTATTGGGCCCTCAAATGGGCCAAAACCAAAAACAGTCAACCAAATTGGGCTTTTGGGCCCAAAAAGTCAAACTTGGCCCAATTGACTTGGAAAAGCCCTATCTGACTCAAAATTTAATTCTAAGAACAAAACTCTAAAGGCCCAAAAGCTGAAAATGAGCTTATCACAGCTTATTGAACACTCAGCTTATTCTTATTGGGCTTTTCAGCCCATTAAGCCATTAGCTAATGCCATAAGCTCTAATTTGACACACAACCTTCTTTTGGGATGCTTATGAGATCTATAAAAAGAAATTTTGAAAAAGCTCACTCAATAAGCCAGAAATAAGCAAAGTAAAAATTCACTAAAAGACAAAATAGTCGTTTTAGAGATTTAGGGCACCTCAGGACTTGATTCAACTTGCAAAAGGTTTCAAATGGACTCAATAAGCAAAATCAATCAACAAAAATCCAATAAGCACAACCAATAAGCCAGAATAAGCACAAATGAACTTATGAAAAAGTCAATGGAGTTGGTTTTCTAGTCAAACCCTAAAGTCAACCCACCAAATGCTCCAGTATGAACAAATGGGTCAAAATATGAGCACCTATTACAAAAACAAAGTTGTTGCTGGTTGGAATAAGCTATTATAGCTTATTGAAAAGCTGAACCCAAATTTACACTATCAGTGGCAACTAGCAGGGGAAAGGAGTTCCCATTGCTTTGACTATTTGACCATGCTTATTTGAGAGTTCTGGTTTGATTCAATTGGAAACAAAGGCACCCTTGTGATCAGTGAATCACAAGGAGTCAATAGCAACAAGAAAATCAAAAATTGGTTGACACAATAAGCCACAATAAGCCAAACAGTCACCAGATATGCACCAGATATGGAAATAAGCAGTTAAGCACTTAATAAGCAGATTTAGACTGAATAAGCCAACCAAACTTAACAAGATGCATACACAAGCTATATAAACTAAGAATTAACACAAAGCAACAAGAATCAAACACTGAATCAAAGTAAACAACAAGATCAAAGCACAAAATGTTACTGATGAACAATAAACATATGCAGAAACAAGTTTGCTGATATATTTGACACTTGATCCAATTTCAAGCCTCAAATCCTCCTTCCCTGGTGTGATTAACTCAGATTTAGCACTTGTTAGCCCTAGCCTAAGCTTAGATCTAGGTGTCCTCAAAATCCTAGCCAATTTTACCAAGTATTTAAGATTTTATAGCCAAATTATGAATCTATGTGTTCAAACCCACAAAACCTGCAAACAGATGAACAAATGCACCTAACAAACAGATACCAACACTTGCAACCACAATACAAGCACTTAGCAAACCACAAATCCAATTCAAGCAGTAGACCCAAACACTCCTTAATCTTCCACTTAACAAAGGAACTTGTGATTTTAACTAATAACCTACTGATTTTAATGATCAAAAACACTTACTAGGTAGCAACTAACACAATCAAACTCAAAAATCACCAGCACAAACACAAATACTCAAAATCAAAGCACCAAATTCAGAACAGTCATAAACATGAAATTTTTAGGGGTATCTTAACCAAGAGATTATACCTGCCTTCCACAACATCCTAGGAAGGCCAGCTATGCTCCTTGGACCTTGTTCAACAACTAGAACAAGACCAAGGTACTTCAATGAAGATGATGCGAACTGCCTTGGTTGATGGTTCAAAGTAGAACCTCAAGGACTTTATGTCTTTAACACAAGCAGCAAACAACTCAACCAAGGGCTCTAATCCCTTCACAAGCTTGGTGTCAAAAAGCTTGTAAGAGCTTATAGCAAATAGCCAAGGGTTAGTACACAAAATAAGCCAAAACAGAACCTAGGATTTCAAGGTATTTGAACCTTAAAACCTTATGAACCAAGACGTGCCTTAACCACAAGATTAAGGTAGGTCTTAACAATCAAATGGAACTCAGAATTAGGCTACTCAAACACCAACTTTTAATCAAATCAAAAAGAGAATTCAATATTTTCAGAAATTTAAATTTTATTAAACTTAAAAAGGAATTACAAAGATTGATAGCCTAAAACTGGAACAAAGGGACTCTCACATGTTGAGGTCTCCTTTTATAGGCAAATGCCTGGCTACACTATTCACAAACCCTAGATGTGATTTCTCTAAAATGCCCTTGAGTCCTTGAGTGCGTTTGTTGTTGATGAGCTGTCCAAAGTGATCCCAAACGTTCATTTTAGCTTTGTGATCAAGAAAAGACTCTTAGCTGTTGATCTTAACACGTGGCATGTCTTGGAGGGCAAGTAGTCATGTGATGGGTGAAACGGTTTGAATGGTGGGGTCCTTTGGGTGAGTGGGAGTGTGAGTTTAGGCATGGGAAAGATTCGTGTGAAGGTTAATTGTGTTTTGGTGTAGGTAATTGTAAAAACCCCCTTGTTGGTAAAAAGTTAAATCTGGGTTCATACGTGTGAATAGTGACACGTTTGATCCGTTTTCTTAGGGAGAAAGTTGTTTGGCGCGTGTTTAGGGATTTAAACTTCCAAACTTGGCAGTTTTGGTCCTTTTTCTTCCTTTCTTTTGTCACTTGTGAATAAAAGTCTGTCAGCGCCCATTTTCTTTGAAACAACTTTCAGCCTTTGTCTTTTTTGGCACCAAACTTTCCAAAAAGTGTTTCAAGGGTTATTTTTGACACTTTTGCATATTTCAAGGGCTGATTTTGGACAATGTTGATCTTCAAAGGTCTTTAATGTATCTTTGGCTTGATGAGGGACCATAATTGACAATTTGAAATTGTTGAGGGACTAATCTTGCCATTTCTTCAAAGTTGAAGGACCTTTTGTGTAATTTTGACAAACTTAAGGGACCAAACTTGTAATTATTAATATACAAGGGTTTTAAGTGTCATTTCTTCAATAAATGAGGATCAATCTTGTTTGTCTTCAAGTCTTCAAGGGTATTTATTGAGTATTCCATGATTAGGGCCCGGTTCTTTGTACGGCTTTGTTTCTCGTGTTCGTTTTTCCTTGTAACTTGTGATCTTTTGTCTTTTTCACGATATCCATACCTAAAATACACAAGTAAACAAACACAAGCATATATATGGTATATTATGACATTTTTATGCATTTAAAGCCCGAAAATAACGACGAGATCATGTATAAATGCCATCTCATCAATCATCTATCGTCGGCGATCGTCTCATTACCACTATTGACTAAGGTGAGTCTATAGCCTCGCTTTATACTAGTTATTAAATGATTTTAAACCCGCGAAGGGGAATACATGTTTTATAAACTTAGAACACAAGATTTTTATGGTATGCTTTGTCCCTCTATGAATGGACCCGTGGTTGCCTTTAAATTGCATTAAGTGATTGCCTTTGCTAAAACCTCAATTATGGACCGTTATTTAACCTATGGTGGGTTAACCGCTAGTACAATTAATAGATCTATGGGGGAAGCCGCCCCGGTTCAGTTTTTGTGGACTTGTCATAGAAGCTTAGGCCCGACCTCCACACTGTTTGAGCATATTGTATTGAGAAGTCAGGTATACGGCAATGTACCAATAATCTGGAGGTAACCGACAATTAATAAATATCTCGTCTTATTAGACTGATATGGGAGTGTCTAAGGGCTCGGTTCCATGAGCTTATTGTAATTTATGCTATATACAATTATCATTGTTGATGCAAATTATTATTTGATGCTTATAAGCATGCCACAAACTTGCAATCTTTGCTTGTGTTCAAATTGATTACATAAGCCTATAGATTCACTCGGCATTTTTGCTGATTGTTTACTCACATGTATTTCAGGTAATCAAGAAGTGGAAGCTTGGAGGTCACGGGAATGAAGTTGTGCACTGCTTTTGTTGTTCAAACTCTGATTTATTTATCGTTCCATTTTTAAAACAAACCAATATATTGTTTTAACTTATCTTTTGGTAACGATTACTTGGGACTACGCTACTCTGATGAATGTTTTGGGAACGATAAATCTAAAACGTCTCTTTTCGAGTCGTTCTTTATAAATTATGTGTTGTTGTATCATTGTTTAGCACCCAAAGATGTATTCCGCTGCGTGTAAATTTGGGGGTGTTAAAATAGCATTTGTTGGGGGTGTTATAGATGCAGATCCACATGGAGTTGCCATTGATCCGACAATTTATCGTGGAATGATTGGTACCCTTCTGTATATCATAGCCAGTCGACCTGATCTTCAGTTTGCTATATGTATGTGTTCTCGGTATCAAACTCGGCCTACTGAGTTACACTTAGCTAATGTTAAATGGATCTTTTGGTATCTTAAAGGAACCATTAATCGGGGACTTTGGTATTTGAAGGACTCTTTGATTGCACTAATGGCATATGCAGATGCAGATCATGTGGGTTGTCAAGATACAAGGCGTCGCACGAGTGGAACTTTGCAACTACTAGGAGATCGACTAATCAGTTGGGAATCTAAAAGGCAGAAAAGCGCTGCAATTTCCAGTACGGAAGCAGAATACATAGCTATGTCCGGTTGCTGTGCTCAAATTCTTTGGATGAGATCGCAATTAACCGACTATGGTCTAGGTTTTAAAAAAATTCCAATGTACTGCGACAACAAGAGTGCAATTGCCTTATACTGCAACAATGTTCAATTCTCCCGGTCGAAGCATATTGACATTCACTACCACTTCATCAAGGAGCAAGTGGAAAATGGAGTGATCGAGCTTTACTTTGTCCGATCTCAGTATCAATTGGCGGATATCTTCACGAAGGCTTTAGATCGCGCTTGAATTGAATTTTTGGCCGACAAGCTAGGATTGAGAACTTTCTCGCTCGAGACTATTAAGGAACTGGCAGATGAAACGAAAGAATAGTGGTGGTAGACTATTCTCCGTATCCTTGGTGATCATCTGTATATATTGTTTATATTTTTATCCACAAAAAGCAAAATACAAAAATATAAAACCATATAAAAACCATAAAAAATGAAAAATTTCAGAAAAATCCAAAAATATTTTTACTTCATTTTTCAAAGTCATGTCTTTTGGTATGATAATATTTACGGCCTTAGAAATGTCGATAAATATTGACAAGACGCCATAAATAGATTTCGTACAAAAGTTGTAAATATTTCATAAAACATGCCTATATGGCTTGTAGTTATTTCCGACTGCAACCCGTTTTTCTTATTAAAGTCAAGTATTTCTTATGAAAGCTTTGGCTTAACAACGGGAATTAATTTTATCGGGCATGGTTTACTTTTTACCATGTAAGGGATTGTGTTTACATTATAACACAATCTAACACGGATATATGTACGCTTCAGTGCATTTATTTGTTAAAACAAGAGAAATTTTGTTTTTATGAAGTTATCATCTCTATAACCATATCAATTTACAATTGGTATCTACGTACTCGAGGATGTGACAACTCAACCGATGACTACATCTCTTTCAATAGAACACGGGTCAACAATTGAGGGGGAGCAATTGTCAAGCATTCAGAATCTTCGATGCTGAAACTGCTAAGTTCACTAATTGGTGTCAAGGCAACAATACCAATCGTACATGTGGTGTCAAGAGATGACTTCAGACGTGACGAGGCGACGAACATTTGCCGACAAGAACCATTTGATTTTATCATATGCTGTTCTCATCAATCAGGTCCAACCTTGTCAATTTATTCTAATATGGTGAATATGTGATCATGTTACAAATCGGTATCATATATCACATTTGATATCATGAAGATAAAACGGACTTGCATTTTTCTTCCCAAAACTTTGTTAAAAATTCATTAAATCAATTGATATTAAAAACATCGATTGGGTTAATATTTTAATATGGGGGAGAAAATGTGATTTAATATGGGAAATGATTAATCAAAAATTGTTTGACTTAACGTGATAGCTCATCCGACATGTGCGAAATGTTTTCAAATATCTTGGCATATGTTAAGGGGGAGAAAAATGGATTTGCTATACCAAATGGTTTTCATGGTGACATATACATACCCTAAACCCATTTATTTCACGACAATGAAGATTGTGGTGACATAAGGATGGTAGGATAGGTTAAGTCCAATGATTCTTCCAAAAACGGTGGAATCTTCCCAAGGACATTCCACAACTAGGAATAGTAGTCCTTAGGAAAGATGGGGAAGATTGTGAACGTAGCTGAATGCCGACCAAGTACTTAAGTTAGCACTGGAACAATCACAACAAGGTGCTAGTTATGACGTATTGGTAAGCATTGAAGGGATTGAAGAATGAAAAATAATTGTAAAGATAAAGGGTCTAAAGAAAGAAGCCCTCCTTACAACCCTAGGCAGAAATCGGGTCAACAAATATGCTATTGAGATCATTTTAATGATGCTCGATATTGAAGATAGACATCATGGACCCAGTGATGCAATGCACAACCCATCCCAGCTAACTCAGATATCTCTCAAAAGGTATTTGTTTTATTCACACGGAGACAACACATTATCTATAGATTTATTCACTCCGAATATACTGATATTGAAAAGGTGGTGTAACACTCTCAAATTTCATATAGGTACAGCAGAAGGGTAAATAGAGTGTTACGGGATAACATAATAACTTAAATCATAGACAACGCATAAAAAGGGTTGTACAAGGTTAAACATACACTCATCCGAATAAAAGTTTAGAGTTTTACACAAGGTCCCCCAGTTTTACAGTCATAAAGTTTACAAAACATAGTTCGAATGAATATTATTATTAAGTGGGCCATCAGAGTCGATCTCCATCCAAGTTACCTTCAAGCACCTGAGATAAAACATGTGAAAAATTAAAAAAACACAAGCATAATATCAGTAATGAGACCCCATAATATCAGTAAAAAACACAAGCGAATGCCGAGTGAATTCATAGAGTTTAGTAAAAACCGTTATATAAAACAGTTATGTAAATAAAAAACACAAGCATAATATCATTAATGAGACCCCATATTGCTAGTCAGGCAATATATTATAATTCCATTCTTATAGGATACATTATCTATGAGACCGCAGCCTCAGTATTTACCATTATCGGTATTTATTATCGGATTATTATAAGCCGCATGACATTGCCTTTCTATAATATACAATGGGTCGCGAGCCCGACAAATATGTGCCCATCTAAATCAGCGTGTCGTCACAAATATCACGCTATATAAATCTTCTCATACATAAATTCGCTTACCAATCAATGTGGCACGACGGGGATCAACCGTCAAGGCGCGAATTGGGGTGATCTTCCCCAAATAGTACTATTATATGCATAAGCGTCTACCAACTCCCGGTAGTTCACAATTCATGCTAATGGGACTTATAGTGACATAATATAACTTTTAATAATCCATTTCAATCATCCATTTTGGGTCATACAATCAATCGGGTCCATATCAATAAGCATACAATCGGGACTACTTGTGTTCTATTTTTATTAAAACTCGCATGTTATCTCCCTCGCGGGTTTATAAAACATTTCATAAAACATTTAAAGAGTGCGAGGCTATGAACTCACGTTGGTTGGGAAAGGCGGGTTATCGACAGTTAGGATGTACGGTACGTGCCTCGATCACAGAAACCTAAACAAATAATACTCGATCTTAGACTATGTCGAATAATATTTATAAAAATTGTTATGTATATGTAATGATGTCATAACATGATGATCGAGTGGGGTCTTATCTCCTTACACAATATTATTAGTTGTTAAGTACTTAGTTACTTAGTCTAATCATACTAGTTTTAGCCCATTTACATGTTAAGGCCTATTAAGCCCGTTAAGAGTCCAATAATATTAAACCAAACTAGTTGGGCCTAGTGGTCCAACAAGGCTAATTTGGCCTATTATGGTCCATATTGTAGAAATGCTATTTAGGATCCGGTGGTCTAATGTGGTGGTAGATGGTGGTGGAAGCCATTGATGGCTTAGAGAGAGATAAGAGAGGTTGAGAGTGAAAGTTTAATGTATTCCCAAATGAACAAATGACAATCAACACCCCTCCTTGGAAGCTAAGGAGGGGTATATATAGTCACGCACACAACCTAAACTTTACAACGAGCCTAGTCTAGTCTAAATGTGCGTGACTATGATAACTAACGGGAATTCTTAAATGTCGTCACATAAAGTGAGTTTCCAACAAGCTTCCCCCATGGGACGACGTGTAGAATTCCTTACAATATTCTTCCTAACAAGTACAAAATAATTAAGAACAAGAGCTTTTCATGAAGCGTCTAATGCTGATGATGTCTTCTGAGACCTTTGACTTCAAAACGACTCATCTTTAACTTGTAGTAGAAATACTGTAACGGCACGAGCTAAGTAACCCATACACTTCTGGTTAAGGAGAATCTTCTGAATTAGCTTCCCCCTAATTCATGCCACGTAAACTTGATGTAGAAGCATTTTAAATAGCTTCCCCCTAAGCCGACAATCCTCGTAAGCAACTTCAAAGCTTTCAATAAAGCTTAGAATGATTAAGCGCACAGCGGAATCTAACTAGCAAATCCCATCATATAACATGATAATGTTGCTAATAGGGATTGAAAGTTTGGGGCACACCAAGTAGATCAACAACTTTTCTTCTTACGCTTGAATAATTCTTCTGAATTTTTCTTCCCCCTGAGAGTTCAAGTTATGCATACCAGAAAGAATCAAGACACTTCTTCCCCCACATAGTTGAAGAAGGTAAATCAATCCCAATTATGAAGCTCAAATACTGAAGTGGACACTTTATCCCATTCATGAAGTTGACATCGTAACACCAGAGTCAATTAAGTCCCGGAAATGCACACGTCTTCTTCCGGAGATGCACCAGAGTCAATTAAGTCCCGGGAATGCATATAGGATAATGATGATGTTTAATTGCAACAATCAAACAATTAAACCTCGAATCAGTAGTGTACCGTTTGGAGATTGATAACGACACGAGTTAAAACACTGATTTTCTCTGCGGCTATGACAAATGTCATCCCGGAATATCTTCAAATCAAAAGAAGGTATGAAATTCATCACGTGTACTCGTTGTGCGTTCAATGTGTCTTCTTCTTCCCCCTTGATGGTTTCGAAACTCGGAACCATCAATAAATTGTACGCACATGAACCTGAAATCTCGTGAGAATAATAAATAAGCTGAATTATATATTTTGTGAGAATCAGCTGTTGATCGAAAATCTCTTCTCATAAACTCTCCATGGCCACCTTTACCAACCCACGTGAAAGCAATTTGAAGTGACCACTGAAAGAATGAACCGGATACATCAAACGTGAAGCTGAATAAAAATCCTTCGATCTTGTGACTTAAGCTTGCACTATTGTTGAATGAAGAACGGTGGAGAAATCTCTAAGTACTCAATGCATCACTGAAGAAGTCTATAAGCACAACACCTCTTGAAATTATCCACGTCGACTAAGCGCGTGACACTGAGTACAACAATGTAACCCCTTTAAGTGATAGTTATCCGAGTCATCAACCATCCACCCCGAACCCGGAAACCAGATAACCAAGTCTTCATTCTAGGATTAAGCACTAGCAAGTTATCTAGTAAAAGATAAAATAAATACACGCCTTCGAAAAATCCGTCTTCAACGTCACGTAATTAATACCCGATCAAACAAAATCTGTAGCCACTAAAAAAATCGCCCATTTTTTCTTGGTCTCGTCAAAATAAATTCTTGTCACATTTTGTCACTTCATTTTGTCGCGTCACATTTCTCGTCACCCAATCAGTGTCAAGAAAAAATTAAAGAACCACAAATGCAACAAAAAAACTACAAATTCAAAAAAGGAACTTGTTTGTTTGAGCATCCATTCTCCTTAACAATGTCTCGTCACTTTTGTCTCGACCCGATGTCACAATGAAATCCCGACAATATTCACAAAATTTTTATTCAAAATAATTAATTGTGAAATAAAAATTTGTTTATATTGTGTTTGCAAACAATACGGCCCATTTCAATGGTTATGAAATTCGAATGTCCATGAAAAATTAGAAGTCCAGCCCATGAGTTCCAAGACCCGGTCCATCACATGGTTATAACTGGTTAAATGACTTTCTAATCTTAAAATATCTCACACAACCCTAAACACCACATAGAATACTCCGTCCCCAAATACTCTCACACCTAACTTCACCTAATAAATAACGCCTTCACCAAACTCCATCTCTTCACCTTCAATCTTGTTTTCTCTGCCCCTCACAACTCCTTCTCAAACACTATCACAGCCACCAAAGTCAGAAATATTAAACTCAATCATCTCAATAATCTCGATCCATCTAATAACTTAATCATCATAAGATCAACTCGTCACTCATCTTCATCTAAGCACCCAAACTCAGAAAACAATTCGATCATCTCAAAACAACCTTATATCTCCCTATTCGAGCTCAAAAACATTCGAACCACTCAAGAAGATTAAAGCCATGAATGATTTATCTTCAAGATCATAGATCAATGGTCTCGGGTAGGTGAACTAATTGATTGCATGTCGGTTTTGAGTTTGTCAGTCGAAATGAAGAAAGATTATAACATGGTTGTTATTAGTCTTTCTTTAAATTCGAAAATTAAAGATGGGCTTATACCTCGACAGATATTGGCGATCAATGATGATGTATATTTTCGTGTTGGTTGCATGTGCAAAACACAAAAAATGAATCTGAGATCTAAATTAATTAAGTTTCTGATATAGGTTCGAGTCAAGATGATTATAGATGGGTTAGGTGTCGATGGGTGTAGTATAGATTTGGTGTTGAGATGATATAAGGTTGGAAGTGAGTCAAATTGATTAAGTGTAGAGTCGACTCAGTGAGTTTAACTGAGTCAACTCGGTAATTACCGAGTTGACTCGGTTGGTTTGGACGATGGGTTTGTCTTGGTCACAATTTTGGTTCACAAGTATTTGGTTAAAAACAGTCCAATCGGAATGACAAACAAAAAAAATCCCATCGGAATAGTTTTTGTTTTTGAGTCAAAAGTTATGTTCAAGTCACCATCGGAATGTTTTTGAGAGTCTGTCATCGGAATCAAACAATCACCCCAATCGGAATAACCAATCCGAAAGATCAATCTGAATATCTAATCTGAATATCCAATCGGAAACCCAATCTGAAACCCAATCTGAATGTCAATCTGAATAAGCTGTCGGAAACCCAATCTGAAAAGGGTTTTGAAGGACCCGAAAAAGGTCGATCTGCCCAATTATTTTGTGTTTTGTCCTTTTCGCAAGAAATTTGATCTGATAGATGTAAAAAGAACAAAAAACTGTAAAAAATAATGGACAAGTTTTTGATGACTACTAGAATAAACAATACACACTGACATGGACCAGATATGACTCATGATTTGATAAAACCAGTGAAACTGTTTGGACAGATGGACAAAAAATTATGACGTGACCAAAAAAATTTTGTGATAAAATGGACAGAAGTAATGTAACAAGACACAAAGAAAGAATTAAACCACCAAATCAAATATATAAACACGATCCAAGGATGGAACCGTGGCTCTGATGCCAAATGTAGAAAAGCTAAAATGGATCTGGCGGTCTAATGTGGTGGTAGATGGTGGTGGAAGCCATTGATGGCTTAGAGAGAGAGAAGAGAGGTTGAGAGTGAAAGTTTAATGTATTCCCAAATGAACAAATGACAATCAACACCCCTCCTTGGAAGCTAAGGAGGGGTATATATAGTCACGCACACAACCTAAACTTTACAACGAGCCTAGTCTAGTCTAAATGTGCGTGACTATGATAACTAACAGGAATTCTTAAATGTCGTCACATAAAGTGAGTTTCCAACACATATGTTACAAAGCTCGATTTTGTCGATTTTTACTTGTCAAGTGTGTTTACATATCAGTATATGATTTACAAAAATGTTACATTAGACGGGTCCGACCATCTAAGTTTTATTTGGCGAAAACGCCATCTTTTCTGTTTTAGCCGAAAAGACGTAAATATATATAGTTTGTAGTTTAGAAAACATTTGAGTTTTATTTTTATAAAATCTAATATTTATTTATTATAGTATATAAACTTATTTTATAATATTTATTATCTTTTGTTAACTTATATATATATATTTTATATATTTATTTACTTCAAGTGGCATTTTAATATTATATACTTTCAAGTCAAATCTGATGTAAAATTTCAAGTCCACCGTTTTTATCATATCTTGAGTTCTACAAGGAGTTGGAACCCCAAATTTTTACTGTATAAACTACATGATATGTGCTACAAATAACTCCTCTATAGCTTCTTCTCAAACAGCCTTTAAATATTTGTTTTAATTCGTCCAAAACAAACTAGATAGATTAGTACCACAAAAATGTTTTGGCCATATCTTGCTCATTTTTAACATTCCATTGTGTGGTAAATTCACCACTTATATAAAAATCATTTGTCTATCATTATATCAAATAATCTAATCAATTTAACCAAGTAAAAATATTGAAAGTTTCTGTTTATTACAGCCTACATAACTAGTTATAATTCATCAACTTTTTCTTGTAGTTTTAGCCTTTTTAACCTAATCTAGTAACACAAAAGTCCCATAAAATATATTGATCATCATTTATCATCATCATACATATACATTTTTGAAGAAAATAGATGAATACATTTACAAAATTAATAGGATGATCGAAAGAACAATCTCTATGCCAACCAATTATGATGAAAAAGATGAGATTTATGATGAACAAGACTTGATCTTGTCACCAAATCTTATGAACTTAGCATGACCACTTTTAGAAATCTCCAAGTAACTAAACTCCTTCTTGAAATCAGCCCTTGAACCTCATGAAAACTCCTTTTCACAAGTTATGATCACCTCTAAACAATCTCCTTTCAAATAGGTTTCAAAATATGTGAATTGTTGATGAAGTTTATGGTTAAAAATTGATGGTGATGGTGATTTGGTGGTGGTGTTGGACGGAAAGAGAGGGAGAGAGGGAGAGAGTTGGGTAACTTTCTTGTTAAGTTTATGAGTGTGTGTGTGAGTTAGATGGTTTTGGGGTTAAGTGGTTTTGCAAGTTCATGAGACAAATGTCGCATGATAGCCTAAAATTTTGACAACAAGGGGTGTTAACCCTTGTTGAGTCCGCCCACTATGGGGGTGGGACAAGTGGAAACTTGTTTCATCCCCTATTATTTTACGGGTACTCCTAGATTCTAGTTTCCTCAATTTACGTGCCCTCGGGTAGATTTACGAAAAACATTTTTATAAATTATGAATCTACGGCACAAAACGATTCTAATAAAAATTGTCTCATCAAAAACGGAGCAAAAAGCGTAAATACGTAAACCTAGGGTTCTTGGTTGAGTTATAAAAGACGTTAAATTATGCACGTAAGCCCTAATTTAATCCCGTAAATATGTGAGTTCATGAACCAACATTAAAATAATATATAAAAATAATATACAAGAATAAATTTACTACCTGAAAATGTCAGGTTGTCACAGCATTTCCTCCTAAAAAGGGATCTACGCCCTCGTAAATCCATTATATTTCGATGCCCGTTTCTTATTGAAGTCAAAGAGGTGTGGGTATTTCTTCCACATTTCATCCTCTCGCTACCAAGTAAATTCTGGCCCATTCTTTGAATTCCACGGAACCTTAACAATAGGTATATGACTTTGCTTTAGTTGCTTTACTTCACGATCCAAAACCTCTACGGGTTCTTTAATAAAATGCAACTTCTCATCATTCTTGATGTTATCCAATGAAATATTCTCATCACACGTAGCTAAGCATTTCTTCAGATTAGATACATGGAATGTATTATGGACACCATGAAGTTCTTGGGGTAACTCTAATTTATAAGCCACTGGACCAACTCTAGATAAAATCTTGAATGGTCTGATAAAGCGGGGATTCAATTTCCCACGCTTTCCAAATCTTATGAAGCCTTTCCATGGCGACGCTTTCAACATCACACGGTCCCCAACTTCGAACTCCATCGGTTTCTGCCGCACATCCGCGTAACTTTTATGTCTACTTTAGGTTGTCAACAACCGTTTCTTAATTTGAACTATCATCTTCGTAGTCTCCCGGATCGATTCCGGTCCTGTGAGCTGGGTATCCCCAACTTCACTCCAACATACAGGAGACCTACACTTTCTACCATATAAAGCTTCGAACGGTACAGCCTTAATACTAGCATGATAACTGCTATTATATGAAAATTCTGCCAATGGCAAGTGTTTATCCCAATTCTTACCAAAATCTATTACACATGCTCTTAACATATCCTCTAGTGTTTGTATCGTCCTTCCACTCCGCCCATCAGTTTGGGGGTGATAAACAGTGCTCATATCAAGATTCGTTCCCAAAGATCTTCGGAGGGATCTCCAAAAATTCGACGCGAATCGAGGATCTCGATCAGAAATAATTGATACAGGCACTCCATGCTTACATACAACCTCCTTAAGATAAATACGAGTCAGCTTCTCCAGTGACAACTGCTCTTTAACAGGAATGAAATGAGTTGATTTGGTCAGTCTGTCGACAATGACCCACATCGAGTTATTTCCATAAGAGGTTCTAGGAAGCTTAGTGATGAAATCTATCATGATTCGCTCCCCTTCCATTCAGGAATTTTGGGTTGTTGAAGTAGTCCTGCTGGCTTTTGATGTTCCGCTTTGACTTTTGCACAAGTCAAACATTGAAGAACATACATAGACATATCAGCTTTCATATTCGGCCACCAGTATAACTTCTTCAGGTCATGATACATCTTATCAGAACCAAGATGAATGGAATATTTAGATTTATGGGATTCTAACATGATTAAATCTCTTAAGCCTCCATACTTAGGTATCCACATACGACCTCTTAAGCATTTCACTCCATCTGCTCTAACCTCTAAAGGATCTCCTTTACCTCGAAACCCTTCATTATCAAAATTTTCTTCTTACAAGCTTCTATTTGTGCATTTCTAACTTGTTCGGGCAAATTATTATGCACAGTCAAGACTAGAGAACGTACCCTGATAGGCTCTCTATCCTTTCTACTTAATGCACCATCAACAACATTTGCTTTACCTGGGTGATATTTTATATCCCAATCATAATAACTTAACAGTTCTATCCATCTTCGTTGCCTCATGTTTAATTCTTTTTGATCGAGAATATACTGTAGGCTTTTATGATCGGTGAATACCGTACATTTGGTGCCATACAAATAATGTCTACACAACCTAAGAGCAAAGACTATAGCTCCTAATTCCAGATCATGAGTAGTATAATTTTCCACATTTTTCCTTAATTGCCTAGAAGCATACGATATCACCTTTTCTCGCTGCATCAAGACAGCTCCATAACCTCTAAGAGACGCATCACAAAATACCACAAACTCCTCACTACCTTCGGGTAATGATAAAATAGGTGCACTGCATAATTTTTGCTTTAATACCTAAAAAGCTTCATCTACTTCACTTCCCCATAAAAAAGGTTTATTTTTCTAAGTAAGCTTGGTCAGGGTTTAGCTATTAAAGAAAATTCTTTAATGAACCGTCTATAAAAGCCAGCCAATCCTAAGAATTGTCGCACCTTCGTTGGCGTTGTCGGTGCAGACCAACTCTTAATGGCTTCAACCTTTGCCGGATCAACATGAATTCCATCTTTGTTAATCACATGACCAAGAAATTGAATAAAGTCCAACCAAAAATCAGATTTCGAAAACTTAGCATACAACTTTTCATCCTTTAACAAATTCAAGATAGTCCTTAAGTGTTCTCCATGCTCCTCTTTATTATTAGAATAGACTATAATGTCTTCAATGAACACGATCACACATTTATCCAAATAGGGTTTGCACACTCGGTTCATTAGATCCGTGAATACTGTCGGTGCGTTAGTTAACCCAAATGGCATTACTTGAAATTCATAGTGTCCATAACGAGTTCTAAATGCAGTGATGGGAATATCTTCTTCACGGACAAGAAGTTGATGATATCCAGACCGCAGATCTATCTTAGAATATACACTAGAGCCTTGTAGATCATCAATCCTAGGTAAAGGATATCGATTTTTAATCGTCAACTTGTTAAGCTCACGGTAATCAATTCACATACGGAAAGATACATCCTTCTTCTTAACGAACAAAACTGGAGCTCCCCAAGGCGACGAGCTTGGTCGAATAAAACCCATATCAGACAACTCCTTGAGTTGTTCGGATAATTCCTTCATTTCGGAAGGTGCTAATCGGTAAGGCGCACGTGCCACCGGTGCAGCACCAGGAACTAGATCGATCTGAAACTCAACTTGCCTTATCGGCGGAAGTCTGGGTAAATCATTGGGAAATACCTCAGGAAAATCACAAATAATAGGCACCTTTCTAATCATTTCTCCTTAGAATCATTCTCGATCCCTTGAGCTAAGAATAACTCGTAACCGTTCCTGATGTACTTTTGGACTTTAATACATGAAACGATTTTCAGACGGGATTCACCTCGATTACCATCAATTACTAACGTTCTATTCTTAAGAGGAATTTTAACCTTCTTTTCTCCACATAAAATTGTAGTATCATTCATGGATAACCAATCCATACCAATAATAATATCAAAACTACCTAGTTCAATTAACATCAAATCAATCAGGAAGGAATGGTTCAAGAGATTTAAAGAGCATCCTTGCAATAACTTATTAGTTCTTACCAATTTACCATCAGCCAATTATACTTCGTAACTGGTATCTATCTCAATAGGTTCAATATCAATAAGGGCACTAAATTTGGTAGATACAAAGCTCCTATCAGCCCCCGAATCAAATAGAGCAACAACATAATGATTGTTGAGTAAAAATGTACCAGTAACAATATTCAGATCCTCCTTCTTAACCTCAACCGTCCCAAGTAGATAAGCACCACCTTGGTTGTTCCTTCCTTGGCCATTCTTTTTCAATTTTGGACAATCCGGCTTCTTATGACCCTCTTCTCCACAATTGTAACAAACAATTCCCCTCTTACACTTCTCCACCTTATGTCCTAGCTTTCCACAAATTCAGCACTTCCAGCAATCACCAGCATGCCTCTTATTACCACACTTTGGACACTTTTCATCATTTCGCAGTGTATTGTTAATCAGAGCGTTTGCATTTCCCCTCCTTTGATTTTGATGGCGATTAAAATTTTTCCTATTGTCACCTCTACCTCCACGATCGCCTTCACCCTTTCTTTTCTCACCAGCATGTGCTTCATCCTCATTGTCCTGAATTTTTTGTCCAATGAGCTGGTAAGCCATCCGAACCGCATCATTAATGGTCAATGGCTTTTACGATGTCACATCCCCTCGGATGTTCTTGGCCAACCCCTTAATGTATTGTTCAATCCTTATCTCCTTAGGTTCAACCAACCGGGGACACAACAAAGCCAACTCATGGAATCGATTTGTATAACTATCAATGTCCACACCTTTCCTTCAAATGAGTCAACTCTTGTTCCAACCTTATGATCACACTACGAGGTCAAAACTCCCGTGTCATCCACTTCTTAATTTCAGCCCATGGAGTAGTATTAGGAACATCAATGCCCATAAAAGCAATCCTCCCGTTCCACCAAGTCAACGCACGACCTCTAAGAGTAGCCATAGCATAAGTCACCTTATCTTCCTCCTTACACTTACTAATGCGAAACACAGACTCAATCTTTTCAATCCACGGACTTAATCTACCGCACCTTCAGTTCCATTAAAAGGGAGTAGGTCACACTTCATGAACGTCACATAAGTACAACCACCGACTTCAGGTGCATTAGGTCCAGATCCTCCTACATTTCCTCCACCATTAGTATTGACATTATTAACATTTACATTATTTCCGCCAGCTCCACTACCGCCAGCTCTACTAACGCCAGCTCCACTACCGCCAGCTCCACTATTGCCAGCTCCATTTCTCTCATTTGCCATAAACTCAACCATAGATGCGGAAACTTGCTCCTCTATGATCCTACGCACATCTTCCTCAGTAACGGCTCTCTTCGGCGGCATGATTCTATTATCGTACAATTCAAAGTATAATAAGCATTCACTCAATAAGGGGTATAAATAAAAAGGGTCGAATTGATAATCAAGGAAGAAAATATATATAAGGTACGAGATGGAATTTAAGACAAAAGATACACATTTCATTAGATCAGAAACAACCACTTTGTCTTAGTCAACATCCACATCATAATTCTAGCACTATACAACCTCAAAACTTGTCCTAGATCTACTAACCGACAGACCGATTTAGTTAAGGTTTTACAAAAGATACAAAGATACTACTAAAGATAAACTAGTCTACTGAGAACTGCTAGAAGGTCCATCATCATTCTTCTTTGATATCTTCCTCGGACGATCACAAGAATCATCATCATCAGTTGGGCGCTTATGATTCACTCCTCTCTCGACCATCTTAGCATAAAATATACTGTTCCAACCAACGGACACATGTAACTCTCTTTCTGCCTTTTCGCGCATCGCACGAGCCACACTTAAATGAATCTCCGTCGAGTTCACCTTTTTCTTCATCTCTGCAGACTCACCACTTTCCAACACAGACAATCTCCTAAATGCTTCATTCAAACTACGCTCAACATCACTCAAACCCAAATCAAGCAACTCTCGCTCTTTCTCACCAATCTTTGTTTTCGACTCCAATAAAGCAACATGAGTCTGAACAACACCTAAACCAATCTCTGTCATACTACCCTGGACTCGGGAGCATCTAAATCACGTCTGAATGCCCAAGGTGCAAGTCCATCAATATGACTCTCTCGAACCCTCGACGACTCTCCTATCACATGTACACTCCTCTGAAACTTAACCCTATCAATCAGTCTATTAGTAGTAATCCCATTAGTGCCATCAGGTGCATCATCATCATCCTCATCATCCTCTGAATCAGACTCAGACTCGGACGATTTATCACTAGGTAACTCAGAACCAGAATCAAAATCAGAATCAGACCACTCAACTGGAGGGGGTAAGGGCTCACCATCCTCTACATCATAAGGAAAAATAAGCTCCGCCTCATCATCATCAATCTCATCACCTATATCTGCCTCCTCCTCGACATCCTCATCGTCATCCTCATTACCTACATCATCTATACCAACCTCATCATCTTCCTCGACACCAACATTACCATTCTCTACTATATAAACCTAAGGGGCAATCTGATCTCCTAGTCCTATTTCGGGCTCAGGATCCTCAAATGGTTCCTCCTCTTCATCATCCATATCATCTTATACATTATAATCCACTAATTCTAAGTAAGGGTTATCATCTACGTTAGGTTCAGAAATAGCAGGGTTCTCTACGGGAATATTATGGTCTGCCATGACAAATCTGCATTATATAATATATCTCGTATTAGCATAAAAATAATTATTAAGTAGTTACATACTGAAACCACGATATATATATATATATATATATATATATATATATATATATATATATATATATATATATATATATATATATATATATATATATATATATATATATATATATATATATATATATATATATATATATATATATATATATATATATGTTTTATTGATTCACACGACTTATAATGATATAGAAATGAAGATGAAGATTAAACCAAAAAAGAAAGATTAGATTAGATGAAGGAAAAGAGAAAAAACAAAAGATGTGAATTCCTAGTGAGAAAAACACAAACGTTTCTCTCTCTACAAAACAAATGAAATGGAAGACACACACACAAATGAGGCTTAGGAGGCCTTTTATACTAAGTAGTAAGTGTTTAGGAGGCCTTCCTCATTTGTGTGTTCGGGACTAAATCCCGTTACATAAACATTAATAACTAAGAACTCTCGACACCGTTGAATAGTATTTTTCACGAGCTTCGCAACGGTATATTATATGACCATCACTTTAAATACGGCTAACAATCTCCCCCTAAGGGGTGGTCATGTAATATGTGACTTCACTTCGTTGGTGTTGCAGACTTTGAAGCTTGTTGCCTTGAGAGTTCTTTCATAGTTCCTTTCATGACTTGTGATCTTGGATCTTTGATCTTTGCCTTGACTTGATCTTGTAACTTTTCTAGCTTGTGTTCTTGTGTCTTTACCCACATACTCATGTTTTTAGTTGACATGAAAGCTTGTTAACAATCTCCCTTGATCATCAGAGCAGCGGAAGTCTTTGTCTTTAGATGTTCTTGAGCTTTCTTCAATAATCCTGAATATGTGGCCTTGAATTGCGACTCTTGAGATAACGCCACCGTTTACATTCCACCGGTTTCCCGCCGTTTGCATTCCACCGGTTTCCCGTTATACAGTACGAATACTGTACCTGTGATCAGGTAAGTTCAAAGAACTTCCTTGACAGGATTTCCAGCTGTGGTAGCCGTTCTCAATACTTGAATATATCGAAAGATAATTCAAAGTAAGGAGTGAATCATGCAGTTCCATTCTGCTGATTAAGTCGTCAATTCACTTTCCTGGAACAAGTCTGAATCAATTAAGAATCAAACCATTGTTGCTTTCCAGTTGACACAAGTTTGATTCGTATAGAATCGCACAAGTTACCTACCGCAGTGCTGTTTGATGATGACACTGGAAGGATTTCCATTCGTCACTGTAAATACTGAAAAGTATTACTCTGAATGTTCTGGCAAGATCATAAAGATATTGCGTCGAGACCTGGAACGAGTTTGAATCAATTAAGAATCAAACCACTGTTGCTTTCCAGTTAACATATGTTTAATTCAAGTGAATCTTACATATGACCTACCGCAGTGCTGTTTGATGTTAACACTGGAAGGATTTCCATTCATCACTGTGAATACTAAAGAGTATCACTCTGAATGTTCTAGCAATATCACACGGATAGAGCGTAGGACTCTGTAAATCATCGCTTGTGTTCTAATGATGAACAACAATTGATCTATGGAATAAGTGTCCTAATGAGATTTTTGATGAATCTCGTTGGCTCTAGACTCTATAAGTGCACGTTTATTTGGTGATCGGAGGCTGGAGCAGACTGCCACCTATTCAATATCTACTATCTCGGAGTGAGAAAGTTGATAGAAATGAGTTGAACTCCGTGACAATAAAACAAACTTCTTTTGAGAGAAGCTTGAGTAGGCTGGGAAGGGTTGTGCATTGCATCACTGGGTCCATGATGCCTTGTCTTCAGTATCAGAAATCATCAAGTGATTCTGATAATAGATGTATTGACCCGGTTTCTGCCTAAGTTGTATGGAGGGCTTCTTTCTTTACACCCTTTATCCTTACATTTCTTTTTCATTCTTCAACCCCTTCAATGCTTACCAAGACGTCATAACTAGCACCTTGTTGTGATTGTTCCAGTGCTAGCTTAAGTCATTAGTCGGCATTATTCCCGTACACTCAACTACTCCATCTTTCCTAAGGACTTCTAAGTTCTAATGGATTGTCCCTGGGAAGATCCCTCCGGTTCTGGTTGGATCATAGGACGAATACCTAACCACCTTTTGACACCAATATCATCGTGATTAATTGTGTTGAAGGGTATGGATATCGTAACCAGAAAAATCATTTGAAAATGCAGTCAAGGTGTTGATGAAATCAATGTTTACACCTTGAAAGTTTTCTATATCACCAAAAACGCTCCCCCTACATATGTGCATCATAAAAGGAGAGATTTTTTGCACATATTAGGAAGAGAAAGCACTTATATCAAAGATCTTATTTAAGATAACACATTTTAATCACTATTCTCCCCCTCAAAAATTGCATGAAATTGAAATTTTTGTGATACTAGTGATGAAACATGGAGAGAATAATGTGTCATGAAACTTTGGAACAAATGTTTATGAAATCATTATACTCCCCCTCGAAAAGAGATTCTATTTAAATAGGGGAGTATATGAGCACATTGTTTTGAAATACTTTGAAAAATTGTGCTCAAAAGTCCGAGAAAAACTGTGTTCATGAGCTTAAAACTTTGAATGTTTTGATATAAGCTCATGACCGAGAAAAATGAATTTCTCGTTGTTGAGGATAAGTCAAAGACTTTCCTTTATTTAGGGACCGGGTTATAGTCTGACATGTGACTATAAGCCATTATGAGAAGAAAGTAGAAAAGACATGTTTTGAAAGCATTTGAACTCTCATTCGAACTTTATGTACGTACCCGTGTCGTTATTGAACAACATTTCTAAGCACGTCCATATTATCGATGCTGAGAGACATGTCGGAGAAGAATATTTTTGGTATTTTTTGAAAGGTTTTCTCATTTTTTATTTGGTTTTTATAGGTTTTATATTTTTGTATTTTGATTTTCTGATAAATATGTACAAGATTACTGCGAATGTGCAAGACGTTCAAGTTCATCAGGTGTGAAGCTACGCATACCAAGTCGACGAACCAAGAATTCAAATCTGTCTTGAGAAAGAGCTTTGGTGAAGATGTCGGCTAGTTGGTAGTCCGTCTTAACAAAGAACAGTTCGATCGTTCCTTTTTCCACATGCTCCTTTATGAAATGGAATCGGACAGCTATGTGCTTGGTCTTGGAGTGTTGGACCGGGTTGCAGGATATGGCTATGGCTAATTGTGAATCACAGTAAATAGGGACTTTGTTAAAGTAAAAGCCATAATCCGTGAGTTGTGTTCTCATCCAAAGGACTTGAGCACTACACACGGATAGAGACACATATTCTGCTTCCGCGGTTGACAACGCCGTACAGTCTTGTTTCCTTGATGACCAGCTCACTAGCTTTTCGCCTAAGAATTGTGCTCCACCGGAAGTGCTCTTGAATGTATCATGACACCCTGCATGATCGGCATCTGAAAAACCCGTGAGATTAAAACCAGAATCCTTCGTATACCAGAGACCCATGTTAATGGTTCCCCGGAGATAACGAAAGATCCTTTTAACCTCCTTGAGGTGTTTCTCGGTTGGCTGAGCCTGGTACCGAGCACATAAACAAGTAGCATGCACAATGTCCGGTCTGCTTGAGGTTAAGTACATAAGGGACCCGATCATACTTCGGTATTTTGTAGCATCTAAAAATGTCCCTTTCTTATCCAAATCAAGCTTGTGTTTAGTGTCCATTGGAGTACCAATAGGATCACAGTTATCCATACCAAATTTCGTTAGAATCTCAAGCACATACTTGGACTGATTTATGAAAATACCACGGGGGGATTGGTGAACTTGGAGACCAAGAAAAAACGTCATTTCCCCCATCATGGACATTTTAAATCGACTTTTCATAAGGTCGGCAAATAATATGGAATATTTTGGGTTAGTAGAACCAAATATAATATCATCTACATAGACCTGAGCCACCAAGATGTCGTTGCCGTAGTGCTTGATAAACAACGTTGGATCAATAGTTCCTTTGCTGAAGTGATTTTGTAGAAGAAATGATGATAATTCGTCGTACCATGCCCTCGGTGCTTGTTTCACCATAGATTGCCTTTTTCAACTTGTAGACATGGCTTGGATGTTCAGTATTGATGAAACCTTCAGGTTGACATACATACACATCTTCTTTTAACGGCCCATGCAAGAAAGCCGTCTTCACGTCCATTTGATACACTGTGAATGATTTGTGTGCAGCGTATGCCAAGAAAATCCTAATAGCTTCCATCCGAGCAACCGGGGCAAAGGATTCTGCGAAGTCAATTCCCTCCTTTTGTTTATAACCTCTCACAACTAACCGAGTTTTGTTCCTAATGACCGTTTGCTCCTCATCCATCTTGTTTTTGAATAACCATTTCAGGGTAAGCGGATCGATATTGTCCGGTCGAGGTACTAACTCCCATACATCAAGCCGGATGAACTGGTTGAGTTCTTCTTGCATAGACTCAATCCATGATGCATCGGTCATTGCTTCTTTCACACTTGCTGGTTCCATTGTGCTGACTGATAGTGCATAGATACACATATTTCCATCGGTACGCAGCTGATTTCGTGTTGAGACCGGTCGTGAGAGATTGCCAATCACTTGAACCAAAGGATGATTCTTAGTCCATTTTTGTTCATGTGGAAGTGTATGAGAAACTTGATGCGAGCTCGACGGATCCACATATGGTGTTGAAGGCTGAGTAGTACTTGTGGAAGCCGCAAATGGATTAACAAACTCATGTTCGTTGAGCATCGCATTGTTTGCATTTTCAGCAACTATTTCATTCTGAAGATGAACATGATTAGGAATTTGCTGAGAATGTTGTTGAGTTGCGTCAGCAGTCGGAGAAGTGGTTGGAGTATTTTGAGTCACTATGGTTGAGGTTGACGTAGATGGTGCAGAAGTAGATGCTGATGGTGTAGATGCAGTCGGAGGTTCTTGAACTACCGTAGCAGGTGCAGCCGGGGCATTTTGAGGAACACCAAATGACGAAGGACCCTCCATATATTCATCATAAATAGGCCCAAATAAAACTTCCAAGTCACGTTCCGAAGGTTGTAACGATGAGATTGCTGATGGCGCAAATTGAAGCGCGAGTCCTGAACTTACGTGTCCAGAAGTCTGAACTTGAAGCTCGGGATGTGAACTTCTATGCTGAGAGGCCATACCCGAGAGTTCATCAAAGGTAACGTTCATAGTCTCCATTACCTTTCTTGTCCTTCGATTATAAACCCTGTAAGCACAAGCAGTTGAAGAATAACCAATGAAAAATCCAATATCACCTTTAGGTTCAAGTTTACCGATATCTTCACGATCATTCTTTGGATAACATAATGCACCGAAGACATGTAAAAATGAAATATCCGGTTTTCTTCCATTAATGATCTCATAAGGTGTTTTGTTGAAACGGGTGTGAATAATGGAGCGGTTTTGAGTATAACATGCAGTTGCTATAGCATCGGCCCAAAGAAATAACGGTGCACTAGAGGAGAGAAGCATCGTTCGAGCAGCTTCAACTAACGTACGATTCCTCCGTTCCACAACTCCATTCTGCTCTGGAGTTCTTACAGCCGAAGTTTGATGAGAAATCCCAACTTCGTCAAAATAAGCTTTCAATTTCTGATTTGTAAATTCTGTACCGTTATCCGTTCTCACAATAATGACAGGGGCTTGCAGTAGAACTGATGTTTTCTTCAAGAAGTTAATAATTACATCAGGGGTTTCATCTTTTGAAGCAAGAAAATGAACCCATGTGTAGCGAGAATAGTCATCCACAATGACAAGGACATACCGCTTTCCATTAATACTTTTGATTCTCATTGGGCCACACAAATCCATATGTAGGAGATGTAACCTATTCGTTGAGTTGGGAACAGGTTTGGGTTTGTGAGCCTTCTTCTTACTTTTACCTTGCTCACATGAAGGACAAAGATGGTCTTTTGTATATTTGAACTTTGGAAGACCGGTAACGAGATCATCTTTCGCGAGATGGGTGATGGCATCGAAATTGAGATGAGATAACCTTTGATGCCATAACCACGACTTTGTTGATGTGGCTCGGGCCATGAGACAAATTGGAGAAGCAGCAGACATTTGAAAAAGATCAATGGTGTAAAGGTTGGTGGTACGATTTCCTTTCAACAGATCAATTCCTTCAAGATCTCTTACAAAGCATGTATGACTTCTGAAAGCGACCTCCAAGTCTGAATCACAAAATTGCCCAACCGAGAACAAGTTATGTCCCAAGCCATCAACAAAAGAGACTCTGGTGATGATTATATTTCCCCAATGAAGATCACCATAGCCTAGAATTGCTGCAACATGATCATTTCCAAATCGAACAGTTCCCATGAAACGCCATACAAAGTTCTTGAGAAGGCTTCGATTCCCAGTCATATGTTTGGAACAACCCGAGTCCACGCACCAGAGACAAATTTCAACAGCCTGCCAATGATAAGAGAAACAAATATTTTGGCAACCGATGAAATAGGTTCCTGTAGGGTTAGAAGATAATTAAGCCGTATCACATACCGACGTTTCACTGTCAGTATGAGATCTACTAGTGTCGATAATTTTTCCACTACAGTCAAAATTTCTACCAGTAGGCAACCATTTAGAGGTGAGTCTAGGGCTACTAGGCTTAGCAAGACTTTCTGTGGACCCTACATGCGTACTTTTTGGAACATACACCTTAGCCTTAGGAGTGCGTTGTTGTTCACTGACTGACAGCTTGTCAATTCGAGTGTAACCACCATAATTCAAACCATTCATAGTCAAACCACAAGCATCATGACTAAAAGTAAAGAAACATTTATTACATTTAGCACAAATAACTTCAGATTTTTCATTCCGAATAGCAAGCTCAAAGTCATTACATTCAGATGAATTAGGTTTCTGATTATGATTAAAAAGCGATAAATTCCTAGGGTGTTCTTCTACTTCCACATTATTGATCTTGGGGCGACTACTTCTAGAGGCAAAAGGGACCCTATCATTCCTTGTATTGCTCGTAGGCTGTGGCCTTCTGCTCTTAGTGTAGTTGTTTATTCCTGTAGAAGAAGACACGCGTCTATTAGAATTAGCACTTTTTAAATCAATAACTTGTGGTTGAGTTATAGTGATCGGTTTTGTCCTAACGCTTGCTTTACGTTGTTTGCTAGGCACAGAGGGAGAACTAACACGAAACATTCCTGGGGCAATCACAGCAGCTTTCGTTCCAGCAACCTTGGGAAACGGTGTCACAGCAATACGAGTGGGTCCCGAGGATGCTGGTTTCTGGATCATCGTATCCACAATCGAGCTATATTCAGAAGTCTTATCTTTTAACAAGGCCTTTAACTTACAGTTCTCACAGATTTTATCAATAAGTTTCTGATAGACAGACTTACTTTGTTCAACAGCCCACTTATATGAAACAACAACAGATTCTAAATCTGCAATCTTAGCCTTAAGCTTCTGAACGTTAGCACCACTAGCACTCTCTAACCCTGACGAGGCCAAATTTGTTTCCGAAACCCCTCCTAACTGAGCCTGCAATCGTACGATAGTTTGTTGCATTTCATTGTGAGCTTTTTCATACGAAATCTTGTCATATTTGCATTCATCACATTTTTTGACAAATTTATTCCAAAGATCGGTGAATTCTTTATCCTTTTTAATGACATAAGATTCCATTTTCTCTTTCATATGATCAAGCTCAGTTTGGAGGTTCTCATTATGCGACATAGATGTACCTAACTCGACAGGGCTACTATCAATACAATCACGAGCTTTAGAGAGGCGTTCAAGATCGTTTTCCAAAACTTTGATTTTATCAAGAGATTCATCAGCTTCCTTCGTCAAAGATTTAAAGTCTTCAACAAAGTTGGCTAATTCTTTTAGAAAAGCGTTTTCCAAATTTCCTAACCGAGCATCAACTTGATTAATAATCGGATTAATATCGTTTTGAAGAATTTTCTGAACCTCAATCTGAACAGGTGATGTAAAATTACCTCCAGTTATTTTTTAATTAACAACACGTTTAAGGATGACAAAGTTATCTTTAAGCTCGTTTAGAAATCGGCGAGTGATACTCGGTTTAGGAGGGTCATCAGACAATTCCTCACTTGGTAGCAAAAGCATTTCAGTATTCGTTTTAGACCGAACAAAAACAGTTGGCGGGTTAACTTTCGGATAATAAACGGGTATCACTTCTTTATCAAGCTTTTGCATTCTTAAACGAGACTCTACAGCAAGTTCAGTAGTTTCCTCAGAATCATGCACACTAGGAGGATCATGCTCATCAGACAATAGCACACTACCATTATATAAAGTTTCATTAGTGGCTTGAACTTTCTTAAGGTATCCTGGATTAGGGGGAAGAGGACAACCTAAAGCCATTTTGTATCGAGTGTAATTTATCTCATTCACTTTTGGTGCGAGCATATTTATCGTCTGCATAGTTTGGCCACGTTTTACTAAAAGGTTGTCTAATTCTCTAATCCTATCCTGCGCTTTGCAAAAATCCTCAAGAAGCCCATCTTCTCGAATTTTGAAATCATGTTTTAGCTGTTTTCTTTCTTCTTTTAAATCAGAAACAATAGATTTTTCAGTTGAAAGCTGTTTATTAAGAGAAGTGATTTTATCATTCAATTCGCTTATCTTTTTAGCACTACTTAAGTGTAAGGCATTTAACTTCTTAGTGGTGCATTTTTCTTGATAAACCGATGTAGCATGAGCTTGTTCAAGTTCCTTGATTTTTTCATGATGAATCTCAAAACTTTTCTCCCGTTCCTTATATCCCGCAAGCTCAGTGGTCAATTTGGCATTAGTTTCTCTAAACTTATTATTAACCACCGTAGCATGATCTACATCCTTAGCAAGCTTATCAAATAGAGATTTATAATACGCATGTGTCTCATCAGGAAGGGTTGTAGGCTGGGCAACTTGATCTACACTAAGGTCCACACTAGGCTCATTTGAAATAATATTACTAGTATTTGTTTGATCCTCGTGTGTCTCAATGTAGGGCTCAAGCATCTCAGTATACTCTTCCTCCTGATTAGACATATTATATATATCATTATCATCAAAACTTGGGTGTACCTCAGAGGGACCGTCTGCATCATAAACGGGAGCTCTGTCATCATGCATTCCTGAGGTTGATGCTTGCTGTAAGTTTGCCATCAAGATGTAGTTGGCATTCACCTCTTCTTCCTCGTCATATTCTGCAGCCGAAGCCATAAGATCAAATTCCTCAGCTTGAAGTGGGATTCCTGCCTCTTCTTTTTGTGCTATGAGAAGCTGAGTCTGAAGATAAGCAGCATCCCTCTTCTTTTTGGTTGTGCAATCTCGAGCATAATGACCAAATCCCCTGCAGTTGTAGCACTGAACCTGACGATTGTTGTTTCCATTTCCCGTACCAGTATTCTCAGCCCTTGCAGCCACAATGTTTCCCATCTGGTTACCAACCGCTGGCACAACTATTAACCCATTCTGATTACCCGCATTCGGAACACCCGGATTTGGACCACGGTTTTGCCCATACTGATTTCCTGCATTGCCAACGGTCTGCCCAACATTCTGACCATATTGTTGAAACTGAGTCCCCGTGTTTCCAGCAACTACCAATTGGCGATCTTGATTCGCATTCATGAAAGGTTGAGCAATCTGCCTATTTCTAGTGTTCGAGGAGATTCTCTGATTGTTGTTGGTGGGGTTAATGGTGAATTTGAATGCCTTTGCAAGAAGGGCAAGACCAGTATTAATAGCATGAGTAGGATCAGTAATGTCATCAAAACAGGCAATGGGTTGTTGTAAGTAATTCATAGCAGCAGGGTGTTGATATCCATAAGCGGTGAGTTGTTGTTGTTGTTGTTGTGGCAGGAAGTTACTTGATGAGGGTTGATGGTAGGGTACCATGGGATATGACATAGATGATGGAGAGTTTGCCATAAAAGCCAATGGATCTTGTGTCTTGGCACGTCTTTCTGCCCTAACTTCGTTAGCTTCATCTTGATTCATCTTCAAATAGTCATAAACTTGAGTGTAGTCCACGACATGAAGATCCTTGGTTTGATTGACAAGAGTGACATATCGTGACCATTCAGAAGGAAGATTATCAAGAAATTTGATGTTGGCAGCAATTTGTGCAGGTTCATGTTTGTTTCTTCTAAGATGGTTCATGAGGGTTGAAAACCGATGATAATAAGGTTCAATTTGTTCCCCTTCAGTAGACGTAAATTTCTCCCATTCACGAAGCAACTTAGTTTCCTTTTCTTGTAAACCGATTTCACTGCCCTTCATCATTTTCTGAATCCTAAGCCACATCTCGTGTGCGGTTTCACAACTATCGACAGCAGCATAAACATCTTCAGGAAGTCCCATAAGAATGACTTGAATTGCTTGATCATCAGCGTCGAGTTGTTTGGATTCAGCTTCAGTTAATTCTTCATCTGTTTGCTCATGACTTGAATCAGCTACTGGGTTAGCATTCGTAGGGTCCCCAGGCACAATAATTGTTCTTCTAACATACGGAACCTTTTGAATCGAGTTGACAATCAACTTTCCCAGAGGTTTATATTTTGCATAACGAAGGAGACGACTAGCCCATGTAGTGTAGTTCTCCTTGGTAAGCATGGGTGGACGATTCTCAGTACCCGCGGCATAGATATCTTGTTGAGACGTCATCGTAGAAGTCGCGTGAACAACAGGATCTCAATTCGTAGAAAGCGTGTGGTGATGTTGAAATTCCGAAACTTCCGATTTTTTTCTCAGTCCGACAATAAATTCCTCAGTCCGACAAAACGGTAAGCTGAAAAAATTATGAATCGCCAAATTTTGAAATTGAGTTCGAGATAGCCAAAAACTAGTAGGGAAAAAATTTGATTTTACTTGACCTAAAAATTTTAACTCTTTTTCTTTTTTTTTCTTTTTTTTTTTTTTTTTGATCTTCGTGTAAACGATGTTCTGAAACTAGTCTAGATGGTAGCTAAGACTAAAAATTACTCAAACAAAATTTCCATCGGAATGCCCATCGTAAAATTCTATCGGAATGTTCTATCGGAAAGTCCTTCTATCGGAATATTAGATCGCAATGATGATCTGTCGGAATGCTAGATCGCAATGATGATCTGTCGGAATATGTTCAGATCGGAAAAACTTCAGATCGGAATCTTCAGATCGGAATAACTTCAGATCGGAATGTGGCTAAAATCAATTTGGCAGAGTAACGACTCAAAGTTCCTTAAGAGCCGTCGGAATCCCAGATCGCAAAGAACGATCGGAATGTCCAGATCGGAATAAGGTATCGAAATGTTTAGATCGCAAAGTAGAACCTAAGGTTATTGCGATCTGGCCACACGTGCTTTTTACTTTCCGATGGAGAAACTTGCAAGAATTTCGGAAAGATGAACAAACAAGAAATTTATCAACTTTTGATCCAAAAACTTGAGTTTAAGCCAAAACCAAGATGCCTAAATCACTACTACACGATTTAAAGAACGTATACGACTTAGACACACCAACCAACACGAATTTGGTTTTGATGTTTTGGCGAAAAAAAATCAAAATCACACGAAATGCTTCAATACGAATCCCTTGGCGAATGATACCACTTGTTGGATTGATTCACACGACTTATAATGATATAGAAATGAAGATGAAGATTAAACCAAAAAAGAAATATTAGATTAGATGAAGGAAAAGAGAAAAAACAAAAGATGTGAATTCCTAGTGAGAGAAACACAAACGTTTCTCTCTCTACAAAACAAATGAAATGGAAGACACACACACAAATGAGGCTTAGGAGGCCTTTTATACTAAGTAGTAAGTGTTTAGGAGGCCTTCCTCATTTGTGTGTTCGGGACTAAATCCCGTTACATAAACATTAATAACTAAGAACTCTCGACACCGTTGAATAGTATTTTTCACGAGCTTCGCAACGGTATATTATATGACCATCACTTTAAATACGGCTAACAATATATATATATATATATATATATATATATATATATATATATATATATATATATATATATATATATATATATATATATATATATACTAGCGTCGTAACCCGCCCAACGGGCGGGGTCGGTTCGTAATCTTTTTTAAAAGTACTTTTGTGTATTAATTATATATTTTTTTGCACTGTGACTCGTTTTATTTAAAAGAAACCTTAAGCGAAACTAATTTCTTATATTTGTAGGACTTGACCCACCCAACGGACTTGTTTTGTCCCATGTTAATATTTCGTTGTACTGGTATCGATTTTTTTTAATTTATGTTGGTTAAATGTAAATTATTGTTTGATATTATTAGTAATTGCTACACCCAAGTAATGTGTTTGGTTTTTAAAAGTATGTTTGTGTATCTGTTATATGTGTTGGTAGTGGCTTTCGTTTTGGTTTAAAGGAGAGAAAAAAGTTTTTTTTTGGTCTTTGACCATCTGTTTTGTCTCATGTTAATATTTGGTTGTACAAATACATTCAGCTGAATCTAGTGAGCAAACCGATTTGTCTTTTCAAAATCGTATCAATTTTTAAACCGGTTCAATTTTAATCGACTGGTTAACAAACCAGTTGACTTAAGCGATTCGGGTTTTAACCGCATTGGTATGTTTTAACATGTTCTAAACCGGATCTTCGGTTTGAACCTGTTTTTGACCGGATTAGTTTTTGTTTTATCTGTTTTTAACCGGATCAGTTTGGTTTTACCCGTTTTTAACCGGATCAGTTTGGTTCTAACCGGTCCGATCCATATCATTTCAATTTTAATCAATTAGTTAACAAACCGGTTTGACTTAAACCATATCGATTTAAAACTGGTTTTATAAAAGTTTTAACCAGTTTTAAAAGCAGAGGACCATTAATGTCTTTTAACTAAAAAATATGTGTTGTAAACTTTCTAAATTTATATCATAATTATCTACTCCGTATAAGATATGACCTTGGAGAATTATTTATTACATATATTACTTTTATGTATAAAGTAATATAACATCTGTTAAATACGAGGAATAACCTGCTTAGTTACTATTATCATCACTTTTTCACCTGCACTGATAAGAAAAAATTGCATCTCATATTCTAAGGCCATTTAGCAACTATATTATTTACCCGTTATCTTTGTCCCATTGTCGGATTTCTTTTAATGTCTTGCCTTCTTAGAATTTTTTAAAATATACTAAAGTACATATCGGGTGTATAAACCTTGGGTCAATTCGAATATCAATTACTAAGGTTTTATTCGGGCTACAGTCACATCATCCCCTTGCTAACGACAGTGTTCTATGGTTATCTAAGTCTAGCCTAACCTCTCCCGCAACCATAATTCCAATAGCACAACTATTGAGCAATGGAAATTTGGTTGTGAAGGAAAATGGTGAGGAAATATATGTTTGACAAAGTTTTGATTATCCTACAGACACGTTTGTCCACGGAATGAAATTCGGGTTGGACCTGCTCTCCGGAATAGATAGGCGGTTTGTCTCTTGGAAGAGCCTCGAAGATCCTAACCCTGGTCAAGAGAGCCTAGATGCTAGTAATATTCGTCATGGTTAAAGTGATTTATTTCTCTTAACTCCTCCCATAAAGATGCATTTCGTGTCCTTTATATACAGTTATTTTGGTTCACGACAATTTCAAACTATATCAAGGTTGTGTATACTTTGATTATTATCGACGACCATATCAAGGAAAATCCGTAAGGCAGTCATGATATCTAATGTTTTTATATACTGAAAATTATGATATATGACGAGTACATCTGATAGTCTCACAATCAATTCAATTCGATTCAATATGGAGAAAAGCATAGACAACCCAATCTTTTTATTCAGGAAAAAACTATAACTAAAGGTTTTGTTACAGACACGCTTTCTTGTAAAAAATGTAATTCCGAGCGGCATGTGCGAAATTCATATTTGAACAAACCTATGATATTCAAGATTCTCAACTGCAGCAGCATCCACCATAGATCTGTTTGAGACGTTTTGCCTTGCGCCGCGTCTTCTGAACGTTAGAAACCCATTAGCCCAGTGATGCTAATATTACACATTAGAAAGAAAACTTAACGAAAACTTACTTGATACCGAGATCGATTTGCTACTGAATACCGAAATCAAAGCAGGCAGTGTCACTGAGGTTCGTATTTAAAGCGCATATTCCTTAACATTCAAGTAACACTTACCAAAATATGCAAACCCTTGTCTCCGCTAAAACAAAAGTGACATTGTATGTAATCTTTTGAAGCAGACACATGGAAACTACAACTGATTTGAAATCAGCAAAAATATAACAAAAAAAGCTTGATGCCAATTATGGTAAACTGAAAATATGAAACTTGTTCGAGCTTCGAAACCAAGACTCGTTACTGGTGTTGATATAATGTTGAATTCAGAAAGAATTTAGACTGTATCGGAAATCATTTTATGAGCTGGAATTTAAATTACTCAAAATCGTTAACAAAGAGAGTACCGACATTTCACTTGCAATATCAGCCTATATTTGCACACACATGGCCGCAATAGCTGCTACCTGCATAAGCAAGACATGGATTTGATTATTGTTATTACTTTTTGTTTTCATATTAACCGACTCAAAAAGTGACATTCGGCGTAACAAATTTAGAAAATACCGAAGCTCGGCTAACCATCAGAGGGTGTTTGGCGTTGCATAAAAAAGTTGGGTTCAGGTACAGTTAAATAGATACTGATTATCATTATATTGTTTATAATGTCGTTGAACGTGCATATAAATTAAATCATTTTGTTCGAATGCACCAAACATTCCTTTTGGTCTGAGTTGACTGAATGTTTTCTCTATATCGATACATCAATGTTAGTTACTGTTTTTAGCAGTTAGCACCTACTGACTTCCGAAACAAAATAAAATCCATTTACGCTTTGTTTCGTTCTAAGTTGAATAGTGTTCACCTCAATAACAGTTTAATCAACAAGATGTGGTAAAAATTCTTGATTGAGGCCCTGTAATAGGTTTTGCTTCGTGTATCTACAATCGATGCATCCTTGACGTGGATGAGTCTCTAAAGGTACACAATTTTACCTCCTACCACCCTGCAACATCAAACTCAAAAGTTGAAAGTTGATCTGGTAATTAGGACTAAATATACTTGAATACAAAGACCGTGCTGAATATAACGAAAAAGATTCTATTAGTACAAAATTGAATTAACTTGCCTCGAAAGTAATTCTGGATATTTTGGTGCACTTATCAGATGTCCTTTACACAGTCTTGACCCATTTATCTTTCAGTAAAATATATTCATCTTTACCCATTTTAGAATTTGAGGTAAGGCAACAAAAAATGACCGTTTTAACAGCAAAGAACGTCAAATTGACAAATCTAACAAAACCATAAAGAAAAGATCTAATAAAAAGAATTATGAAAAAATATATATTGAGAGGGATGTAGGTTATAGTAGTTAACCCTTGCAAAAATTTACTTGAGAGTTTAGCCATACCTCATAATCAATGTTTAGTTTTGTGGAAAAAAAGAGAGTACCAGTATGTGAAATAACCAAATAAGTGTCTCGTGGCTCACATTTATCTCATCGACCTCCTTTTCACTTCAATTTTCTGTGCATAAGAGAAAGTAGAAGCATATGACTTTGCCATAACTGACCTCAAATCAGACAGTTTAAACTGCTGGCAAACTTGACCCTGGAATTATGAGAAACATCTTCCATCTTTGCCTCACAGATGTTGGACAAGACCTGCAATCCGATATGTTATTCAAAAAAAATAAGGAACATATTTTTCGGTGGCAATAAAGACTTTACATACCTCAAAAGCCTCCTACGTCACCTCTTGCCAGGTCTTACAAATCAGTGATTACTGATAACCTTGAGCAATCCGAAACAATGATTGTCTCAGCAGTTGTTGATCTTGCAATGGACGAATCTATCAGTAAATTGAAGTCGGATTGGCGTCGACCTCATCCTGGTACTAATTTCATCAGTAAAAAAACATGATGTTCAACTTCTTGAACATATTAAGAGAATCCTCAATGAACATCTTTAGCTCATGGAATATGCCAATTGTTAAAGGGGTGTTTGGTTCCTGAATTATTTGCTACAGCAAGAGAAGTTGCTTTTTTATATCATCAGTAGGAACATATTTAACTGCCTGCTTTCCCTTCGTCTTTTTCATGGGGCCAAAAGCCACAAAGTTGCTTTTTTTATATGTTGATAACACAAAAAACTTGAGAGTCTGGCCAGGGTATTTGAGAGTCTGGCAGTTGTAGTAGGTTCATTCAGCAAACGCAGAACATCAAGGTCAACAGCCTCCGCTGCATCCTTTGTTGCTTGTACTATAGCATAAACAGATGATGTGCTAGCGAATTCTTAGCTGATGAACTGACCAAAGAGCGGTTTAACTCGATCTAAATGTTTGATCCAATATGTTTAGTCTTCCTGTCATGGCTGAATAAGGTACCTGGAAATCGTTCTCCTTAAATATGGCCTTAGCAATATGTGGTCTCATTGCGCCATCGACATACTTGAATACTACCTGAAAGAAACGAAAAAAAATCAATAAACTACATTCGTGCATCCGATTTTTGTTGCATTTAGGTGCAAAGAGTACTAGGAAAGAAAAAAGAATCTAATAAAAGGAAATAAAAGTCTTTAGACAATCTACAGCATGGACAATCTAGATTGTGTTTTATCTCAAACATGCAAAAAAAATCACCGCTAAATCAAGATATACAAATTGAATGCAACTTGGTCTAATATGTTTGATAAAACAACTCCCTATAATTACTATTTAATATCTTATATGCTACTTGGTTCCTAGTTTTTCTACTTCATGGTCCTGATGTCGTTGCCTTTGGATATTAAGAATTGGTTCCGTACCAGGATTTACTTTGTATCTGCAAAATCAACTACCGTGAGCTGTAATCCTATAACATTACGGGTTTTAGTGGCAGTATGACATGAACAAAACGACTGGAAAAAGACTTGCAGTACAATACATTGAATTTTGATGAACTGATCTACTTTTTTACCTAAAGTTGTCATTTAAATAAATAATTGAAAGCTTAAAAGACCTTCAATTACCCAAATCAGAGACGAAGTTTTTGTAAATAGTTAAGTTACATGATAGAGTGATAGTTTGAAAGTGAGTTGTGTATCGTTTGTGTTTACTTATTCTGGTAAGCTGTAAGAGAACATCCAAATGCAAATGGTAACACAATCTGAACTTTGTTTTAATAAACTACATAGATACAATATTCATATTGTCACTGTATGTACAGTACAACCAATGAAGTTATCAAAAGTTAAGATATGGCCATGTACCAGAACTTGTCTTGCTAAGAATAAAATGCACTTCTGGTTCAAATCCCATATCAAGCATCCGATCACCTTCATCAAGCACCTGTCATAGTTTTCCTTATGGATCCCCTAAGCAAACAGCAAAATGACAACATATGCCAACTAATTTCCTCACTCGTGGGGTATTCGTATTCCATTAGCCGTAATAAGTGCCAAAAGAGTCAGCTGTTGCAGCTCCAATCCTGCACGAATCAGCAAACAACTGTTGCTGCTATTGTGTGTATTACGGGTCCACATGGTTCAATATTTTTTTACCAGGGTGACTATATGAAAATGGGAGGGTGGATGCATCTAGAGTGCCCTAGCAGAAGAAAATAGCTTACCTTCAATTATAATGCCAAATGTAAGCGGTTAGGAAAACTGTTTGTGACTTTTTCACATCAACAGTGCGAGTAGATTTTCAAACAAAACAGGTTGAACCTTATCATTATCTTATAAGTAGTATATAAGATCAAGGTAATGTCCTGATAACCTTTGTCCATTTAGAAAGTTCTGCAGGACTGACATCACGGGATGAACTAAAACCAAAGTGCATAAGTGTCTAGTTTCCTTTGAGATCATTTTCTGTACCGAATTTACCATTTAAATCAATCAACTTCAAACACACGCCTATTGCCGGACCATTTCTTGAACTGCATCCATCGTTTTTACACTGTCCTGATTGTGTGAATTCAGGATAATTAGAACAAATATGTTCACATAAAGAATGCAGTGATAATTCATGTATATACACAGTTGTAAACACTACACTAAACTATATCTTTCACATGACATCGCAATTGGCTATGTAGAGTGTTATGGAAAATATTCATATAATGTGTTTTCAAAAGTACTAATTATCTAATACGTTGGACAGAAAAGTGTTGGTGGATCAACTCAACCCAATCCAGCCCAAAATACTCTGCTTCAAACCATCACTTTTTATCAGTTACAATCCCACCCATCTGACAACTTTAATTAGAACTAACCTTTCAGATAACCACGGATATGAGACGCGGTATCACGTTTTCATTCAACGCAATGGGTAAAAAGTACATGTCTTGGTTGAGTGCGACCAACTCATTGCTGTCACAAAATGAAAAAAAAAGATGCCACACTCATTGTTGTCACAAAATGAACCAAAAAAGGATTAATCCTTTTATACGACCTTAAAAAATGAATCAATTATGTAATACCTAAAAAAGAATCCTTTTTTACGACCTTAACTTGCTACAGGGATAAAGAGTGGATTAAAAATAAAGGTTTCCTTATGTTACCACCTTTCACCATTATATATCACTCGCAGACTATATAAAGAACTGAAATTTAATCTGATGTTGGGGCACAAACTGTTGACGAACGACGACTACCCTCAACTGTGCACACTTTTATAGCAAATTATTTTTACTTATTGTTTTGTCATTGGTTTGCGATGAAAAAACTATTGTCATCTTTTATAGTGAAGTTTGTAGGTCAGGAAACCCATACATACAAAAGCTTGTTACCCACATCATGAGGAATGACCATGTGAAAGTTCATTTTCAAATCCTCTCTCCCACGGCCTCCTCTCCCACGTCCACGAGCCCTTTCAAATTCTTGGCCAACACTACCATATCCAAGGACAGTAGGAGGATCGTCAGATGAAACCAGTTACCCTTTATCATGTACCTCCAATACCATCTGTTCATTTATAATCATGTATCAAGTCTTGCTAATTCAAAGATCGGAGAGATACTCAGTAATTAATATAGAACATTGAATCCAACAAAAAAGAAATTCCAATCAGATACAGAAATAAGAAAAGTTAGATATGTTTCAATCATCAGACCAAATAAATTTCCACACATATTTCAATTTCTATTTAGATCCTCATATTTATCTTATACTTATGGTTGTTTTCTAGCCATGATTATAGCGTGTCTTATTGTTCCAGCAATAAAGTAAGACGTATACCAAGACAGGTTAGATAAGCCACCCTGCCTTATGCTTTGAAGTTACACATTAGTTGGAACTTTTGATAGTCATGGCAAAAACAGTTGCGTCCGTAGAAATGTTTTTAGACCAACATACATAACTTTATTGGTATTGTTTTCTAGTAATTTTTCTCTCTGATTGTGGAACATAGCTAATTGTTTTCTGCAGTCGTCAACAGCGGAGAATGCATTTGTGCAATTAAGATATAATCTGATTATTCACTCCGAAAGTAAAAAACCTAACCAGAAGCAAAATTTGTATACCAAAAGTTCTAAAATGCAAATTCAAACAACCCCTAATTCTCCATTGCTATGATACAGATAGTAAAGCCAATGTCCCAAACGGACCAGATAGTAAAGCCAATGTCCCAAAATTTGTAAGGATATTTACAAAGTAATATTTCCGCTTATATAGCTTGCTTATGGCTTATCTAAACACCAATAAACCTAACAATGAAGCCCTCCAAAATCTTAAACCTATCTTAGGTAGTGTTAACCCAAACACCCTTATAACTATATAACAAAATACTTAAGGAAAACCAGAATCGAGATAATTAACTTACTTTGATAGTGTCTAGTATGTTTTTTTCCAAATAAGTTTAAGATAATGCACTCCGATAACTATACTATGTAAAATGACACCCATTGATCTGGATCCTGTGTGAATGATTTGATACATGCTATAAAAATACAAATAATAATAATAATAATAAGTAGGGTGCAATAATTGATTATGAATCAAATTAGAGAAACAGATTAAAATAAAATCCGATAAGACAATCAATCAATCGTAACTGTGATGTTTTGATTTTAATGTTTTTTAGAAAAAAAAGATCAAAAAATTAAAGGATTTAATGAAATCTTTTCATCTTTTCATCTTTTCATCTTTTGATCTTAATGTTTTGTGGGAAAAATATAAACCGATCGAATCTGAATCAAACAAAAAAGATCAAAGATCGATTGTTTGAATCTGAATCAAACAAAAAAATCAAAGATCGATTGTTTATTAATGTTTTTTTGGATTAGGATTGGGATTCGTATGATTTTTCACTTGAAAACCCCGTAAATCTATATGACATAAAGAAATATGATTACCGTAATATACCACAAAAATCAGAGGATGAAAATGGCAAAATCAAATCAATATCAGCAATCAATTTTTTTATATGCTTGGAAGTTATACAATTAACAGTTTAACAAAAAAATTATGTGAGGAAGACAAGAAAACAAGAAGAGGATCAAAAGAAGTGACGGCTGTTTTAGGGTTGTGTGTGTGTTTTTTCTCGTGGCTAGAATAATGAAAAAAAGAGTATAAACCTATTATATATACATGCGGCATCAAAACGCGGTTTTTTCCAAATTGTGTCCCGCTTTTTGCAAACTGCGTTTTCAGACATTATTTTTGGTAAGTTTATGAGATTTTTTAGCTAACAAACTAATTCTATTGGTTTAGAAGTGCCATGTCACATATGACATGGATTAGAGGTGTGGTATCAAGTCATAATTATACCTATATATAATATAGAGATAAATTAGATTATATATCAAAATATATATCTTCTCAATAAGGATTTTTGGTACCAGGCGGAGATCTTCGACATCGTTATAGTCAAAAGATTTTTAAACATTTTACTCAAAATATTTATTTAAAAATATTTATGGTTAAAAGATTTTTGAAATGTTTTATTCAAAACCTTGGTTTTAAAAATCTTTCGTTCTCTATAACGAGAGCTTTGATACCAAACTGTAACACTCTCAAATTTCATATACGTACAGCGGAAGGGTCAATAGAGTGTTACGGGATAGCATAATAACTCAAATCATAGACAACGCATAAAAAGGGTTGTACAAGGTTAAACATACATTCACCCGAATAAAAGTTTAGAGTTTTACACAAGGTCCCCCAGTTTTACAGTCATAAAGTTTACAAAATATAGTTCGAATGAATATTATTATTAAGTAGTCCATCAGAGTCGATCTCCATCCAAGTTACCTTCAAGAACCTGAGATAAAACATGCGAAAAATTAATCAGCGAATGCCTAGTGAATTCATAGAGTTTAGTAAAAACCGTTATATAAAACAGTTATGTAAATCAGAAACACAAGCATAATATCAGTAATGACACCCATATTGCTAGTCAGGCAATATATTATAATTCCATTCCTATAACATACATTATCTATGAGATCGCAGCCTCAGTATTTACCATTATCGCTATTTATTATCGGATTATTTTAAGCCGCATGACATTGTTTCCTTTCTATAATATACAAAGGGTCGCGAGCCCGACAAATATATTCCCATCTAAATCAGCGTGTCGTCACTAATATCACGCTATATAAATCTTCTCATACATAAATTTGCTTACCAATCAATGTGGCACGACGGGGATCAACCGTCAAGGCGCGAACTGGGGTGATCTTCCCCAAATAGTACTATTTTATGCATAAGCGTCTACCAACTCCCGGTACTTCACAAATCATGCTAATGGGACCTAAGTGACATAACCTAACTTTTAATAATCCATTTCAATCATCCATTTGGGTCATACAATCAATCGGGTCCATATCAATAAGCATACAATCGGGACTACTTGTGTTCTATTTTTATTAAAACCCGCATGTTATCTCGCTCGTGGGTTTATAAAACATTTCCCAAAACATTTAAAGAGTGCGAGGCTATGAACTCACGTTGATTGGGAAAGGCGGGTTATCGGCAATTAGGATGTACGGTATATGCCTCGATCACAGAAACCTAAACAAATAATACTCGATCTTAGACTATGTCGAATAATATTTATAAAAATTGTTATGTATATGTAATGATGTCATAACATGATGATGAGTGGGGTTTTTGTTGGGAATTGTTTGTTAAGTGTCAAGTACCATTAGTGTATTCCAAGTACTGTTAGTGTTATGTAAGTACCGTTAGTATTAACGCGGTACATAGTAAGTACTACTACTTATAAAGTAAGTACTGCTATGATGATTAGGACGATTATATCTTTGTATAAGATATGTCATAGTTATAGTTAGAGTATATCTTATGTGATATACCTAAATAGTTAGAATATTGATAATATATCGTCTGTGATATAGTTATCTTTATAGAATATTCTAAGGTTTCTGGGGTTCCTTACTCTATAAAAGGTACATAGGTACAATGTCTTTCATGTACCTCATTCAAGTCGATTAATAAGAGAATCGAATAGTTAAAAGTAATTATGTTCTTCTGTGCTTTATAAGTTAGATTCCGCATAACTTATTTAGTGTTAGTAAGAGTGCTCAAAGTGTTTTAGTTTGATTACAAACTACTATACTAATTCTTAACAGAATATAGATCCAACCAAAGGGATCAACAAATGGTATCAGAGCTTGTTGAGAAACTCTGAAAAAGAAGAACACAACCCCAAACACTCCACACATACCAAATCTCAATGTCTCAACCAGATGGTGATAATGCTCACTTGGATGATGTTCAGAACCCTGATCTTGTTCTGCCACAGGGACAACCACAAGTTGTGCATCCTGCACCAACACAAGGTGCTCAAGCCGTGAATGTTGTAGCTACCTCTACACCAACACCTTCTCATACTCTGTCTGCTGTTAAACTCCCAGTTCTCAAAGGTGACAATTATGAGACATGGGCTATGCAGATGGAACATTACTTAAGTCACACAGACCACACTGTGTGGCAAGTTATCAAGAATGGGAATACACCAAAGAAGCTACACTGGTTTCTATACAAGATATGTTATGTTTTACCTGCTGTGACTACTGAGGAGGTACAAGCAGAGATCAGAGAATGAAAAGCCAGAACTGCTTTGGCTATGGCTCTTTCTAAAGACATTCTACCAAGCTTTCATCATTATAAGGATGCTAAAGATATGTGGGATGCTATAAAACTTAGATTTGGGGGCAATGACAAATCTAAGAAGATTAAGAAGATTGTTCTTAAGCAAGAATTTGATAAATTCTGAATTACCAGTATAGAGGGGATAGATGGTGGATATGGAAGGTTCGGCAAGTTGCTTATTCAGTTAGAAGTTTATTGACAAGTAATTCCTAATGAAGAAGCTAATCTAAAATTCTTAAGAAGTGTTCCACCAGAGTGGAAAGCAATGGCTATGCACTTCATCACAAGAGATGATTTGGAAACAATTCCTTTTGATCATCTCTACAACAATCTTAGAGCATATCAGATGGATATGAAAGGCACTGAAGTAAAGACATCAACTACTTCAAAGTCTAACTTGGCTTTTGTGTCTGATGGGAATAGCGGTACTTACTTTCAAAATACCGTAAGTAGATCTAGCAGCGGTACATACTTCACAAATACCGCTGGAGGACTTACAAGCAGTACTTACCCACAAAGTATTGAAAGCAGTCCAATAGTCTCTCAAAATCTACATGGAAGGTCTTCACCATTGTTTAGTGACAATGATGCCTTCTCATTCTTCGCTGGACAAGACAACATGCCAAGATTAACGCTTAATGACTTGTTCCAAATGGATGATGCTGATGTTGAAGAGATTGATCTTAAATGGCAAGCTGCTATGGTGTCAGTAAGATCTAATAGGTTTTTCAAGAAGACTGGAAGAAAAATGACTGTTGATCCTAATGAGCCATTAGCATATGACAAGTCCAAAGTTGAATGCTACAATTGTGAAAGGAATGGATACTTTGCAAGAGAATGCTCTAGAGATAAAGCTGAGACTTGCAATCAGAAGTCCAAGAACAGCTATAGAACCAGTCCAAGAATAACTGAAAGCTCTCCAAAAGGAAACAGCAGGAGTCCTAAAGGAACCAAAGCATTGGTTACTGTAGATAGAATGGTGAATTAGGCACAAGAAGAAGAAGAAGAAGAAGAAGAGCTTGGTTTAATTTCTCTCTCACATGAAGATACTGAGGTACATCCTTATTCTAAAGACTATGTTCTTAAATTTAATAGCCTAAAAGTAGAACTAGTGGAACAGTATCAAAAGGTTAACACATGCACTGTAGACGTAAAAGCTTTTAAACAGGGTGTTGCTAAATTAGAAGAAAATATAGTTTTGTACAAAAAGGATCAACAAAACTATGAAGAGAAAATAAGGATTTTGACTCTTCAAATGAGGGAAAAAGATGTGGAAATAAAAGCTTTTGAAAGAAAACTGTTAAAAATATCAACAGAAAATGAAGCTTTAAAAACCAGTCTTTGTAATGAAAGGGAAGTGATTAATTCACAAATGGGGTATTATGATAAAACAGGCCTAGGATATATTGAGGACCAACCTGGGATAACCTTAACTGACAAGGACTTATCAAAAGGGATTTTTGATAGTTCTAGTAAGGTAGATGATACACTTGAAAATGATAGATATGCTGAAGGAATGAAGGCAGTTCCTCCACCACTATTAGGAATTTTCATGCCCCCTTGTAATGATATTAGTATAGAGTTAGAAGAACCTAAGATTAATAATGTCTTAAACTCTAGTACTTTCTCCCAAGAAAAGACTATTGTGACCAAGAATATTGTTTATCCACCGTTAATGAACACATTTGTTTCTGAGGAATCTAAGACTAGTTCTGCTTCCAAGCAGGTAAAAACTCCTAGCAAGATATTGGAAAATAATATAAAACATAATAAAGTCAAAAGGGGTGGGCTAGGTTTTGAAAAAGTAAAGTCAAAACAACCTTTTGGGTCTTCTTTATGAAGAAAAGGATGTTATGTTTGTGGTAGTCTAAATCATTTTATCAAAGATTATACATTACATGAAGATAAAATTATGAAACAAAAGGCTACACAAAGGGTCATGAAAAACAGTAATGGGAAAAATGCACAGGTTTATAGGAATCAGAAACTTAAAGATGACAAACCTAAGTTTGATCACATAAGGGTAGTTAAACAGGTTAAAAATAACCCTACGAAAAGTTTTGTTCCTATGGTAGTACTTATGAAACAAGGTCTAGTACCTTTAAAGTCTGGTAAACCAAGTACCGGCAAGTCTAGACCTACAAGTACTGCTAGACCAAACTCAAGTATTGTTGGTTTAAAGTCTGTAAAACCAATGTTCTCCAAGAATTCTAAGAAAGTTTTTGAAAAGGTTAAAACACCTAGAAGTAAGGATAAGAACAAACCAGTGCAAATGTGGGTTCCTAAAAAAGATTAATCATGTGTTAAAGCAAGTACCGCTAAAGCAGTAACTAAGTCAAAGAAGTCTGAGCACATAGAGTCACCCTATGACTTTGACTACATAAATGAAACCATGAAGTATAAGAGTAAAAGTAGCATTACTGGGAATGCTTCAGTACAAACTCTTAAATGTGTAGGTCCCACAAGATCCGAGCCAAATGTGGCTTGGGTCCCTGTTAAAAACTAATGAGTTTTATTTGTGTACAGGGGCATCTCATTGATGAATTAAAAGATAAAGGAATAGTAGATAGTGGATGCTCAAGACACATGACATGAAACAAAGATTTTCTTGCTGAATCTGAAGAATTCAGAGGAGGTCCAGTAGCCTTTGGGGGTAGAAAAGGTAGAATCACTAGCAAAGGGAAAATCAATACAGGAAAGTTGGAATTTGAAGATGTGTTCTTTGTAAAAGAATTGAATGAGTTCAATCTCTTTTCTGTATCACAAATGTGTGATAAGAAGAACAAGGTGCTATTCACAGACAAAGACTGCTTGGTGTTGTCTAAAGACTTTGAGATGCCTAAGGAATCTCAAATACTACTTAAAGTACCCAGGCAACAAAAATATGTACACCTTTAATCTTCATACTATTACTCCAACAGGTGGTATTACATGTTTGCTAGCTAAGGCTTCTTTAGATGAGTCAAATTTATGGCATAGAAGGTTAGGTCATGTGAATTTCCAAAATCTTAATAGATTGGTGAATAGGAATTTGGTTAGAGGTCTACCTAACAAATCTTTTCAAAATGATTTCACATGTGCTGCTTGTCAAAAAGGTAAACAACATAGAGCCTCTTGTAAGACCAAGACTGTTAACACTGTGACAAAACCTTTGCAACTTTTGCATATGGATTTGTTTGGTCCAGTTTCTATTAGAAGCATTAGTCATAAGACCTTTTGTCTAGTCATAACTGATGATTATAGTAGATTGAGTTGGGTTTTCTTTTTAGCTCTTAAAAGTGAAACAAGTGAATTACTAAAGGATTTTATCATTTTAGTTGAAAAGCAGTTCACTAAACAGGTATTAATCATTAGGACTGATAATGGGACAGAATTTAAGAATGTTTAATTTTATGAATTCTGTAGGTCTAAAGGAATTAAGAGAAAATTTAGTAATCCTAGAACTCCACAACAAAATGGAGTAGCTGAAAGGAAGAATATGACATTGATTGAGGCTGCTAGAACTATCCTGGCTGATTCACTTTTGCCAAATACCTTTTGGGCAGAAGCAATCAATACTGCATGTTATGTGTTAAATAGAGTCCTAGTAACCAAGCCTCAAAACAAAACACCTTATGAACTCTTGACTGATGTAAAGCCTAACATAAGTCATTTAAGACCTTTTGGGTGTCATGTGTCTATACTAAATACTCTTGATTATTTGGGAAAGTTTGATGGAAAGTCTGATCCAGGATATCTTGTAGGATATTCATTGCAAAGTAAAGCATATAGGGTTTACAATTTGGAAACTAAGAAAGTTGAAGAAAATGCTCATGTCAATTTCTTAGAAAATAAACCCAATGTTCCAGGAATAGGTTATGCTTGGATGTTTGATTTAGATTATCTAACTAACTCCATGGATTACTATTCTTTGCAAAAGGATTGTCAAACTAACAATGCCGGTAAGGAGACAAGTGCAACTAATGCAGGTACTCAAGAAGATGTTTCTTCATCAGATGATGATATTCATGTCTATGTGCCCAATGCCTACTGTTACTCCCATGTCTGCAACTCCCAAGAAGCAAACCATGCCATCAAGTGATGATCAAGCCTCCCAAGAGCTTCAGAGGCTTCAAGATCAAGAAAAGAATGCTACATTTGTAAATAAGCATTCAGGAGCAGAGTCTTTTGAGTCACAACACTCAGCTGTACATACTACACCTAGCGGTACTTCATCTGCAAGTACTGCTAAGTCAAAATTTGTCAAATCTGTTGACTCACTAGAAGAGATTTTACAAGCCTTGGACGATGAAGACTTATATGCTAGTCCAGCTGAAGGAATCTTCTCCAAAGCTTCCTATGATGAGCAGGGTGCAGTATCTGATTTCAACAATTTGGAAACAGAAATTCCACTCAGTTCTCTTCCCACTCATAAAGTCAACAACAACCATCATACTACACAGATTATTGGTGATCCTAAATCTGCTGTACAAACCAGAAGACAACTACAAACCAATATTGAAACTCATGCACTAGTGAGTTATGTCAAACAACAGCAGAGAACAAATCATAAAGATACTCAGCATTGTTTGTTTGCCTGTTTCTTATCTCAAGTAGAGCCCAAAAACATCTCTCAGGATCTTGATGAAGAATGTTGGGTAGATGCCATGCAAGAAGAATTAACACAATTTGAGCTACAAAAAGTTTGGATTCTTGTGGATCTTCCCTCAGGTAAAAGAGTAATTGGTACTAGATGGGTCTTCAGGAACAAGAAGGATGAAAGAGGGGTTGTTGTGAGGAACAAGGCAAGACTTGTTGCTCAAGGCTATAGAAAGGAAGAAGGGATAGACTATGATGAGGTTTTTGCACCAGTGGCAAGGATAGAATCCATTAGGTTATTTTTGGCCTTTGCATCATATATGGGATTTATAGTCTATCAAATGGATGTGAAAAGTGCCTTTCTATATGGTACTATTTCAGACGAGGTATATGTCTCACAACCTCCAGGTTTTGTAGATCCTAAATTCCCAATAGGGTCTACAAGGTTATCAGAGCACTTTATGGTCTGCATCAAGCTCCAAGAGCCTGGTATGCAACCTTATCCAACTTTCTGCTAGAACATGGATATAGGAGAGGAACCATTGACAAAACTCTGTTCATCAAGAAGAATGCTAAGGACATCATTCTAGTTCAAGTTTATGTTGATGACATCATTTTTGGTTCTACCAAGAATACATGGTGTAAAGAGTTTGAAGCTTTAATGAAAGGAAGATTTCAAATGAGTTCTATGGGAGAACTAACTTTCTTTTTGGGACTGCAAGTCAAACAAAGGAACGATGGAATTCTTATCAGCCAAGATAAATATGTTGCTGAAATCTTGAAGAAATTTTCATGTATGGATAAAGGAGTACAAGCACACCTTTTGAAGCTAAGAAATCTGTATCAAAAGATGAACATGGAGAAGATGTTGACATTCATCTATACAGGTCAATGATTGGTTCATTGATGTATCTTACTGCTTCAAGACTAGATATAATGTTTGATGTGTGTTCCTGTTCAAGGTTCCAAGTTCATCCAAAGGTGCCACATCTACATGTTGTGAAGAAGATTATTAAATATCTTAAAAGTCAACCCAATTTAGGATTATGGTATCCTAGAGATTCCACCTTTGAATTGGAAGCTTACTCAGATAGTGACTATGCTGGAGCAAATCATGATAGGAAATCCACAACAGGAGGTTGTCAATTCCTAGGCAGAAGACTCATATCATGGCAGTGTAAGAAGCAAATCATTGTTACTACTTCTACAACTGAAGCTGAATATGTAGCTGCTACTCATTGCTGTGGAAAAGTACTTTGGATTCAAAATCAATTGTTGGACTATGGGTTTAATTTCATGAACACCAAGATTTACATTGATAATGAAATTACTATATGCATTGTCAAGAATCCAATATTTTACTCCAAGACCAAGCATATTGAAATAAGACATCACTTTATAAGAGATGATTAGGACAAAAAGCTTATTCAAGTCTTGAAGATTCATACAGACAACAATGTAGCTGATTTGTTGACCAAGGCATTTGATGCAAAGAGATTCAAATTCTTAGTGACACACATTGGTATGCTCAACCAATAACATGCTGCATATGTTGAAGGGAGGTAATAGTTGTACAAATTTTTTTAAATTTTATTTTATAGTCTATTTTTTGTGTTTTTGATGTTATTGCAGGTTCATAGAAAAAGATATAAGAGGTTACATTGTTAGTGGAAAGCATGAACTGGTCAATATTGTGAGGTACCGTTGTCACTCCAAGTACCGCTAGCACAAATCCAAGTACCGCTTATGTACCATGTACCGCTACATGTCCATTGTATCGTTAAGGGTCTCTTTTGTAAATTTGGCGGTTTCTTCGCGCTTGGGTTTGTTATTTACTTAAATACTTACTCCAATTACACAATTGATTCACCTAATCTTTTATTTTTATCTCTTGATTCTATAACCTTCTCTCTAATCTTTCGATCATCAAAAATACTAATGGCTGCTTTACAAGTAATCTCTAAGCATAAATTGGTTGCGAATCTTGCTACGAATGATGACTCTCTTGGTTTCCATGAGATGCTTGGTTTCCTATCTCGAAGTCATGTTCGCTTTGCACTCATTGTAAGTCCAGTTGTCTCTATACCCATTGTTGAACAATTTTGGGATACTGCTGTATTAGGTACTCGGTTTGATCAACCTTGCATTAAGGCTAGGGTGAATCATAGAAACATATATGTAACTGAGGTACTTCTACGAGCAAGTTTGAAATTAAATGATGAAAATGGACTTAGTATGCTTAACAATACAGTGATTCATGATGGCCTTGCAGCCATGGGCTATGGAGGTGGTAGGGAAAGACTTACTTTCTTTAAAGCTTTATTTTCACCTTAATGGTAATTGATTTTGTAACAATCTCAATTTTCGGATCGGTACAGCGAAAGGGTCTTTTAGAGTGTTACGGGATAGCACAATAACTCCAATCATAGACAACACATGAAAATTGTTGTACGAGGTTCAACATACATTCATTCGATAAAAAGTTTTAAAGTGTACAACAGGTCCCATATTATACAGGTCATTATGTTTACAAAACATAGATCGAATGAACATTTTTAATATTATGTGGGCCATCAGAGTCGATCTCCATCCGGATTACCTTCAAGCACCTGAGATAAAAACATGCAAAAATCATATCAGCGAATGCCGAGTGAATTCATAGAGTTTAATAAAACCGTTATATAAAAAAATCGTTGAAATCAGAACACAAGTATAATATCAGAAGTAAGTCCTCGTATTGCTAGTCAGGCAATATATAAATCAAGCATACATCTTAAACCGTCTATGAGACCGTAGCCTCAATATTACCATTATAGGTAATATTATTATCGTTATTACCATCGTGTCATATCAGATATTTAGATTATATAGGATTATTATTAGCCGCATGACATTGTTACCTTACTATCAAAATAACGGGCCGCAAACCCGACAAACAATTTGCCCATCTAAGTTAGCGTGTCGTCACAAAAATCACGCTATGTAAATCTTCTCATACATAAATTCGCTTACCAATCAATGTGGTACGACGGGGATCAACCGTCAAGGCGCGAACTGGGGTGATCGTCCCCAAATAGTACTATCATATGTATAAGCGTCTACCAAATCCCGGTAGTTCACAATTCATGCTAGTGGGACTTTGAGTGACATAACCTAACTACTAATAATCCTTTTTATCTCTTTTATTGGGTCATCGCATCATTCGGGTCCATATCATTAAGCATACCATCGGGACTACTTGTGTTCTATTTTTATCAAAAACTTGCATGTTATCTCCCTCGAGGGTTTAAAAATCATTTTATAAAACATTTAAAAGAGTGCGAGGCTATGAACTCACGTTGATTATGAAAGGCGGATTATCGGCTACGGGCGTGCTTCGGTCACAGAAACCTATATAAATAATAATCGGTCTTAGAATTTTGTCCAATGACTTTATCAAAATAACAAATATACATATGATGATTTTGTACATATGATGATGATCAAGTGGGTTTATATATTCTTATTTACTCATTTTTGTGTTTATGTATCGGTAACTTTTTACTAGTTTACTAGTTTTACATATTTACATGTTTTAGGTCCAATAAGCCTATTATAAGTTCTTTAACATGTATTAATTCATTTTATACTTGTATTATCAGTATTTATACTTTACATGTTGGGCCCAAATGGGTTAAGCCCAATAAGTAATTTTTATAAGTGTTTAACTTATTTAGTTAAATTATTAGTCCAATATACTAACTTAGCTCGTTAATTTCCGTATGTCATATAGTTCGGGTTTTATTGGTTTTTACTTGTATTAGATACTTATATATCAGTATATGACTTTTAAAAACTTTACATTAGACGGGTTTGATAGTCTAAGTTATAATTGGCGAAAAACGTTAATTTTACGGTAATAGCCGAAAAAGTCGTAAAAATGATGTTTATAGTTTTTATAACTTATAAATCTTATTCAACTACCATTTTTATAAAGTGTCCATTTATTTAAACTTATACATATTTATATAAATGAAATTTATAAGTTAGTGGGTTTTAATTTCATATTTTATACTATATTATTTGAGTGCTTATATAATAGTATTAAACATTAATTCTTCAAATCTGATTTTTAGTTTCATCTTCACCATTTTTATCATATCTTGAGTTCTATAATGAGATAGAAGCTAATTTTTGGATGGAATAAAAGTCATATTATGTGCTACAAATAAGTTAGTTATAGCTACTGCTCATTCCATGTCTAACTATCCTTAACAGTCCCTACAAAACAGACTATTCAGATTAGCACACTCATCTTGTTTTGATCATATCTCACTCATTTTGATGATTCCATTGCATGACCAACTCTCACATGTGTATGACATCTTATACTTACTGTAAATGGATTCCACCATGAAATTTTATCAGTTTAATACTTGGTTACTTACTGTTTTTATACAGCCAACAATTTAAGCATGATTTTAGCCTTGTTTCTTATGGTTATTCACCTTTTTAAGCATATTTATCAACACTTGATCCCCACACAACATTTTTATCATCATATATTCATCATATACATATACAACAAGAAAGAAAATACATTTTATCTTTACAAAAATAACAAGAGAAATGGAAAGGATGATCTTCTTTACCAACCAAGATTATATCTTGTTTTTGGATGACAATAACTTGATGAACACCAAATATATCTCCAAGATCATCAATCACCAAGATAGTTTGTTGAGAAATTAGCCCTAGGACACAAGCAAATCACCTCCTTTATTGTTAATATGGCCACCAATCAATCAAGGCTTCAAGGTTTCTCCATAATATGGCTAGATAACAAGTAACTTGTGGCTAAAAAAAATCAAATGAGGTGTTTGATGGTGTTTGTGGGATGACAACTTAGAGAGAGAGATGAGAGATTTTAGTTGTTTTTCATGTGTGTTTTGGTGGAAATGGTTTAGCTAGGATGGTTTTGTTAGTTTGGTGGATGAGTAAGCTTCAAAGTGAAGCTAACTTACATGTGTAAGTAAGTTTAGTGTAAGGATGCCACATCAAAGGATGTGGTGTCCTCTTTTTGGTCGTACATAGCTAGTGGGGTGGGATAAACTTGTTTTGTCGCATCCCGCTAATTTACGGGTATTCCTCGATTCTAGTTTCCTCAATTTTCGTGCCCTCGGGCCGTTTTATGAAAAACGTTTTTATAAATTATGAATCAACGTCACAAAACGAATCTAATAAAAATTGTCTCATCAAAAACGGAGTTCAAAAACGTAAATACGTAATCCTAAGGTTTCCGGTTTAGTCGTAAAGGACGCTAAATTATGCACGTAAGCCCAAATTTAAATCCGTAAATTGTGAGTTCATCAACCAACACAAAAATAAGTTTCAAAATATTATATGCGAAAATAATTCACTACCTGAAAATGTTAGATTGTCACAGCTTTTCCTCCTAAAATGGATCAACGTCCTCATGATCGATTTCATTTTGATGTCCGTTTCTTATTGAAATCAATGAGGTGCGGATATTTCTTCCTCATTTCATCCTCTCGTTCCCAAGTAAATTCCGGTCCATGCTTTGAATTCCATCGGATCTTGACAATAGGTATCCGAATTTGTTTCAGTTGCTTTACCTCACGATCCATAACCTCTACGGGTTCTTCGATAAAATGCAACTTCCTATCTATTCGAACCTTATCCAACGAAATTTTCTCATCACTCACTGCTAGACATTTCTTTAGATTAGATACATGGAATGTGTTGTGAACACCATGAAGTTCTAGTGGTAACTCTAGTTTGTAAGCCACGAGACCTACTCTAGATAAAACCTTAAAGGGTCCAATATAGCGGGGATTCAATTTTCCCTCGCTTTCCAAATCATATAACGCCTTTCCATGGCGATACTTTCAACATTACTCGGTCACCCACTTTAAACTCCATCGGCTTCCGCCGCACATCCGTGTAACTTTTCTGTCTACTACGGGCAGTCAACAACCTATTCTTAATCTGAACTATCATCTCCGTAGTCTCCCGGATCAATTCCGGTCCCGTGAGCTGGGTATCCCCAACTTCACTCCAACATACAGGAGATCTACACTTCCTACCATACAAAGCTTCAAACGATGCAAGCTTAATACTAGAATGGTAACTATTGTTATACGAAAACTCTGCTAAAGGCAAATGTTTATCCCAATTCTTACCAAAATCTAACACACAAGCTCTCAACATATCTTGCAGTGTTTGTATCGTTCTTTCACTCTACTTATCAGTCTGGGGGTGATAAGTAGTGCTCATGTCGAGATTCGTTCCCAAAGATCTTTGGAGAGATTTCCAAAAATTCGATGCGAATCTAGTATCTCGATCTGAAATGATCGATACAGGCACTCCATGCTTGCATACAACATTATCAAGGTATATACGAGTCAGCTTCTCCAGTGAGAACTGCTCTTTAACCGGAATGAAGTGTGCTGATTTGGTCAGTCTGTCGACAATGACCCAAATCGAGTTGTTTTCAGATGATGTTCTAGGAAGCTTGGTGATAAAGTCCATCGTAATTCGCTCCCACTTCCATTCAGGAATCTTTGGTTGTTGAAGTAGTCCTGATGGCTTTTGATGTTCAGCTTTGACTCTAGCACAAGTCAAGCATTGAAGAACATACATAGCAATATTAGCTTTCATATTCGGCCACCAGTACAACTTCTTCAAATCATGGTACATCTTATCAGATCCCGGATGAATGGAATACTTAGATTTATGGGATTCTAACATAATCAAATCTCTTAGGCCTCCAAACTTAGGTATCCACATAAGACCTTTTAAGCATTTTACTCCATCAGCTCTAACCTCTAAAGGATCTCCTTCTCCTCGGAACCCTTCATTAATAAAATTTTCTTTCTTACAAACTTCTATTTGCGCATTTCTAATTTGCTCAGGCAAATTATTGTGCACGGTCAAGACTAGAGAACGTAGTATGATAGGCTCTCTATCTTTCCTACTTAATGCATCGGCAACAACATTGGCTTTTCTTGGGTGATATTTTATATCACAATCATAATCACTTAACAACTCTATCCATCTTCGTTGCCTCATGTTCAATTCCTTCGGATCGAGAATATACTGTAAGCTTTTGTGATCGGTGAATACCATACACTTGGTGCCATACAGATAATGTCTCCACAACCTAAGATCAAAGACTAGAGCTCCTAACTCAAGATCATGAGTAGTATAATTCTCCTCATTCTTCCTTAATTGCCTAGAAGCATAAGCTATCACTTTTTCTCGCTGCATCAAAACAACTCCATATCCTCTAAGAGATGCATCACAATACACTACAAAATCTTCACTCCCGTCGGCTAATGATAAAATTGGCGCACTACATAATTTTTGCTTCAATGTCTGAAATGCTCCATCTTCATCACTTCCCCAAACGAAAGGTTTATTCTACTGGGTAAGCTTAGTCAAGGGTTTAGCTATTAAAGAAAATTCTTTAATGAATCGCCTATAATAGCCAGCCAATCCTAAGAACTGTCGCACTTCCGTTGGCGTTGTCGGTGCAGACCAATTCTTAATGGCTTCAACCTTTGCAGGATCAACATGAATTCCATCTTTGTTAATCACATGACCAAGAAATTGCACAGAATCTAACAAAAAATCATATTTCGAAAACTTAGCATACAACTTTTCATCCTTTAACAAATTCAAAATAATCCTTAAATGTTCTCTATGTTCATCTTCAATCTTAGAATAGATTAGAATATCGTCAATAAACACAATCACAAATTTATCCAAGTAGGACTTGCACACTTGATTCATTAAATCCATGAAAACCGCAGGTGCGTTAGTTAACCCAAATGGCATTACTTGAAAATCATAGTGTCCATAACGAGTTCTAAATGCAGTTATAGGAATATCTTTTTCACGGACGCGAAGTTGGTGATATCCAGACCGTAAATCTATCTTAGAATACACATTAGATCCTTGTAGTTGATCAAACAAATCATCAATCCTAGGTAAAGGATATCGATTTTTAATTGTCAACTTATTAAGTTCCCTATAATCAATGCACATACGGAAAGATCCATCCTTCTTCTTGACGAACAAGACTGGAGCTCCCCAAGGCGACGAGCTCGGTCGAATAAAACCATTATCAGACAACTCCTTAAATTGCTCAGATAACTCCTTTAATTCAGAAGGGGCTAATCGGTAAGGCGCACGTGCCACCGGTGCAGCACTAGGAATTAAATCGATTCGAAACTCTACTTGCCTTATCGGTGGAAGTCCGGGTAAATCTTTAGAAAATACCTCAGGAAATTCACAAATAATAGGTACATCTTCCAATCGTTTCTCCCTAGACTCATTCCTGGTCACTTAAGCTAAGAATAACTCGCAACCGTTCCTGATGTACTTTTGGACTTTAATACATGAAATGATTTTCAAACGGGATTCACCTCGATTACCATCAATTACTAACGTTCTATTCCTAAGAGGAATCTTAACCTTCTTCTCTCCACATAAAATAGTATCATTATTCAACGACAACCAATCCATACCAATAATAATATCAAAACTACCTAATTCTATCAACATCAAATCAATCGGAAAGGAATAGTTCAAGAGATTTAGAGAGCATCCTTCTAATAGCTTATTAGTTTTCACTAATTTACCATCATCCAATTCCACCTCGTAACTGGTATTTATCTCAGCAGGTTCACTGTCAATAAGGGCACTAAATTTAGTGGATACAAAGCTCCTATCAGCACCCGAATCAAATAAAGCAACAGCATAATGATTGTTGAGTAAAAACGTACCAGTAACGACATTCGGATCCTCTTTCTTCAACTCAATTGTTCCAAGTTGATAGACACCACCCTGGGGAATTCTTCCAGGTACAATCGCTTTCAACTTGGGGCATTCCGATTTCCTATGACCTTCTTCATTACAGTTGAAGCAAATGGTTCCCTTCTTACACCTTTCAACCTTGTGTCCAAGCTTTCCGCAATTTCGGCACTTCCAGCAGTCGCCAGCATGCCTCTTGTTGCCACACTTAGGACATCTATCCTCGTTGCGCGGTGTGTTTTTGGTAAGAGCATTTGCGTTCCCCTTTCTCTGGTTCTGACGGCGATTGAAATTCTTCCTATTATCACCTCTATCTACACGATCACCGTCACCCTTTCTTTTCTCAACAACACGGGCTTCATCTTCCCTATCCTGAATTATCTGTCCAATGAGTTGGTAAGCCATTCGAACAGCATCATCAATGGTCAGTGGTTTCGATGATGTCACGTCCCCCCTGATATTATTGGTCAACCCTTTGATATATTGTTCAATTCGGATCTCTTCGGGTTCCACCAATCGAGGACATAGAAAGGCCAAATCATGGAATCGGTTTGTGTAACTATCAATGTCCACTCCCTTCATTCTCAAATGAATCAACTCTTGTTCTAACCTAATGATCACACTACGGGGACAGAATTCCAAAGTCATCCACTTCTTAATTTCAGCCCAAGGAGTAGCATTAGCAACATCAATACCCATGAAAGCAATTCTCACGTTCCACCAAGTCAACGCACGACCTTTAAGAGTAGCCATAGCAAAAGTCACCTTATCTTCCTCCTTACACTTACTAATCCGAAACACCGACTCAATCTTCTCAATCCACTGGTTTAATCCTACAGCACCTTCAGTTCCATTAAAAGGTATAGGTTCACACTTCATGAACGTCACATAAGTACAGCCACCAACTTCAGGTGCATTAGTTCCAAGTCCTCCTATATTTCCTCCAGCATTAGCGTTCACATTATTAGCATTCACATTCACATTAGTACCACCAATTCCACTACCGCCAGCTCCACTACCGCCAGCTTCATTTCTAGCATTTGCCATAAATTCAGTCATAGATGCGGTAACTTTCTCCATAATAATCCTACGTACATCATCCTCAGTCACAGCTTACTTGGGCGGCATAGTTCTATAATTTCACAATTTCAAAGTATTAAGCATTTACCCAACAAAGGATTCATATAATATGGATTGAATTCATAATCAAGATACAAATAAGGCACAATATGGAATTCAAGACAAGATACACATTTCATTCGATTTGAAACAAAAGCATTGTCTTAATTACATCCCATATCAAAGTTCTAGCACTATACATACTCAAAATTTGTGCCAGGTCTACTACTAACAAGTCGGTTCAGTCAAAGTTACAAAAGGTACAAAAGATACAAAGGTTACTACTAAACACAGACTGGTCTACTGAGAACCGCCAGATGGTCCATCATCCATCGTCTTCTGTATTTTTCGGACGATCACTAGACACATCTTCAGCTGGGCGCTTACGGATCACTCCTCTTTCAACCATATCAGCATAAAACCTACTATTCCAACCCACATATATATTCAAATCCTTCTTAGCTTTCTCACGCATCGCACGAGCTACATTCAACTGAATCTCCTTAGAATTCACCTTTTTCTTCATAGCAGCAAACTCACAACTTTCTAACACAGATAACCTCCTAAAAGCCTCATTCAAACCACGCTCTACATCAGTCAAATCCAAACTAAGCAATTCCCGCTCTTTCTCACCAACCTTAGTCTTCGACTCCAAATAAGCAACATGAGTCTGAACAACACCTAATCCAATCTCTGTCATACTACTCTTAACACGGGAAGCATCTAAATCACGTCTCAAGGCCCATGGTGCAAGACCATCCATATGAGTAGCCTCTCGAGCACTAGACGACTCTCCTATCACACGTCTACGAGTAGCAATACCATCAGTACCGTCAGGTGCATTATCATCCTCATCCTCGATTCAGAATCAGATTCAGACGATTCAGACATTTCATCCCTAGGTAGCTCAACCTCAGAATCAGACAAATAAACTAGTGGGGGTAAGGGCTCGCCTTCTGGAACATCATAAGGGTAAATAAGCTCGGCTTCCTCATCATCATCAACCTCATCGTCTATACCTATATCCTCCTCGACAACCTCGTCGTCAATCTCATCATCTAAATTATCTAACCTAATCTCATCACCATTCTCAATATCAAAATTATCAATATCATTCTCTACCATATCAACCTGAGGGGCAATCTGATCTCCTAGTCCTATCTCGGGCTCGGGATCCTCAAATGGTTCCTCCTCATCATCCATATCATAATCTACTAAGTCTAAGTAAGGATCATCATCTACATTAGGTTCGGGAACAGCATGGTTCTCAACAGGAATATTAGGGTCAACCATGACAATCTGCATTTATATATATATCTCGTATTAGGATAACATATTTATTAAACAATTACATACTGAAACCATGATATATACATATATATAAATTAAATTACATATATCAAAATATATATCTTCTCAATAGGGCTTGTTGGTAACGTCGGAGATCTTTGGCACCGTTATAGTCAAAAGATTTTTCAAATATTTTCTCAAAGGTTCATAGTTAAAAGATTTTGAAAAGTTTTGTTCAAAACCTTGGTTTTTTAAATATTTTGTTCTCTATAACGAGAGCTCTGGTACCAAACTGTAACACTCTCAATTTTCATATCGGTACAGCAGAAGGGTCTTTTAGAGTGTTACGGGATAGCACAATAACTCCAATCATAGACAACACATGAAAATGGTTGTACAAGGTTCAACATACATTCATTCGATAAAAAGTTTTAAAGTGTACAACAGGTCCCAAATTATATAGGTCATTAAGTTTACAAAACATAGATCGAATGAACATTTTTAATATTATGTGGGCCATCAGAGTCGATCTCCATCCGGATTACGTTCAAGCACCTGAGATAAAAACATGCAAAAATCATATCAGCGAATGCCGAGTGAATTCATAGAGTTTAATAAAACTGTTATATAAAACAATCGTTGAAATCAGAACACAAGTATAATATCAGAAGTAAGTCCTCGTATTGCTAGTCAGGCAATATATAAATCAAGCATACATCTTAAACCATCCATGAGACCGTAGCCTCAATATTACCATTATAGGTAATATTATTATCGTTATTACCATCGTATCATATCGGATATTTAGATTATATAGGATTATTATTAGCCGCATGACATTGTTACCTTACTATCAAAACAACGGGCCGCGAACCCGACAAACAATTTGCCCATCTAAGTTAGCGTGTCGTCACAAAAATCACGCTATGTAAATCTTCTCATACATAAATTCGCTTACCAATCAATGTGGTACGACGGGGATCAACCGTCAAGGCGCGAACTGGGGTGATCGTCCCCAAATAGTACTATCATATGCATAAGCGTCTACCAAATCCCGGTAGTTCACGATTCATGCTAATGGGACTTTGAGTGACATAACCTAACTACTAATAATCCTTTTTATCTCTTTTATTGGGTCATCGCATCATTCGGGTCCATATCATTAAGCATACCATCGGGACTACTTGTGTTCTATTTTTATCAAAAACTAGCATGTTATCTCCCTCGCGGGTTTACAAATCATTTTATAAAACATTTAAAAGAGTGTGAGGCTATGAACTCACGTTGATAATGAAAGGCGAATTATCGGCTACGGGCGTGCTTCGGTCACAGAAACCTATATAAATAATAATCGGTCTTAGACTTTTGTCCAATGACTTTATCAAAATAACAAATATACATATGATGATTTTGTACATATGATGATCAAGTGGGTTTATATATTCTTATTTACTCATTTTTGTGTTTATGTATTGGTAACTTTTTACTAGTTTACTAGTTTTACCTATTTACATGTTCTAGGTCCAATAAGCCTATTATAAGTTCTTTAACATGTATTAATCCATTTTATACTTGTATTATCAGTATTTATACTTTAGATGTTGGGCCCAAATGGGTTAAGCCCAATAAGTAATTTTTATAAGTGTTTAACTTATTTAGTTAAATTATTAGTCCAATATACTAACTTAGCTCGTTAATGTCCGTATGTCATATAGTTCGGGTTTTATTGGTTTTTACTTGTATTAGATACTTATATATCAGTATATGACTTTTAAAAACTTTACATTAGACGGGTTTGATCGTCTAAGTTTTAATTGGCGAAAAACGTTAATTTTACGGTAATAGCCGAAAAAGTCGTAAAAATCATGTTTATAGTTTTTATAACTTATAAATCTTATTCAACTACCATTTTTATAAATTGTCCATTTATTTAACCTTATACATATTTATATAAATGAAATTTATAAGTTAGTGGGTTTTAATTTCACATTTTATACTATATTATTTGAGTGCTTATATAATAGTATTAAACATTAATTCTTCAAAATCTGATTTTTAGTTTCATCTTCACCATTTTTATCATATCTTGAGTTCTATAATGAGATAGAAGCTCATTTTTGGGTGGCATAAACTTCATATTATGTGCTACAAATAAGTTAGTTATAGCTACTGCTCATTCCATGTCTAAATATCCTTAACAGTCCCTACAAAACAGACTATTCAGATTAGCACACTCATCTTGTTTTGATCATATCTCACTCATTTTGATAATTCCAATGCATGGCCAACTCTCACATGTGTATGACATCTTATAATTACTTTAAATGGATTCCACCATGCAATTTTATCAGTTTAAGACTTGGTTACTTACTGTTTTTATACAACCAACAATTTAAGCATGATTTTAGCCTTGTTTCTTATGGTTATTCATCTTTTTAAGCATATTTATCAACACTTGATCCCCACACAACATTTTTATCATCATATATTCATCATATACATATACAACAAGAAAGAAAGTACATTTGATCTTTACAAAAATAACAAGAGAAATGAAAAGGATGATCTTCTTTACCAACCAAGATTATATCTTGTTTTTGGATGACAATAACTTGATGAACACCAAATATATCTCCAAGATCATCAATCACCAAGATAGTTTGTTGAGAAATTAGCCCTAGGACACAAGCAAACACCTTCTTTGTTGTTAATATGGCCACCAATCAATCAAGGCTTCAAGGTTTCTCCATAATATGGCTAGATAACATGTAACTTGTGGCTAGAAAAGATCAAATGAGGTGTTTGATTGTGTTTGTGGGACGGAAACTTAGAGAGAGAGATGAGAGATTTTAGTTGTTTTGCATGTGTGTTTTGGTGGAAATGGTTTAGCTAGGATGGTTTTGTTAGTTTGGTGGATGAGTAAGCTTCAAAGTGAAGCTAACTTACATGTGTAAGTAAGTTTAGTGTGAGGATGCCACATCAAAGGATGTGGTGTCCTCTTTTGGGCCGTCCATAGCTAGTGGGGTGGGATAAACTTATTTTGTCCCATCCCGCTAATTTACGGGTATTCCTCGATTCTAGTTTCCTCGATTTGCGTGCCCTCGAGTCGTCTTACAAAAAACGTTTTTATAAATTATGAATCAACGGCACAAAACGAATCTAATAAAAATTGTCTCATCAAAAACGGAGTTCAAAAACGTAAATACGTAATCCTATGGTTTCCGGTTTAGTCGTAAAGGACGCTAAATTATGCACGTAAGCCAAAATTTAAATCCGTAAATTGTGAGTTCATCAACCAACACAAAAACAAGTTTCGAAATATTATACGCAAAATAATTCACTACCTGAAAATGTTAGATTGTCACAGCTTTTTCATGCTATTATTCACTATTTAAGTTCTAAAAGTACATCTTTTGATCAAATACCTGCTGCATTGGCATCAGCTGGTGTTTGTCTAGCAAATAACAGGGTTTTTAATTTTTCAAAATTAGTTTTTGAAGGCATGACTAGGAATTTGGAAGGAACTAAGAAGTTTTTAATGTATCCTGGATTCATTCAGACTTTAGTTAGTGATCAAATACCTAACCTACCAGAGTTAACTGATACATGGGATGTTCCTTCATTCACTCTTGACCAAACAAGGCAATGCCTTTAAAGGAACAGTAACACCATTGTTTGCTCATATGTTAGCCCAACCTGCCAATCAAGAAGGTGAGGAACCTAGCAATGCTAGTGCTTCTCAGCAAACTCCTTCTCACCAGAGCTCCCATTCCCTAGAAGATTCACAATATTCTTCTCACAATGTTGGTGTTCCACCAAACACTGATGAGATGATCCACACACCTGATGCTTCTATTGCTACTAGTGGTTCACCACAAGCACAAGCACTAGAGGTGGTGGATGTTGCAAATTTAACTGCTTTGTGTACAAGTTTGTCCCAATAGGTATAGGTATTGCAGAAAGAAAAGCTTGTTAAAGACAAGAGAATTGTTGAATTGGAAGCTAGCCTACTCAAGTTACGGAACAAAGTGTCACCTTGGGTGAGGCAATATAGATATATTCAGAAGTCTGCAATCAAGAAGCAAAGATTCAGGAACTACAAGAAAAGGAAACTAAATGCAACCAAACAGGGGAGGAATTATGAAGGACAACCACCTTCTTCTGATAATCAGACAAGGATCTCTGGAAATGATATCAATTTTGAATTAGATGAAGATGTCATGGGGACTTATGAAGATGGAATTGGTTTAGAGACTGGTGTGGATGGACCTTCAAACATGGAGATTCAGCATGAAGAACCACATCCTACTCATGAGGAGCCACAAGTTGAAGAAATTTTGGTAACTCAGCCAACACCACCACCTCAATCACCACTTCAAACAAATTGGAGTGATTTCTATGAGAAGTTGGAGGAAATTACTATTCAGTTTCCTGTATATTCAACTCCATCACCACAATGACAAGTATGGTTTCAAAGGAAACAGACTTTACAAGTACTGTCTAGATCAAGAACGAGCAATGAATGAGACAAGACTGAAGAGGTGCAAGTTGATATGATGGCTTCTATGGAAGAAAGAGTATCTGGGGATACAAAAGTAATTGAAGAAACAAGTGTGTCTAATACTGGTGAAATCAAAATTGTTGATGATCCAAGTACTGCTAAGCCAACTAAGCTGACTACAAGTACTGCTGACATTGTTGAAGACCCAAGTACTGCTAAGCCAACTAAGCCTATTGTAAGTACCGCTGGTGATCATCCTTCACTAGAAAGTCAAACTCCTTTTGGAGAAGATGAGACTTTAGCCCAATTGCTGCTTGATTTAAGAAAGAAGAATTTAGTTGAGAAGACTAAACAAGCGAGGGTAGAGAAAAAGACACAACAAGAAGTTCTTGCCAAAAAGAATCAAATTCAAGGTAAGAAAGTTCAAGCTTCACATCCTACTAAAGGTATAGATATTCAACAGCAAGCTAATGAAGAAAGAGCTACCAAGCTGAAGAAGAAGCTACCTAAGATTGATCCAAAGGATAAGGGGAAGAAGAAATTATTATCAGAATCTGAAGATGAAAGTGATTCAGATGATGATATAAACAAAGTCATGTACAGATTTAATCAAATAGACCATGATGAGGAATTTTCTTATAGAATGCAAGCATAAATTCGTGAAAATGAATTGCTGGAAGAACTTGCAGCTAAGCAGGATTTGCTAGAAGCTAAAAGAATACAACAAGAATGGAACATATAAGAGTATGACAGGATTCAAGCTGAAATACATGCAAGTGAGCTTCTTGCAGACTCATTGATAGCTGAAGAGAGAGATGCATATGATGAAGAAGAGAAATCAAGATTGATTGATGATCTAGTAAGGGAGCAACAAAGATTCTTTGCTGAAAAGAGAAGGAAAGAAAAGATTAAGCCTCCAACTACTATGCAGATTAGAAATCAGATGATGAACTTTCTTAAGAAAGTTAAGGGATTTACTCATATTCAGCTGGTCAAGAAGAATTTTGAAGAAATCAAGACTTTGTATGAGAAAAATATGAGGACTGAACTAAATTTTGTTGAGATTGGATCTGAAGCAGATAGAAAAGCTTTTGAAGAGTTTAAGAGACATCTGCAACAACAAAGGCAATTTGGTAGTACTCTTAGAATTGAGCCAAGTACTCTTGAACCTACAAACACATCTCCACCTATCAAGACCACTTATGTGAGGAAGAATAGAAAGGGGAACGTAAGTTCAAGGGAGGAAGAGACTGCTCAAAGAATGAATACAGGAGTTGAACTCAAGATATTACTCAGACTGAAAATGTACAAGCAGTACATACACAGTCAACAGTACATACAACAGTACATACTGAGGAGACGGTACATACAAACTTGGAAAAAGGTTCAACAGAACTTGAGGGAATTTCCAAGGGTGTTAAAAGGAAAAGGTCAACAAAGACAAAGAAGAAAGCTAAGAGAGCTAAATCAACAGCAGAGGATAGTGATGATGATGAGAGCTTAAAGAAGTACTTGAAGAATGTGAAATTTGAAGATCAATGTATTGATACAGAGATTTTTGGAAAGAGAGCATCCATTGCTAAATGGATTTACTCTACAGATCAAGGACTTGAAGCTCATGGAATTCATAGAACTGATGGCACAACAAGAGTATTCAAACTTTTGGAGGATATTCTTCAAATTCTTGATAGACAAGATATTCAAGATCTTTCAAGGTTAGTTCAAGAAGCCAGTGCAGGTAAAACTAAAGTATTACTATTATACTGGGAATTTCTCTTTATGTATGAGCCACACAATTATGATCAAGAAATGTTGAAGGAATTAGAGAATCCGGTTCCTAGTTACTGGAGATATTACAGGTCATGTGGAATGCATATTTTGGATGTAGATGATGTTACATACTATATGCTGCAAGAGAAAACTTACCCTTTCAAAAGAAAATTGTTGGAAAGGATGTTAGAACAACAATTTGAAGTTACAGAAGAATCTGTTGATGCTTTGCAGTTGATCAAAATGGTTAAACAACAAATCAAGGATTTGAAAGATGAGGAAGAAGCTGAGAAAGAGCCTTAAGTGTTTGACTTTCAGTCACACTTCACAAATGGTTCTCAGTTCACCATGTCTAACACACATAAGAACTGGCTAGTCCATAAGTAAACGGTTTGTGGTAAATACTTATCAAAGCCGTTGAAAGCTGATAGTTTGCTAAAAACTATATGGTTCTAACTCACCTTGTTTCGAGACAAAGAGTTGGCTAGTCCTAGACAAACGGTACTAGGTAAAGACTTTATCAAATCCGTTGATGGTTGACAATTTACCAAAAATTGTAAGGTTTTCATTACACCTTATTCTTTGTGAATAAAGTATTGGCTATTCCAGAGTATACGGCTAACTGGTAAAGAATTTATCAAATCCGTTGATAGCTGGTGATTTGCTAAAAATCATGAAGCCAATACAGATTGGTGTTTGTTGTTAACTGTTTTATTTCAGGTATGAAGATTACAGGCAAAGAAGTATTCAAAGAAAAAAAAATACTTAGAAGGTTTTGTTATCGTTAAATCAAGACAAAGGTTCATGATTAAGAGTTCAAAGACTAAACTCAAGAAGACAATAACTGATGCTGCAAAGATAAGTGAATGTTTATAAGTCACAAGAAGATCATAGTTTGAAGACAAAGATGATACTCATGATGTTTAAAGATTATCTTATCAGAAGAAGATCTACATTTGAAGTGTTTGGCTACATTCAGTTGGATACAAATACAAATTACCAAGTTCAATCCAAGGATGAAGGAAAGACTCAAGACATGTATTTTTAATACATCCAGTACAAGAGAAACAAGAAGACAACAAGTTATCATTTCTTGTTTAGGGGAGGATTGTTGGGAATTATTTGTTAAGTGTCAAGTATCGTTAGTGTATTCCAAGTACTGTTAGTGTTATGTAAGTACCGTTAGTATTAAGGCGGTACATAGTAAGTACTACTACTTATAAAGTAAGTACTGCTATGATGATTAGGATTAATATATCTTTGTATAAGATATGTCATATGAAATTGAGTATAATGCAGTTCGTTTTTTCTCAGTTCTTGCTAATAGAAATTCCAACCAATATCGGGTTTTTAATTGTTCTTGGTTGTTAAGCTTGCTTGGATAATCTATTTGCTAATTCAACAAATGCTTGCAAAACGGAAAAATATTACCTACTTATACGTAAAACAAATTGCAAATACCACGTTTTTATTCAAGTAAATCTCAAAATGTAAAATATGAAACTAAAGGGACTGAAATTGTAAATTCTATGAAAGATAAATGCTTAAAATGTAAGTTCTAACAATTATAGGGACTAAAAGTGCAAAACAGTAAACTACAAGGATCAAAAATGCAAGTTCTATAACAAACTAACCAAAAGTGTAACAAACTAACAAAATGCTAACTGATTTTAACAACTTTCAATATATAGGGACTAAGAAAGTGCAAACCCTAGAAACATGGAAGATTAGCCAGATTTTCAAACTATTTAAAACTCTAGGGACCAAATGGCAATTTCCAAAACTTTTTAAGCAAAAATGGGACAAATAAGAAAATAAGCTCGTTTGAGCTTAATACTCAACCAAATTTGATGAGACAAATTGCAAAACGGTTAAAATCTCAAATAAGCTACGTGTGTCCAAGGAAACTTGCTAAAAATGAGAAATAAGCAAATGAGTGCTTATCAATAAGCACAAAATCAGCTATAGCCAAATCTAATCAGTCACAACTTGATTTTTCTATTGAAACTGATTAAGCAACTGATTTAAGGAATGGGAAATCAAACTAGAACGTTTTTCATCAAGAAATAAGCTCTAAAACTGAATTAAGCTAAAAATGAGCTTATGTTGACCAAGCGTTGACCAGCTTTTTTTCAAAAATCTAAAAATCTCAAAAATCATGTAACTCAACTACTTAATGGGATTTGTGAAGAAAAATTACTAAGTTTATGAATAGGAAAAGGAGATACAGATTTCCAGTTTACAAGTTACAGAAACTTGAGTTAAGTTGGCTATTCTGATTTTTGCTTATATCTAAGTGCTTATTGAATACTGTAGAAAATCCTCTTAGAATCTGATTCTTTATGATGTAAGCTAAAGCTGAGAACAAATTTGGTAAAATTTCATTAAGTTTTGAATGAGTTCTAATCAAATCAATATGACAAGTTCTAAAACCAATACTGAATGAAAACTGACCCAAACATTTTGAGAGCCATTTGCCTGTTTGACCTTGTTATTGACTTGTAAATGACTGAAAACTCTTTTATACTACTTATTAACTGCAAATGAACTCTAACAATCCAAAGATCAAGAGTTGATAACTATTTTTAAGCTATTCCCAAACACTCCTTTACTGATGTTTACAAACTTTTTACAAAGGCTTTTTAAGTACTGAATTAAGCTGACTCAAATGCTTTTAACTCCAAATTTAATACTTCAAATGGACTGATTTAATAGTACAAGTGAGCTCTAAGAACAACTTTAACCAATTAAGATGCTAGAACCAAATTCCAATTGAAAATAAGCTAAGACTTAGACTTAAACCAAAACTAAGATCAAGTAAGCAGGAATTAAGCTATAAGCAACCAAAATTCAAACAATTAGCAATTCAAAAACACTTTTATCAGGCAGCCATCAAAATTACTCTAGGAAAGAAAGCATGTAGTAGACTTGTTGAGTGGAACAAAAACAAAGGCTTTAGAACCTATTGTAGAATTCCTTTGAGAAGAAGAGGAGCGCTGAGCTCTCTTAGCCTAGTGATAACCACCACCTTATCACTAGGTAACAATCAATCAACAAATTCAGCTACAATTCAACTAGAAATCTGTTAGAAATACGTTTTTACGTATTTATGAAGGATCGGTCGCTCCAACGATAATTATGTAATGGGCTCGTGATCCATTTACTTTATGTATAGTCCATATAGCCCACATGTAGGGTGGGCTATATATATCCCCTCCTAGCATGTTAGGAGGGGTTGTTGATTACCATTTCACACTTAATCACATTTCCATCTTTTCTTTCTCTCTCTACATTTCCCCTTTTCTCTCCTTTCTCTCTCTAATCCTTCATCTCTTTCCTTCATTTCCTTATGATTATCATCTAAATCAATCATCTAAATCCACCAAATCCATGATATAGAATAGGCCATTAATCTCGTAGACCTTCAATTGGTATCAGAGCCATGGTTAGTTTGGTTTATTCTTCTTTTATCTCTTTTTGATTTTGGTGGGTTTTGATTTAATCATGCTTAAACTTTAAAAAGTTTGTATTTTTTATAAAAAGTTTGTGTTTTTATGTGTTAAATCATGTCAAATCTTCAAATTTATTTACTTTTTAGATAAAAATCACAAATTTTTATATAAAAATCAAAAATTTCTTTATAAAATCTTAAAAAGTTTGTGTTTTTATAAAAAGTTGGTGTTTTTTATAAAAGTTTGTGTTTTTCTCTTTTTAATTTTGTATTTTTTTTTATTAAATCCTTCTATTTTGATTACTTTTTTTGTTTGAATCAATTTTTTGTTATTTTTTTATCAGTTATATCCTTTTAATCAGTGTTTTATTTTAATCAGTTTTCAGTTGTTATTATCCGTTTATCAGTTTTCATCAGTTATCAGTTATAATTTTTCTATTATTAGTTTTCTAAATTTTTTATCAATTTTATCACTTTTTATTTTTTTTTAATTTTTTTTTTTTTTTAATCAGTTTTTTATAAAAAAAAAAATAAATTTTTAATCAGTTGTGTTGTTTGTCAGATATCTGTTATCATTTTTCGTTTATCAGTTTTATTATTTTTTTTTTTTACTTTCTTAAGTTTTGGTCGAATTGTCAAGTTTTGTCCAGTTATCTTCTGTCCATTTGTCCAAGTATCTCAGTCCCATCAAAACTATTCCTAATGTTCAGAGTCTAAAAGTTCCGAATCAAACCGCGAGTTCCGAATGAACAAAAAATGTTCCGGGTGAAGTAAAAGTTCCGGATGAAGAAAAAAACTTCCGAATCAATTGTTTTGAAAAACTTCCGAATCAATCTTTAAAAAACTTCCGATTCGGAACTCTTCCGAATGAACAAAACATCCGAATGAACCAAACATCCGAATGAACAAAACATCCGAATGAACAAAACATCCGAATGAACAAGACATCCGAATGAACAAAACATCCGAATGAATGACACTTCCGAATGAACAAAACATCCGAATGAAGACCATTCAAACATAACGGGAACATTTTTTTTTTGACTCGACTCATTTACCCAACCAAAGACTCGTCAACTGAACACTCGACTCGATTCTTCACCCCACCACCACACCCACCCTCGACTCCAAGACGTTCATAAACACACTCGAACAACACCCCCTCACAACCCTCAACACCCCTCAAACTCACAGACCTGACTCGACCCACCAATTTTAATCATACCTAAAACAACTTGACTCCCACAACACTTGACTCACCCTGATCTCAGATTTTTTTCAAATCGTGTTAATTAATCAATGAAAGATCTCTATAGATCCACATTCACGTTTGAATACTCATCACTGATCGTGTGAAGCCGCTGCTTGTGTTTAATTTTCGAACTCATCAAGCAAGATGATGATCATCTGATTGAATCAAGATCACAACCACTCTTCAACAAAACTCTCAATTCTTATTTCCCTCACTCAACTCCCAAACAAAACCACTCGAACCCCTCACAGCCCCGACTCAAACAACACACCCTCACACCACTCCACCCACATCCGACTCCCTCTCGACTCGAACATCACAGAGAACGACACTACAGAAGAGAGAGAGACTCAAAAACATAAAAAAGAACACCTTACCCGAGACCTTTATACAAAGATCTTGAAGCAATAACTTCTGCATCTTCTTGTTTGGTTTGAATTGTTAAGGCGTGTGATTGGGTGTTGTGTAGATTTATGTTTAAGAATAATTTTGGTGAGATTAGGTTTTAGTGACATTAGGTGTGAAAGAAGTATTGAGATTTGTGGGAGAGAGAGAGAGAAACGCAGAGGAAGGAGTATTGAGATTAGGTTATGTGAGGAAGGAGTATTGTTTTGGTGAGATAAACGCAGAGGAAGTATTGAGATTTGTGTGACGGAGATATCTAAGTATTCTTAAGAGTCGGTTGAATTTTTTATCTATTTATTTAAAGCAGACGGAGAAAACAAAGCAGGTTGAATTTTTTTATCAATATTAAATTTGACGGAGTTTACAAAGTAAGGGTGCACGGTTTATAACTCTGCCACGTCATCAAATCCAATTTGGGACACGTCTTTATTTTTTTTTTATTTTTTTTAGTAACGTGATAATTTTTAGATTATGTTTTCTTAAAGTTAATTTTTAAAAGTTTAAATATCACATTTTATTTTAAAAATATCACATTTTATTTTTTTTGTATTTTTTTGTCACTTTTATATTTTTATTTTGTCACTTTTATATTTTTAGCATTTTGTTTAGTAATTTTTAGCAAATACGGATTTTTGATCGGGTTTATCAACGTTTGAGCAAACAGCAATTCTTTTTGAACCGGGAAAAGATTTATATCATCCATCGTTGATTTTTAAAAGTTTTTTTTACGGATCCTTCGAAGTTCCTTCACGACTTGGTAAATTCCGAAAACAACTATAATCACGATCATTTTTCATCATAATTAAAGGGAGTATTGGATTCCGATTTGTTTTATCAAACGGTTGAGTCGACAAAAAATTTCTTGAGCTGACAATTGAGTTGTCATTCATCGACTTTCAATGGATTTCTTGAATTCGACATCGAACAAGGGAGAATTACATAAAGTGCAAGCCAACGCGAGAGAAAGTGGTATAACTTCATTTCAAATGCTCCAGTCTCATCCTGTCACTCTTTCGGGGATTCAAGGAGGGAGCGAATTTGTGACAATCTTTGGACAAGATCGTCATATATTCATCGACTCCATTTTTACCACTTTGACCCAACTCGCCGAGCAACTCAACCATGGAAACTTTAATCACTCTGCATCGGTACTTGTATATAAGGCTCTTGTGACACACCTCACGCCTTTCCTCCAATTTAATATCATCAAGCCTGAAAGTTCCATGATTTGCCAATCGTTTCTTCGAGATACACATATCGAGCTTCGAGTTTTCCGTGATACGATTTTGAAACTCATGTCATCGGTCTCGTCTTCGATATATCAAAGATCACAACTTCAGCAAGTGTATGTTAATGGAGTGCAAGAATCAATGACGCAGATGCAAGAGGATAATGGTCATACGGTTGACAACTTGGAGCCTAACGATGGCACGAGCAAAGACTCAGGAGGACAACATGATGCCAGTGGCACGTCAGGGAATGTTCACGAGATTTCTCTTGATGACACCTTACCCATTTATGACGCAGAGCCTGCAAACATGGTACAATGTAATGTGGTTTATGATGTATATGCTGATGACATATATTGAGCATTCTGAACCTAGTTATGACAAACATGGGATGGACAAGAGTGATAGAAATACCACTTATGATTCATCCAATGTGAGTCATAATGGGGGAGAAAGTGTTCAAAATGCTACAGTTCATCATGATAAATGCTTTATAACTGCCTCGTTAACTGATTCTGATTCTAAGATAAAGAGCTCGAAACGATCGTAGCTCGACAATCACAAGATCTTGAGGATGCCAAACTTGAATTTTCTAAGAAAACGGTCAAATTTGAAACATACTTTGAAAAACTTGAAAAATCAAACGTTGTTCTTGAAAGAAAATTGGATCAAACTGTTTTAGATTCTAAAGCTGAAAAGGATAATCTTTTGAAACAAATTCAACTGCTTGAATCTAAGTTGGCATCCCAAGATAACTTGCTCAAAGAGAATGAGACTTTAAAGGCCCAAGTACAGGAAAAGGTTTTTGCTATAGCTGCGTTGAAAAACGAGTTAAGGAAAAGTAAAGGATCTAGTGTGGACACTAAGCTTGAAAAACCATCAATCTTGGGGAAACCGCCTACAAATCAGTTCGTCAGACAACCGATTGTCAGACAACCTACTGCATTTAGATCCGAGCGACCACAATCCTCGAGACCGCGGTTTGCCTCCCAAGTTGATTTGGTTCATCTTATTAGACCAGTCACTCCAACAACTAGGCCCAATGTGATCACTCCAGCTTTAGCAAGACCAAATCATATGATTGCCTCTAGTTTCCCTAAAAATACCAAGACCACGTCTAGAACTAGTTCAAATGACGCTTGCCATGAATCTGATCTTAGGGAAGCTAAGCAAAAGACACATGTAAGAGATAGGAATTTCAAACCTAGTCAGATGCCTTCTAGTTTACCCAACACTGCTAACCGTAGCATGTCCAATCCTAGGAGCATCAATCAATCATCTAGGGATTCTAGATCTTACTCGGACATTAAATATGCTACGTGTAAAACATGTAGAAAATGTGTCTTTACGGCAAATCATGATTCCTGTATCAAAAAATTGCTTAATAAGGTGAACTCCCGTGCTAGACTTAAATCCCAGTGGGTTGCTAAAATCAAACCCGTTGGCAAAATATGGCACCCCACTGGTAGAACTTTCACTCTTGTAGGAAACGAGTGCCCTTTAACTAGGATAGTCTCTGATTCTACGAAGACTACTAGGGAGGAAATTGCAAAGGATGATACATCACTTAAGCCTGAACTTAAGGTTTTCTATAAAAGGAAACGTTTGCCAACTAAGACAAGTGAATCATCCCCTCAGGCCACCTCTGACACAAGTAAAGCCAACTGTGAACCCCCACGTGCTTCAAAAATAGATATCTCTAACCCATGCAAAAGTATACAAACTCCTAATGAGAATGCAGGTACCAAAGTTGATGTTCCAAAAGAACGAAGCGGTCCAATCGTTGTGTACCGTTCAACTAAGGACACTCTTAGAGTTTGGTTGCTGAAGAAGCAGATATCAGAGAAACAAATGTCTCAGGGGATTCATGGTTAAGCTGCAATACAAGGACTTACAGTCACATAACAGACTGTAACTCGATCTCCAAAGACAGGAAAGTTCATCCCGATGATGACTTATCCTAAAAACGAGAAATTCATTTTTCTCGGGCATGAGCTTATGTTAAAAACATTCCACGTTTTTAAGCTCATGCACAAGGACTTATAGTCACATCACAGACTATAACTCGCTCTTCAAATAAAGGAAAGTTTATCGCCGATGATAAACTTATCCTTACAACGAGAAATTAAATTTTTCTCGGACACGAGCTTACATTAAAACCATTCAAAGGTTTTAAGCTCGTGTATATGACTTACAGTTAAATGTCAGACTGTAACTCGAACTTAAAATAAAGGAAAGTTTTTCGTTTATGATAACTGATCCTCTTAACGAGAAATTCACCTTTCTCGGTCATGAGCTTGTATTGAAACATTCGAAGTTTTAAGCTCAGAAAGGAAAGTGTATCTTTTGAATAAGAGAACTTTTCCTCGTAACGAGAAATTAACCTTTCTCGGTCATGAGCTTTCCGTTAAAACAGTCAAAGTTTTCAAGCTCATGAACACGACTTCTAAGTAAATGTCAGCTTAGGACTCGTTCTTCAGATAAAAGGAAAGTTTATCGCCGATGATAAACTTATCCTCAACAACGGGAAGTTCACAACTTCTCGGACTTGAGCTCGCTTTTAAGATATTCAACATCTTAAGCTCAAGTAATTGTTTTTCAAAACTTTGAACACAATTTTTTCGAGAATTTCTCAAAAGGTTTTTCTAAATCTTTCAAAATTGTGTGTTCAAAAACGTTTTGATAAAACAAGCATGTCTTCTGGAATCGATAATATTTACGAACCTAGAAATGTCATTCAATAATGACACGGGGTTGTAAATAAAGTTCGAGCAGAAGTTCAAACTTTTAAAACATGCTCGAAATGGTTTGCTATTATTTCAGATAGCAACCCGCTTTTCATAATCAAGTCAAGCATTTCACCGGAAAGCTTTGACTCAACAACGGGAATTAATTTTCTCGGGGACGTGACGAGGTGACCAACATTCGTGAACAAGAACCATGTGAATCTTTCATATGATGTTCTCCATCATTCAGGTCCAACCTCGTAAATTGCTAATCTTGTGAATTCATTATCATATATGATCTTTGCACGTAATGAATACCTTACACTTGTGTTTAAAGGTATTTAATTTACGTTTCAGCACACCCTCATTAATTTGAGGGGGAGCTTGTGTAATTCATGAAGATAATTGGACTTGCATTTTTCTTCCCAAATTTTCTTAAAATGCTATTAAATCAATTGATATTAAAAACATCGATTGGGTTAATATTTTTAATATGGGGGAGAAAATGTGATTTAATATGGGATATGATCAATCATAAATGGTTTGACTTAACGTAATAGCTCATCCGACATGTGCAAAATGTTTTCGGATATCGTAGCATATGTTAAGGGGGAGCAAAATGGATTTGCACTTCAAAATGGATTTCATGGTGACATACACTTACCCAAAAACATCTCTATTCACGACGGTGACGATTGTGGTGACATAAGGATGGTAGGATAGGTTAAAGTCCAATGATTTCTCTAGAACCGGAGGAATCTTCCCAAGGACATTCCATAGCTAGAAATAGTAGTCCTTAGGAAAGATGGAGAAAGATTGTGAACGTAGCTGAATGCCGACCAAGTACTTAAGTTAGCACTGGAACAATCACAACAAGGTGCTAGTGATGACGTATTGGTAAGCATTGAAGGGGTTGAAGAATGAAAAAGAAATGTAAAGATAAAGGGTGTAAAGAAAGAAGCCCTCCTTACAACTTTAGGCAGAAACCGGGTCAATACATATGCTATTGAGGTCATTTTTGTTAATGATTCTCGATATTGAAGAAAGACGTCATGGACCCAGTGATGCAATGCACAACCCTTCCCAGCTAACTCAAATATCTCTCAAAAGGTATTTGTTTTAATCACACGGAGATCAACACATTATCTATTGGTTTATTCACTCCGAATAGACTGGTATTGAAAAGGTGGCACTCCTCTCCAGCCTTCGATCACTAAAATCCAAAATGCACGATCAAGTCTAGAGCCATTTGAGATCATCAAATATCTCATTAGGACACACTTTCATTATTCCTTGCTTCTTCACACACTGTGAAAAGTAAGAAAGATCTAAAGAGTCCTACGCAATATCTTCATGATCTTGCCTGAACATCCGAGTAATACGAAAGTATTTACAATGAAGATGGAAATCCTTCTTGAGCGAATATCAAAAAGCTCATGGTAGGTGACTTGTGCGATTCTTTATGAATCAAACTTGTGATAACTGGAAAGCAACAGTGGTTTAATTCTTAAATGAATTTAAACACGTTCCAGGCCTCTACGCAATATCTTAATGATCTTGCCAGAACATTCAGAGTAATACTATTAAGTATTTACAGTGACGAATGGAAATCCTTCTAGTGTTAACATCAAACAGCACTTGGTAGGTAACTTGCAAGATTCTATATGAATCTAGCTAGTGACAACTGGAAAGCAACGATGGTGCGGTTCTTAATTGAACTTCACTTGTTCCAGGAACATGAATTGACGGCTTCAAATCATGCGGATAATATTTATCCAAATGATTCACTCTTTACGTTCGCAGTCAGCTTTGGACGGTCGAGTAAAGAGAACGGGTTTACCCGCGAAATCTTGTCAAGGAGGTTCTTTATTGAAACTACCTGCCACAAGTACGATATTTAATATCGTCCAACGGTCTTCACCGACCGGAGGTAAATTGCTACCGAATTAGAATGAAATGTTCAAGGCCATTTCATCCGTGTATATTGTTTGTTGCTAACTGTCTTATGCAGCGTAACAAAAAGGTGGCATTGCGGTGTACAATCCAGAAGAAGTCGTCACCACATGCTTATACTACATACAATTAGTACTTCAACAAATTCAAGAAAGCCTGAAGGTCAAGTCTTCCGCTGTATCAAACTCTGAAGCTTTCAAGAATTTAAAAGTATAAGTATGTGGAACATGAAGTCACAAAGAGGCAAATATCACAAGTGAAGAATGCACAAGGTCAAGGCAAGGAAACATGCTCAAGACTAAAGTCAAAGATCACATCAAGCATATTCACAAGAACAAGATCGAAGACTCAAGCATAGATGCTAGGTTTAAGATTTTGTAAAAAGATGTGACCTCCCTTAGGGGGAGATTGTTGGAAATACGTTTTTCCCAATAAAGTCTCGGTCACATCTTAGTTAGCATAGATCACGAGTTATAGACTATTTAGAACTTTGTTTCTTGGAGCGACCTCCCTTAGGGGGAGATTGTTAGAAATACGTTTTTACGTATTTATGAAGGATCGGTCGCTCCAACGATAATTATGTAATGGGCTCGTGATCCATTTACTTTATGTATAGTCCATATAGCCCACATGTAGGGTGGGCTATATATATCCCCTCCTAGCATGTTAGGAGGGGTTGTTGATTACCATTTCACACTTAATCACATTTCCATCTTTTCTTTCTCTCTCTACATTTCCCCTTTTCTCTCCTTTCTCTCTCTAATCCTTCATCTCTTTCCTTCATTTCCTTATGATTATCATCTAAATCAATCATCTAAATCCACCAAATCCATGATATAGAATAGGCCATTAATCTCGTAGACCTTCAAAATCATCAATCTGCTTGAAATTCTTCAAAAACTATGGAAATGGACTGAAATCTTCAAACAGCTAACAAAACTTCTCCAATGTCAGTTATGATCAATGAATGATCATAACAAACACTTAACAGCAACAATAGTTTCCAATAGCAGCAAGAATTGAACAGGAATGGAAAGAACACTTTTGGCGGGAAAGCTTGAATTCAAATTTATTAATGGAAAAACGGTTACAAGGTTGTTAGAAGCTAGTAACTAACTAACTAACTCAAGAGTTTGTCAGACTCTTGAGTAGCTAGGGTAAAATTGAAGGAAAAGGGAAAGTAAATTTGGAACTAGGTGTTTTTACAAATTTAAGCTACTCGTGAAAAATGAAGTCTAATCCAGCTATTTATAGACATGAAGGAAGAGTTTGTTGGGGTTGGTGACGTGTCAGAACCAATCCCAGCCTACCACATGGAGAATTCTGCATATTGCATTTTGAAGGTATGAACAAGGAATTGGGCTTTTCTTCATTGATTGATTTCATGGTAATTGATTTGCACCATTGTGTTTATCTCTTCAAAACGATCAAGTTTGATGTTGAAAACTTTCCATGAAATTGCTTGTAGCTAAAACGCGATCCTGGTAAATTTTTCCTTTGAAGAAGATGCCACGTGTCAGTGTTTAATTGGCTGAAAATCAGTCACACGGATTGAACTGTTGGGATTGGGTAATAAATGCAAAGTGCTGAGTGGGTATTAATTGCTTGATCCGTGTGCTTCCTTTTCCCTTCTTCTCATTGGTTGATTTATTGTCACATGGATTAAACTTTGCATATCTTTCTATTCTTGGCAGAATTGGTCCTTGTACTTGGCAGATTATTGTTTTAAGCTAGAATCTTCATTCTTTTGACATATTTGGTCCTTCAACTTTGATTCTTGAACAAAATGGTCCTTTGACTAAGTTGACTTGAGAGTTTACCAAGTTTGACTTGAATCTTGACTTTTTACAATATTTGCACTTTTAGTCCTTCAACTTTGATAACTTGTCAAGATAGGTCCTTGTACTTCAAAGTCTTGTCACTTTTGATCCTTCTTTGTCTTTTTCATCCATTTGAGCTTGATTTTTCCTTGTTTGCTTGGAAATGTATCTTTTTACCTACACAAGTGTACACAAACACAAACATACCACATAACACTGTTTTTGCCAAATAAATTAGTATTTTGCTTCATGTTTTAGGGTTATTTGTTGATAAAAGGATATGAGTTTAAGCTCATATCAAATTCCCCTACACTTGAACATTGTCATGTCCTCATGCAATATTATATATTAGAGGTTAAATTTACATTTCCCTCATAATTAATCCACCTTGGCCATATGAAATGCATCTACACTACTCTAAACTAAATGATGCATGATTTTGATTTTTAATAATGCAATGAACAAAATACAATTCTATCTATATCTTTTTGATTTTTCTTGAAATGGTTTTGATGGAAATAACTCAAAGAATTCAATGGCTTAGATTAGGGCTTGGGTACCATGGACATTTATCACCCTCAAGTTTCACTTTCCCCATACCAAGCTTAAAAATGGGATCATTGTATTCACAAGTAAAAAGTGCATCAACTTATTCATGACAATTAAATGTGGAACCGGTTATTATTTGAGCAAATTGCTTGTGAGCAAATTTGTCATTTATTAAAGTGTGAAGTATAAGAAATGTAAAATCCAAAAATAAGGAAGCACGGTTTTAATCCTAAGTAATCCTCTCATCCATTACTTGAAAAACCGCTCACAATTAATATAAGTCCGTTTCAAGAGTTATAAGTCATTCACCTTATGTGTAAAATCCTCATGTCATGCTTTCATAAGTAGCTACACACTTGCTAAGGAAAGAAAAATAAAACTCACGCAATAATTTACATCCGCCATCTTTTTGAGATTTTGGATCTTCAACCCCGCAAGCTGTCAAGGTAATATTGGATTGGAGCAATCTATTGAATCCCCGCAACCCGTCAAGGTAATATTGGAACTCAATAGTCACTATAATTAACACCACACTGCCCCTCTTGGGAGTCTTGCATTATTTTTTTCTTTTTCTTTTTTTTTTCTTTTCTTCTTTTTTTTCTAGCCACTCATTTTTTCATAAGCCGCTCTTATTTTTCTTTATTCCTCACAAAGAAATTTGAAAAGAATAAAAGGAAAAACACCCGCTAAATATTGAGCATGACATAAGTCTAGTACACATAAAACGTGCTAACTTAGAATCTTAAGACGTACTCATATCAACCATAAATGATTAGCCAAAAATGCATAAGAGATTACAAACCAATTAAAACCGTACTTGATTATTTATTAACAATTATATACATGCGAAGAAAGTAGAGATAAAGAAGAGAAGGGTTTAGCCACAAGTAATTGCCATGAAGTCCATCTAGCCCTTTTACACTTGCTTCAACTCTATCATTTCCCATTCTCCACAAATTTAAAATTTCAAATAATGAAATTGGTGGATGCTTAGCCTAATAGACCAATGAAGGACTACATGGTTAAGGATACTAGCTAGAGAGTGCTAAAATAAGCAAACTCGGGTTGAGTCAAAATATCCATGGCGGGCCTAATATGTCAAAGAAGTCTAAACTTGTTAAAACCATGTTTTATTATATTTTTTTTCCTTTTTATATATGTTGATGAAAAATAAAAGAATATATACAATGCAAATGTGTTATGCAAATGAAAAATGATTGATGCAAAAATTATGAATGCATATTTTTGGTGGCCAAAGTAGATCAAAAATTTGAAAAATGTTTGAAAAATCAATTTTTCCATGTTATCATGCAAGACAATGACAAGTTCTAGGTAAGGTCACTTCGATAGAAGACCCCCCTACACTTAAGCTAAACATTGTCCTCAATGTTTAAGAGCATGGAAGTGTAAAAACTTCCCCTACACTTATGACAATGAATAGACTTTGCTTAACCCAAGTTAAGGAAAGGACAACTATTAGTGAAATCATGTTTAAGCACAAGGTGTCAATGAAAATTCACTAAAGTAACAAAGTGAACCGGATACAAGGGCCTCCTCCATAAGCTCCAAAGCATGAAATGAGTGAGCAACCCTACAAACAATCATGAAGACAAAAGAAGGTCTCCCCTACACTTATCTCCAAGTCTATGCCTTTATTTCTAACCTACAACACTCTAAACCTAGTTATACGATGCTTGAGTTAATGAGTCTCTAGCTCGACTCGTCCCTCAATGAACTAATTCATGGGGAAAATGGGGACCTCTTGGACCATTTCAACGGAAATGTCCTCCCCAAAGTAGTGTTTAACACGGTGACCATTCACTTTAAAATTTGGACCATCGGGTTGGGACAACTCAAGAGTTCCATATGGAAACACTTGAGCAATAGTGAATGGACCGGACCATCTCGACTTAAGCTTGCCCGCAAAAAGCTTCAATCTTGAGTTAAAGAGGAGAACCGGCTCTCCAACTTTGAACTCACGATTCTTGATCTTAGCATCATGCAATTTCTTAGTCTTTTCCTTGTAAAGCAAAGAATTCTCATAGGCATTGGCTCTCAACTCATCCATCTCATTGAGTTGATCTTTCCTATGTGAACCGGCTTGGTTTAAATCAAAGTTAGCCCACTTGAGAGCCCAAGATGCCTTATGTTCTAACTCAAATGGGAGGTGGCACGCTTTTCCATAGACAAGCCTATAAGGAGTACAACCAATTGGTGTTTTAAAAGCCGTCCTAAACGCCCACAAAGCATCATCAAGCTTATCCGACCAAGAAGCTCGATGCTCTCCCACCGTTCTCTCTAAAATCCTCTTTAAACCACGATTTGTGACCTCGGTTTGACCATTTGTTTGAGGGTGATACGCGGTAGAAAGTCTATGATTCACTCCATATTTCTTCATAACTCTCGTGAATTGATCATTACAAAAGTGCGTACCACGATCACTTATGATAGCCCGAGGTACACCAAATCTAGAAAACAATTGTTTCAAGAACTTTACAACCACTCTAGCATCATTAGTAGGTAAGGCTTTAGCCTCCACCCACTTGGACACATAATCCACCGCCACAAGTATATACTTGTTTCCCTTAGAGGATGGAAAAGGTCCCATGAAACCTATTCCCCATACATCAAATATCTCACACTCTTGGATAAAATTTTGTGGCATCTCATCACGTTGTGTAATTTTTCCTTGTCTTTGACAAACATCACAAATTTTCACCATCTCTTGGGCATCTTTATAAATAGAAGGCCAATAGTAACCCGAATCAAAGACTTTCTTGGCGGTGTAGTTAGGCCCAAAATGTCCACCCGTAGGTCCTTTATGACACGCCTCTAAGATCTTAAATGCCTCGGGCCCATCTACACACCGTCTAATGATTTGGTCCGCACATTTCCTAAAAAGATATGCATCATCCCAAAAGTAATACTTAACTTCCTTAAGAAACTTTTTCTTTTGTTGATAAGTAAGACCCTCAATAAGCACATTGCCCACAAGATAGTTTGCGATATCCGCAAACCAAGGTGTGGCATCCTCTTGGGAAGAGATAGACATGAGCTCCTCTAATGGAAAGGATTCATTAATTTCTTGGTGTGGGAAATCTCCTTGAAAAGGATGCTCAAGTCTACTCAAATGATCCGCCGCTAAATTCTCGGCCCCTTTCTTATCACGAATCTCTATCATAAACTCTTGAAGCAACAAAACCCATCTCAAAAGCCTAGGCTTAGCATCTTGTTTTGTCATAAGATACTTGAGAGCGGAATGATCCGTATACACTATGGTTTTGGAAAGCACAAGATATGGTCTAAACTTCTCAAAAGCATATACTATAGCAAGCAACTCTTTTTCCGTGGTAGTGTAATGAAGTTTTGCACCGGTCATGGTTTTACTCGCATAGTGTATAGGTTGAAAATGCTTATTAACTCTTTGTCCTAAGACGGCCCCCACCGCATAATAACTAGCGTCACACATAAGCTCAAAAGGTAATTCCCAATTTGGAGAAACCAAAACGGGAGCCTTAGTCAATTTTTCCTTAAGAGTCTCAAAAGAGTCTAAACAAGCTTGGTCAAAAATGAAAGGAGCCTCTTTCTCCAAGAGGTGAGTCATCGGTCTAGCTATCTTAGAAAAATCTTGTATAAAGCGCCTATAAAATCCCGCATGACCTAAGAAACTCCTCACACCTTTAACCGAGGTGGGTGGGGGAAGCTTAGCAATCACATCAATTTTAGCTCGATCAACTTCTAATCCCTTATTGGATATCTTGTGTCCTAAAACAATCCCCTCTTTCACCATAAAGTGACATTTCTCCCAATTAAGCACCAAACGTGTTTCCTCACAACGCTTAAGCATTCTCTCAAGATTGGTGAGATATGAGCTAAAGGAGTTTCCAAATACGGAAAAGTCATCCATAAAAACCTCCATGGTTTGCTCTATCATGTCATGGAAAATCGCCATCATGCACCTTTGAAACGTCCCCGGTGCATTACATAGGCCAAAAGGCATTCTCTTGTAAGCAAATGTACCGTAGGGACAAGTGAATGTGGTCTTTTCTTGATCCTTAGGGTCAATGGGTATTTGGAAATAACCCGAAAATCCATCAAGAAAACAATAGTACTCATTTCCCGCTAAGCGTTCAAGCATTTGATCCATAAAGGGAAGCGGGAAATGGTCTTTTCTAGTTGCCTCATTGAGTTTTCTATAATCAATGCAAACTCTCCAACCGGTCACAAGTCTCGTGGGAATAAGCTCATTGTTCTCATTAGGCACCACGGTGATTCCACCCTTCTTTGGAACACAATGAACCAGGCTAACCCATGGAGAGTCGGAAATGGGGTAAATCATACCCGCATCTAAGAGTTTAATCACTTCCTTCTTAATAACCTCATGGATTTTTGGGTTAACTCTCCTTTGGTTTTGAATGGCGGGTTTATAGTCATCCTCCATAAGGATTTTGTGAGTACAAAAATGTGGATCAATTCCCCTTATGTCGGATATTTTCCATGCTAAAGCTTTCTTATGTTTCTTAAGAACTTCAAAAAGTTGCTCTTTCTCATCCTCTTTCAACTCTTTAGCAATAATCACCGGTAATTGGTATTTTCCTTCTAAGAAAGCATATTCTAAGTGGGATGGAAGTTCCTTAAGTTCAATGGGAGGTGGACTCTCTATGGAAGGTTTTACTATGGAAGGTTCCTCAATGGTAATCTCTTGTGGAATAGGAGAAGGAATAGGGTCCTCATTGAGCAACTTTTGGATTGTAAGAATATCTTCTTCCCAATTAATGGGAGAATCATCATCACCAAGAAAGTTGGACTCAAATTCCTCCAAGAGGAAATCACTCTCTCCAAAAGGTGTTAAAGAGGGAGCAATTGAGGCCACGGTTTCAACATGGGGTATCTCATCACTAGCACTCTTACAAGCATCATGAAAGTGTTCATTACACACTTCATCAAGCACAGCCACAATGTTAATAGTCTCACAAGGTCTAGACTCCTTAACCTCTTTTCTATCACAAACTTTCCCTAACTTAAACACCACTCTCTCATCTTCTACTCTCATAATTAATTCTCCTTCCGCCACATCTATCAAGGTACGACCCGTTCTCAAAAACGGTCTACCAACAATCAAAGGCACTCTAGGATCCATGTCATAATCGACCACTACAAAGTCGGCCGGAAAGGTAAACTTATCCACACCTACAAACACATCCTCCGCTATACCTACGGGGTGAGCTATGGTTCGGTTGGCTAGTTCAAGAGTCATCCTAATGGGAGTGAGCTCGGGAAGAGATAGTTGTTTCCAAACCGATAAAGGCATGAGGTTTATGCTCGCCCCTAGATCCGCCAAAGCCATGCAATTTTCAACACCGGGAAAATTACAAGGTATCAAGAAGCGCCCCGGATCTCCAAGTTTTGTTGGTAAGGTTTTAAGTAACACCGCGGAACAATTTTCATTAAGTGATGTGTTGGGCAAATCAACCAATTTTTCTTTGTTTGAGAGCAAATCCTTGAACATCTTAGCAAACTTTGGCATATAAGCAAGAGCTTCCGCAAAGGATATGTTGATGTTGAGTTGCTTGAACATCCTTAAGAAATTGGAGACTTGGATGTCATCCTTGTTCTTTAACTTGTCCTTTTTCAACCTTGAAGGATATGGAAGAGTAGGTTTTGGTGTAGGTGGAATAGGTGTTGTGGTGGAAGATTTGTCTTTGTTAGCTTCTTCATTGGGAAGTGTGGAAGGTAAAGGAGAAGTATGAGGTGGTTGAGAAGGTGTGTTTGAGTGAATAGGAACATTTTGAGGAGGCGGAGTAGAAGTAGAAGGCTTGTCACAAGTAGGAGCACAAGTGGGTTGAACAAGAGTAGGTTTAGGAGGTGAAGGATCCTTTGTTGTTGTTCCACTCCTTGTTGTAATAGCATTGACATTGGCCCTAGGGTTTGTTTGTATGTTAGAAGGTAAAGCCCCTTGTGGTCTTTAAGTTACCGCCACTAAAACCCTATTGATTTGGTCACTCATTCTTTTCTCCATTTCACGCATTTTCTTGTCAACATACTCTTGAGTCTCTTGCATCCCATATCCTTCATTTGGAACTTGAGGGTAAGCTTGATTTGGTATTGGAGCATATGCTTGATTGGGAATAAATGGAAGTGATTGATTAAATCCTTGTTGTGGTGGATAAAAGGTATTTTCTTGAGGTTGAAATTGATTGGGTGCCTTGTAGTTATTTCCTTGGTATGGTGGTCTTTGCCCTTGATTCCTTGGTAAAATTTGAGGAGTATTTTGTGGAATTTGGGTGGGTGGTTGGGGTGGGAAGCCGGGTGGAGAAAGATAGTTTTGGGATTTGTAAGAAAGGTTATTTGGATTGATGTTAGGCTTGAAGTGTTCACAGTGTTCCTCTTGGTAAGCATATCATTCCCCTTGATACCCTTGCACCTTATCACATTGTTCATAAGAATGGGGACCTCCACAAGTAACACAAGAAATGGTGATGGCATTCACATTATTTGAGGAATTGTTCAATGAAACGGTCTTAAGGGCTTGAACTATCTCTTGAGTCATTTCTTGTTGTCCTTGTTTGACTTGTTGAAGGATCTCTTGGTGATATTTAAGGAATTGGTTATCACAAGGTGTTTGAGAAGTGTTTTGGATAACATGAACCCTTTCTTCAAATTGATTGTTTGTTTGAACCATTGCTTTAGTCTCAATGATGTCCACAGCCTCTTGGTATGTCTTAAGAAGAATGTTCCCTCCCGCGGAAGCATTGAGTGAATCTTGGTGGTGAGCTTTAAGGCCATCATAAAAGAGACATATTTGGTGAACTTGATCCAATCCATGATTAGGGCATCGCCTCAACAACTCACTATACTCTTCCCAAGCATCACTAAAGGATTGACTAGGTTTTTGTTGAAAGCCCATAATTAAAGTCCTCAAAGCCATAGTCTTTTGTGGAGGAAAGAACTTGTTCAAAAACTTAGTGGTGAAACCATCCCATGTGGTGATACTATCGGGTGGTTGGGTGTCTAACCAATGCTTAGCACTCACCTCTAAAGAAAATGACACTAACATCAACCTAATCACCTCATGTGGAACCCCATTATGCTTAATGGTATTGCAAAGTGAAAGGAATCTCTTAAGGTGAGCATGAGGATCTTCATTTTGTTTACCCAAGAAAGGTGATAGTGCAACCATATTGATCATAGATGTATGTAGCTCAAATGTGTTAGCGGGAAAGTCGGGAATCTTAATGGCACTAGAATATCCATGAATGTTGGATTGCATACGTTCATACAAAGTGCGATTATCAATAGCCATGGCTTCTTGTGGTGGATTCAAAGCACGATTCTCGTGATCGGCTTGGTGGACGATGGTGGTCTTACTCTTTCTCTTTTTCTTCCTTTTCGGAGGAAGAGGTTGTACACCAATCGGTATTTGTGCACGCCCGCGAGTGAGCATGCAACTCAATACGAGGAATGAGAGATAAGCTCTCGTGTGACTTTGAAGAGAAATGGATTATCCTCTTCGAGTTTCAATATTAAATATCCACAAGAAAATAACACTATATGTATATACTACTTTGGTGCAAGACCCCCAATGAAGCCTTCCTTCTTAGAATACTTACAAGTGAACGGGGGGTTAGGTGGCGTGAAGCACTTAAGTACCTATTGACCCTTAGATGGCATTTTATAGCACATCGCCTTTCTATTCACTTAAATGTTCGTATTCTTCGAATTATTGCTTATTTAGAGTATTTATCTATTCTTGCTTTATTTTGTTTGATCGATACACGTGTCAAGGACCGGAACGCCCCTCAACACGGTGTATTGCCTCGGCAATACTTATGGAGAATATGTAGATTGGTTGTTTTTATACGTATACGTATTTACTTATAATAATATATGGAAAATATTTTTGTATTTATGAGTTTTTTAAGAGAAAATACTATATGTACATAAAACCGAGAGAATCCAATAATATATATTTTTGGGTGCAATCTCTTAGGAAAAAGATTGCTTTTTGGATTTTTTATTTTTTTGGTCAATTCTTTAGGAAAAGAATTGTTTTGTTAATTTTTTAGTTTTTATATATTTTTATATTTTTGATTTTTTATTTGTTTTTGATTTATGATACGTAAAAATAACGTTCACAAAGTGAACGGATCCCAAAAGCCAATGAAAACCGTCAATCGATAGTCTCTCGTGTAGTCAAAGAACCGGCAGCGACGCCATTTGAAATTGAGTATAATGTAGTTCGTTTTTTCTCAGTTCTTGCTAATAGAAAGTCCAACCAATATCGGATTTTTAATTGTTCTTGGTTGTTAAGCTTGCTTGGATAATCTATTTGCTAATTCAACAAATGCTTGCAAAACGGAAAAATATTACCTACTTATATGTAAAACAAATTGCAAATACCACGTTTTTATTCAAGTAAATCTCAAAATGTAAAATATGAAACTAAAGGGACTGAAATTGTAAATTCTATGAAAGATAAATGCTTGAAATGTAAGTTCTAACAATTATAGGGACTAAAAGTGCAAAACAGTAAACTACAAGGATCAAAAATGCAAGTTCTATAACAAACTAACCAAAAGTGTAACAAACTAACAAAATGCTAACTGATTTTAACAACTTTCAATACTATAGGGACTAAGAAAGTGCAAACCCTAGAAACATGGAAGATTAGCCATATTTTCAAACTGTTTAAAACTCTAGGGACCAAATGGCAATTTCCAAAACTTTTTAAGCAAAAACGGGACAAATAAGAAAATAAGCTTGTTTGAGCTTAATACTCAACCAAATTTGATGAGACAAATTGAAAAACGGTTAAAATCTCAAATAAGCTACGTGTGTCCAAGGAAACTTGCTAAAAATGAGAAATAAGCAAATGAGTGCTTATCAATAAGCACAAAATAAGCTATAGCCAAATCTAATCAGTCACAACTTGATTTTTCTATTGAAACTGATTAAGCAACTGATTTAAGGAATGGGAAATCAAACTAGAACGTTTTTCATCAAGAAATAAGCTCTAAAACTGAATTAAGCTAAAAATGAGCTTATGTTGACCAAGCGTTGACCAGCTTTTTTTTCAAAAATCTAAAAATCTCAAAAATCATGTAACTCAACTACTTAATGGGATTTGTGAAGAAAAATTGCTAAGTTTATGAATAGGAAAAGGAGATACAGATTTCCAGTTTACAAGTTACAGAAACTTGAGTTAAGTTGGCTATTCTGATTTTTGCTTATATCTAAGTGCTTATTGAATACTGTAGAAAATCCTCTTAGAATCTGATTCTTTATGATGTAAGCTGAAGCTGAGAACAAATTTGGTAAAATTTCATTAAGTTTTGAATGAGTTCTAATCAAATCAATATGACAAGTTCTAAAACCAATACTGAATGAAAACTGACCCAAACATTTTGAGAGCCATTTGCCTGTTTGACCTTGTTATTGACTTGTAAATGACTGAAAACTCTTTTATACTACTTATTAACTGCAAATGAACTCTAACAATCCAAAGATCAAGACTTGAAAACTATTTTTAAGCTATTCCCAAACACTCCTTTACTGATGTTTACAAACTTTTTACAAAGGCTTTTTAAGTACTGAATTAAGCTGACTCAAATGCTTTTAACTCCAAATTTAATACTTCAAATGGACTGATTTAATAGTACAAGTGAGCTCTAAGAACAACTTTAACCAATTAAGATGCTAGAACCAAATTCCAATTGAAAATAAGCTAAGACTTAGACTTAAACCAAAACTAAGATCAAGTAAGCAGGAATTAAGCTATAAGCAACCAAAATTCAAACAATTAGCAATTCAAAAACACTTTTATCAGGCAGCCATCAAAATTACTCTAGGAAAGAAAGCATGCAGTAGACTTGTTGAGTGGAACAAAAACAAAGGCTTTAGAACCTATTGTAGAATTCCTTTGAGAAGAAGAGGAGCGCTGAGCTCTCTTAGCCTAGTGATAACCACCACCTTATCACTAGGTAACAATCAATCAACAAATTCAGCTACAATTCAACTAGAAATCATCAATCTGCTTGAAATTCTTCAAAAACTATGGAAATGGACTGAAATCTTCAAACAGCTAACAAAACTTCTCCAATGTCAGTTATGATCAATGAATGATCATAACAAACACTTAACAGCAACAATAGTTTCCAATAGCAGCAAGAATTGAACAGGAATGGTAAGAACACTTTTGGCGGGAAAGCTTGAATTCAAAATTTATTAATGGAAAAACGGTTACAAGGTTGTTAGAAGCTAGTAACTAACTAACTAACTCAAGAGTTTGTCAGACTCTTGAGTAGCTAGGGTAAAATTGAAGGAAAAGGGAAAGTAAATTTGGAACTAGGTGTTTTTACAAATTTAAGCTACTCGTGAAAAATGAAGTCTAATCCAGCTATTTATAGACATGAAGGAAGAGTTTGTTGGGGTTGGTGACGTGTTAGAACCAATCCCAGCCTGCCACGTGGAGAATTCTGCATATTGCATTTTGAAGGTATGAACAAGGAATTGGGCTTTTCTTCATTGATTGATTTCATGGTAATTGATTTGCACCATTGTGTTTATCTCTTCAAAACGATCAAGTTTGATGTTGAAAACTTTCCATGAAATTGCTTGTAGCTAAAACGCGATCCTGGTAAATTTTTCCTTTGAAGAAGATGCCACGTGTCAGTGTTTAATTGGCTGAAAATCAGTCACACGGATTGAACTGTTGGGATTGGGTAATAAATGCAAAGTGCTGAGTGGGTATTAATTGCTTGATCCGTGTGCTTCCTTTTCCCTTCTTCTCATTGGTTGATTTATTGTCACATGGATTAAACTTTGCATATCTTTCCATTCTTGGCAGAATTGGTCCTTGTACTTGGCAGATTATTGTTTTAAGCTAGAATCTTCATTCTTTTGACATATTTGGTCATTCAACTTTGATTCTTGAACAAAATGGTCCTTTGACTAAGTTGACTTGAGAGTTGACCAAGTTTGACTTGAATCTTGACTTTTTACAATATTTGCACTTTTAGTCCTTCAACTTTGATAACTTGTCAAGATAGGTCCTTGTACTTCAAAGTCTTGTCACTTTTGATCCTTCTTTGTCTTTTTCATCCATTTGAGCTTGATTTTTCCTTGTTTGCTTGGAAATGTATCTTTTTACCTACACAAGTGTACAGAAACACAAACATACCACATAACACTGTTTTGCCAAATAAATTGGTATTTTGCTTCATGTTTTAGGGTTATTTGTTGATAAAAGGATATGAGTTTAAGCTCGTATCATCATAGTTATAGTTAGAGTATATCTTATGTGATATACCTAAATAGTTAGAATATTGATAATATATCGTCTGTGAGATAGTTATCTTTATAGACTATTCTAAGGTTTCTAGGGTTCCTTACACTATAAAAGGAACATAGGTACAATGTCTTTCATGTACCTCATTCAAGTCGATTAATAAGAGAATCTAATAGTTAAAAGTAATTATGTTCTTCTGTGCTTTATAAGTTAGATTCCGCATAACTTATTTAGTGTTAGTAAGAGTGCTCAAAGTCTTTTAGTTTGATTACAAACTACTATACTAATTCTTAACAGAATATAGATCCAACCAAAGGGATCAACAGTTTTATCTCATTACACAAAATTATTAGTTGTTAAGTACTTAGTTACTTAGTCTAATCATACTAGTTTTAGCCCATTTACATGTTAAGACCCAATAAGCCCGTTAAGAGTCCAATAATATTAAACCAAACTAGTTGGGCCTAGTTGTCCAACAAGGCTAATTTGACCCATTATGGTCCATATGTTACAAATCTCGGTTTTGTCGATTTCTACTTGTTAAGTGTGTTTATATATCAGTATATGATTTATAAAAATGTTAAATTAGACGGGTCCGACCATCTAAGTTTTATTTGGCGAAAACGCCATCTTTTCGGTTTTAGCCGAAAAGACGTAAAAATCTATATATAGTTTGTAGCTTAGAAAACATTTGAGTTTTATTTTTATAAAATATAATATTTATTTATTATAGTATATAACCTTATTTTATAATATTTATTATCATTTATTAACTTTTATATACTTATTTTATATATTTATTTACTTCAAGTGGCATTTTAATATTATATACTTTTAAGTCAAATCTGATGTAAAATTTGAAGTCTACCATTTTGATCATATCTTGAGTTCTACAAGGAGTCTGTGACAATCCGTCAATTTCTACTTGATATTTTATTCTCAAGTATTATTTAAAAACATTATTTCAATGTTATATTATGAACTCACTCATTTATGGGAAGTAATTTGGGTTTACGTCTTGAAGTAGCATCGACTACGTTTAAACCGGAGAACTCTACGTTACGTGCTTACGTTTACATACACCATATTGGTGACAGCCCGACATTTCAGGAAATAAATTAATCCTTGAATATTATTTTGGAATTTTGATTTGTGTTGGTTCATAAACTCAAAAAAGAAGAAATTAGAGCTTACGTGAATAATTTAGCGTCTTTTACGATTAAACCGGAAACCCTAGGATTACGTATTTACGGTTTTGAACTCCGTTTTTGATGAGAAAATTTTTATTAGATTCGTTTTGTGTCGTTGATTCATAATTTATAAAACGTTTTTTGTAAAACGACCCGAGGGCACGCAAATCGAGGAAAATAGAATCGAGGAGTACCCGTAAATTAATGGGGATGAGACAACTTTACACTTGCCCACCCCCATACATGTGGTGGCCAAAGCTTAACCAACACACCAAAATGTGTCAAGTATACACACATACTAAGGACACTTGTCCTTAGTACATGCACAAACCACTAAACTAACAAAACTAGCCAAGTTAAACCATCTACTCTCATTTCATACATGCAAACCACACACAAATTCTCTTGGCTCCCTATGAACGTCCCATATCCTCCAAAAACACCCCATTAGATCAAAAATTCAACCATAAATCATATGTATAATTTACATATGATGAAAACCTATTGAAGTTATGAAGATTGGAGCTGATTTTAACAACTAAAAAGGAGTTTTTATAGAGATCAAGGGCTGATTTATGGAGAAGTATACAAATACTTGGTGATCCTAGAAGTGGTGTTCATATCTCATAAGATTGGTTACCCAAAACCATGTCTTGTTCATCCAAAAACTCATCTTTTTATCACTATTGGTGGTATAGAGATTGTTTCTTCCTATCCTCTTATTATTTTGAATATGTAATCTTGTATTTTATTCATTTATGTATATGTATATGATGATTAGTGATGATAAAAATATTGTGTGGGGATCATGTGTTGATAAACTTGGATAAAAAGATTGAAAACTACATGTAAAAGTGGTAAAATCTTGCTTAAATAAGTAGGCTATATAAAAACAGTTTATAACCTTATGTTAAACTGATAAAATGGCATGTATGAATTAATATACAGTAAGTTATAAGACTTTCACATTTGTGAGAGTTGGCCATACAATGGAATCATTATAATGAGTGAGATATGATCAAAACAAAATTGATGTATCAATCTGAATAGTCTGTTTTGTGAGGACTGATAGAGACACTTAGACTTGGATTGAGAAGTAGCTAAAACAAATTTATTTGTATCACATAATATGAAGTTTATGTCATCCAAAAATGAGCTTCTATCTCCTTGTATAACTCATGATATGATAAAAATGGTGAAAGTGAAACTAAAAATCAGATTTGTGAAATTAAAGTATAATAGTATTATAATAGCACTCAAATAAAAATACTATAAAATATAAATTAAAACCCACTAACTTATATATTATATTTATATAAGTATGTACAATAATAAATAAATGAAACATTTTATAAAAATGGTAATTTGATAAGTTTTATCAGTTATAAAACTATAAACATGCTTTTTACGTCTTTTCGGCTAAAACCGTAAAATTAACGTTTTCGTCAATTAAAACTTAGATGGTAGGACCCGTCTAATGTAAACTTTTTATAACTTATATACTGATATATAAGTACATATTACAAGTAAAAACCGATAAAACCCGAGCTTTATAACTTATGGACATTAACGGGCCAAAATAGCCTTATTGGACTATTAACCCGACAAGTTTGGCTAAACACTAATGAACTTACTTATTGGGCGTACCCCACTTGGGTCCAACATGTAAGAATAGGACTGATGTTAAAAGTATAAAATGTACTAATATAAGGTAATGGGCTTATAATGAGCTTATTGGGCCTTGACAAGTAAAGAAGTTAAACTAGTGAAACTAGTAGGAAAATTTACCAACACATGACACTATAATGAGTAAATAAAGATGTACAATCCCACTTTATCATCATCATATTTATAAAATCATCATATATATATACATAGCCATTATCTTTATAAAGTCATTGGACAAGAGTCTAAGACGGGTATTAATTTTCTAGGTTTCCGTGATTGAAGTACGTACCGTACATCCGAATTGTCGATAACCGCCTTCCCACATCAACGTGAGTTCATAGCATCACACTCTTTTAAATGTTTTTATGAAATGTTTTATAAACCTGCGAGGGAGATAACATGTTAGTTTTAATAAAATAGGACACCAGTTGTCCCAATTGTTTGCTTATTGATTTGCACCCGAATGATTGTAAGACCCGATGAATGATTATATGACCCGATAAATGAAATGAAATGGATTATTAAAGTTAGGTTATGTCACTAAAATTCCCATTAGCATGAATTGTGAACTACTGGGATTTGGTAGACGCTTATGCGTATAATAGTACTATTTTTGGACGATCACCCTAGTTCGTGCCTTGACGGTTGATCCCCGGCGTGCCACATTGATTGGTATGCGAATTTATGTATGAGAAGATTTCTTGTAACACCCCCAAATTACCACGCAGCGGAATACCACAATGGGGCGCTACTAATAGCACATCGTACACAATCATAGACAACGACCTCAAATGAGACGTTAAAAATATATACAATCTTGTCCAAAAAGTTTCCCATCCCAATATATATATAATCAGAGAGCGTTGGTCCCAAAAACCGTTACCAATCACAATACATTAAATGCTTAATAGCAGTCTATTCATTTCAAATGATGGAAAAGTAAACAAAGATTTAGACAAGTAAGCACCAACTTCATCCACACATGCTCCGCTGCTATCCATCTTGATTACCTGAAATACATGTGTAAAATCATCAACACAAAGGTTGAGCAAGTCTATAGGTTTTACAAATCATTTGAAAACAAGTAAAGATTATAAGTTTGTGGCATACTTGAAGGCAACAAACATCTAATAATTTGCATCAACATTAATAATTGTATATATAAATTGCAATAAGCTCATGGAACCGAGCCCTTAGACACTCCCTTGTAGGTCTATTAAGACATGAGATTTATTAATTGTCAATTACCTCCAGATTATTGGTACATTTCCGTATACCTGACTTCTCAATACAATGTTCAAACAGTGTGGAGGTCGGGCCTAAGCTTCTGTGACAAGTCCACACAAACTGAACCGGGGAGGCTTCCACGATAGATCTATTAATTGTACTACCGGTTAACCCATCATAGGTTAATTAACGGTCCATAATTGAGGCTTTAACAAAGGCAATCACTTAATGCAATTTAAAGGCAACCACGGGTCCATTCATAGAGGGACAAGCATACCATAAAAGAATTGTGTTTTAAGTTTATGAAAAACATGTATTCCCCCTCGCCGGTTTAAAAACCATTTACAAAATAGTGTAAAAGCGAGGCTATAGACTTACCTTATATGGGATACGAAGCTAGTAGTAGTAGTGATCGCCGAAGTGAAGATGCCTCCCAAATATATACACATCAAAAGCCGTCACCTAACAAATAAGGTGCACGCTTAGCCACATACTTAAGTATTTCAAAACATACTTAATATAATAAAATCATCGACTCAAAATATTATGTACATAGACATGATCAATCAATGCAAGTGATTCCTTCTAACTCCACGACAAGTACTAGCTTTCCAAGACTAGCACCTTCGATATTGATCCATCTCAAGATGCCAAATCAATACGGTTCAAGTACCCTAAATGGGTCTCCAATCTCAGAATATACACTCTCACACATTACTTATATGCTTTTAGAACTTTGAGAAGCTAATAGATTAGCCTCTCATCTCAAACTATGACGCAAGGTTAAGTACCTCCCAAAAATACTCAGCTGGTACTTACCAAAAGTACACGCTGTTTTATAATACCAAATCAACTCCGTTTTCGACGAAACTTGGTCACAAACTCATTTATAATCTGTAGAAGACTCAGTTTAAATTTCATTAAATGATTCACATTTTAGAACCACCTGCTCGATACATCTTTAGACATTAAAAACCGGACAGTTTTGCACACTTGCATCGTAAAACCATTTTGTCCTTGTTAAACATTTCCATTTACAAAATCGCCACTTGAATCTAAAAATAGACTCCAAATGCTAAGTTTAGAACCTAACAAAAGCCTTTGGTCAGTTTTAAAACTCAACTTATAGTCCCCGAGATTCGATCCAAATATCGACAACAATTTCGTATTGTGTCAATACTCGTCTCCCGGTACACGAATATTCAAACTAGCATAACTTTTGACTCGTTAGGAGTTAAAAGCTCTATCTTATATGGAAACGAGCGTCTCGACGACTACTACAACAATATTTAATAATAACAAACTTTATCCAACATTTACTGTATGAAAAACGGCCTTAAACCTACTGATATAAAATGACTCTTTAAAAATCATACCAACAATCATTTTGACCCATTTTTATCAACATCAACACTTCAAATATGCTATGCCCATCATCTACAACATCTCCATTAATCCCTAAATAACTTGCATGATCCATCCCTTCAAAACCTATATAAAAAATCAAGCATGTAACACTTTTAAAAATCAAATATAATAATAATAACACCATACCACTACCTTAAAAATGGATCAAACACTTGTTCATCATCAAAATCTTTAAAAGAATGAAATGTTCTTGCATGTGGGATTTTCTTAGATCAAAGTGATCACAAGAAGATTATAAGTATGGGTCTTTTGATAGATTGTCTTGAATCAAGCTCAAAATCAAAATCCATGGTGGTTTGTGGTGGTGGTTTGGACGGCAAAACAAAGGGAGAGAGAGAGAGAGAGTGAAGTTGTTGGTGATTTGCATGTGTGTGTTTATTTTGAGGCTTATATATGGTGGTTGGAGGGTAGTTTTTGCCAATTGTGTATTCTTGTGGACTAAAATGTAAATATTAGTTAAAAAGCGGGAAATGACTACTAGTCAATTTTATAAAAATTTACGAGAGTCGGGTTTCATAAAAATATAAATCTCGTTTGTTAAATCGATCATTTTAATAATTAAACGCACACAAAACGAAATAATAAAGTTCGACTCGACTTAAAAGGTAAATGAAATAAAAATTTCAGAAATATCGAATATCAAAATCGATACTAAAATATAATATTTGGGCATCCATTGGCATCGCGATCACTATTAGTACTCGTCAATCGTCACAACAATTAAATATAGTCACACATTATCGGTTTCAACTAAAACCGTCAAATATATTAATACTCGTTATTACTTAGAAATTACAAATCCGTTATATAATTAGGATAAAATAATGACATCAAGTTCGGGTTATTACATCCTCACCACCTTAATGGAGCGACGTCCCGGCGCTCACCTCGCCTCATATTCGTATTGCGTTCCACTAGGAAAGATAAGGGAACTTTCTTCTAAAGAAGCTCTCACGATCCCACTTGAACCTTGATCCACGATCTCCACTGGTTCTTCTTACAGAACACAACTTGTCATCAAGTTGTATCTTACCAAAAGAGGATGAATAATTCGTTATCCACCAATCACTCCTTCAAGCTCGACACATGAAAATTTTATGACTTACACGAAGCTAATTCAATGACAAGAACAAATGACAGGATTTTCGGGTAAGTCCAGTCAAAAGGAAGGTTTCAAATTAACGGATATCCATTGGCCGGATAGCCATGGACACACATCAAAAAGAACTGAAAAGAAAAACATTTTCGTCATCAGAGGGTGCTCACACGCGGATCCTTACTCAAAAGATAATACGAAGACACCATCTCACTTCCGCTCAAAGCACATTAGAGTCTCAATAAACATCGCCGTTGAAAGTCAAAAAGACATTACATAATGTGTGTTCTCCATGATCGGACGTCATCGGATGATGCCGTCTCAAGTTCTCACAACTTACGATCATTAGAGTAGATCACACACCATATAAGAACATAAAAGAAAAGGTCGAACATAAACATCCAATATAGATCTCTATCGTTGGTCATCGAGAAAACATTGAACGAAGCCTTGATAATAAGACTTGATCTCCAAAATCTTTCCACTTGCGGTGTCGGTTACAATATAGTCCTCGAGTGATAACGAATTTATTAATTCCAGTCATTAAGAAATTCGGTCCATTGGCGAAGATTCGCAACATATCGGGCATACCATAAACTTCTGCTCCAATGTTCAACATACAAAAGCATCCCAATAATTTTTACTATAGTGTTCATCATACAAAAGCATCCCAATACTTTTTACTGCAGTGTTCATCATACAAAAGCATCCTTCTACTTCATCATTCATCCTACAGGGGTGTCCTAATAGTTTCTACTTTAGTGCTCAAGGTGATGCATCATCTTCCTTGTTTAGTTTGTCATACTAGCCCAAGAGTTTCGTCATCAAGAAAAGTCTTTGGTTACCCTTCGATAATAGCAAGTAGAATTACAAAATCTTCACATCCACGATAAGTTGTCGTTGATAAATCGATCCTCATTCAATCCAGCATTACATGCATAAATCCTGGTGATGCTTAACCAAGTCGCCTATTCTCAGAACGGTCAATCGGTTCGTAAAATCTCCTTATAAAGCTCACGATCATCGAGACACATTAAAAATGGTCTATAGAAGTAACTCAAAATTCGAGAGAAGTCCAACAGGTTACTCGTACATAGATGATAGTCGAGGATCATCATAATGACGACGGCACCGAACGATTCTTACCAACGAAATACGATTCGAAGGAAGACGTACGCACACCAAACATCCACAAATCGAGCCAGACATACTTGGGCCCACTGATTTATAACTCCGTGTCTACATCAAAAGGCGTCCCCTTTCATGTATACAAGATTTTATAAACTTACGGTTCGGGAACTTATAACTTTCTTGTTTAAATGAAAAGGCGTCCCAATCCATTTCAACAAAACGATTATAAGTCATCCTACTCAAGTATTACTACCTCTCAACACGATATCATATCAATATACCATGGTAAATACAAGGTGTCAATAAACTTATATCATGATTTCCGTATTCAAACGTCCCATTCCATCTGAATAAGGAAAACACGACAATCTAAGGTCCAGTGGTTTAAAATTTTCTTATTCAAATGTCCTAATCCATTTAAATAAGACAACCTTAAACAACTCTTAGTTAGGCGAGTTAAAATCTCTATATCTAAATGTCCCATTCCATTTAGATACACAGTAATAAGTCACTCAACCGAATGACTACTACGAGCATATCATTGTTGTACTCAAACTATATATATTTGATTAGGATATATATATCTTAAGTCCAACATTGGCATCCTCCTTTTAACCAATAAAACATAGTCATAAAAAATCAAATCACACGTCGTATTACATAAAAGATGTCGTCACGGATAAATGATTCTTCAAAATCATAAGAAGTAACGAAAACACGAACGTCGCATTTATCAATTACGTTTCGAAAGGAGATGTCCAAAAATGGCGCATCACGATACTATGATAACAATCGAACTTAAACAAGTTGATATGCGAGGGATTACGAAACAATACATGCAAACTCAAAGTATCAAACAAGTTTCATACTCGTATTCAGATAATACATAATTATCAATATCGGTGATTGGCAGTGAAACCAAGTTCCGATACAAAACCGTATTATAGAATGTACGACAATTATTCAAGGAACATTGCTTCACGTGCAATGCCTTTAAATACAATAATATATTCATAAATATACATATTCTATTACTGAGTACACATAGGTTCACATAATGACAATCAATAAAAAGTAATACAAGAATAGCCTTACCGGAGCCATGCGGAGTAGTTGCGTACTTAAAACCTTTTAAAACACACCAAAAGTTATAGTTTAGGACATTTTCAAAATCGACCTAGTTCTTTATAACTTGTGGCTCTGATTACCAATTTGTAACACCCCCAAATTACCACGCAGCGGAATACCACAATGGGGCGCTACTAATAGCACATCGCACACAATCATAGACAACGACCTCAAATGAGACGTTAAAAATATATACAATCTTGTCCAAAAAGTTTCCCATCCCAATATATATAAAATCAGAGTAGCGTTGGTCTCAAAAACCGTTACCAATCACAATACATTAAATGCTTAATAGCAGTTTATTCATATTAAATGATGTAAAAGTAAACAAAGATTTAGACAAGTAAGCACCAACTTCCTCCACACATGCTCCGCTGCAATCCATCTTGATTACCTGAAATACATGTGTAAAATCATCAACACAAAGGTTGAGCAAGTCTATAGGTTTTTGATTTTAGTGTTTTACCACACCTTTAGGAAAAGGAGGGTAAATAGGGAAAAGTATTAAACAAATGACTTTAGGAAAAATCAAGTGTTAATGACCCTTATGAATTCCAAGTTCGTTTCCCAAGGAGGTATATGTGTGTGAAAAACTTGTTAAAGATTTGTGATTAATATTTGGTTTAGAAGGGGATGAGAAAAGAAGATGACGAAGACGTAAAAATAAAAATAAGTACTACTAGAAAGTTAAAACGTAGAACCTTAAAAATCCCAAAAATAAAAATTAATTCTAAAAATTACCAAAAATTTACCAAAAATCAAAATAAATAAACTAAGAGTTTACCAATGATCAAAACTTTTTCAAACCTTTTAAACAATTAAATATTCAATTTTTAGATGCTAATTAAAGCCCTAAAAATCAAATAAATTATCAAAAAGCCCAAATAAAGATTTTTCAATTGGTAAACCTCTAAAATGACCTAAAAAGATTAAAAACTATTTTTAGAAATTTTTAAACTAATAAAAACTATTTAAAATGATTTAAAAACTATTAAAACTTAAAATAATTATAAAAATTAATCTAAGAGAGATAAAATTATTCTAAAAGTTGCTAAATTCCTATTTTAATGTATTAAACCTAAGAAAAATGTAAAAAGTTGGAAAATGTGAAATTTTAAAAATAATAATAAAATAATAATAAAATAATATTAAAAATCCAAAAATTATAAAAATTCTAAAAACTTGCAAACTAGTTTATTTTAACCTAAATAATCAGAAAATCAAAGTTAAATTACCAGAATACCCCTATTGGGCCCTCAAATGGGCCAAAACCAAAAACAGTCAACCAAATTGGGCTTTTGGGCCCAAAAAGTCAAACTTGGCCCAATTGACTTGGAAAAGCCCTATCTGACTCAAAATTCAATTCTAAGAACAAAACTCTAAAGGCCCGAAAGCTGAAAATGAGCTTATCACAGCTTATTGAATTTGACATAAGCTTATTCTTATTGGGCTTTTCAGCCCATTAAGCAATAAGCTAATGCCATAAGCTCTAATTTGACACACAACCTTCTTTTGGGATGCTTATGAGATCTGTAAAAAGAATTTTTGAAAAAGCTCACTCAATAAGCCAGAAATAAGCAAAGTAAAAATTCACTAAAAGACAAAATAGTCGTTTTAGAGATTTAGGGCACCTCAGGACTTGATTCAACTTGCAAAAGGTTTCAAATGGACTCAATAAGCAAAATCAATCAACAAAAATCCAATAAGCACAACCAATAAGCCAGAATAAGCACAAATGAACTTATGAAAAAGTCAATGGAGTTGGTTTTCTAGTCAAACCCTAAAGTCAACCACCTAAATGCTCCAGTATGAACAAATGGGTCAAAATATGAGTACCTATTACAAAAACAAAGTTGTTGCTGGATAAAATAAGCTATTAGAGCTTATTGATAAGCTGAATCCAATTTTACACTATCAGTGGCAACTAGCAGGGGAAAGGAGTTCCCACTGCTTTGACTATTTGACCAAGCTTATATGAGAGTTTTGGTTTGATTCAATTGGAAACAAAGGCACCCTTGTGATCAGTGAATCACAAGGAGTCAATAGCAACAATAAAATCACAAATTTGTTCACACAATAAGCCACAATAAGCCAAACAGTCACCAGATATGCACCAGATATGGAAATAAGCAGTTAAGCACTTAATAAGCAGATTTAGACTGAATAAGCCAACCAAACTTAACAAGATGCATACACAAGCTATATAAACTAAGAATAAACACAAAGCAACAAGAATCAAACACTGAATCAAAATAAACAACAAGATCAAAGCACAAAATGTTACTGATGAACAATGAACATATGCAGAAACAAGTTTTGCTGATATACTTGACACTTGATCCAATTTCAAGCCTCAAATCCTTCTTCCCTGGTGTGATTAACTCAGATTTAACACTTGTTAGCCCTAGCCTAAGCTTAGATCTAGGTGTCCTCAAAATCCTAGCCAATTTTACCAAGTTTTTAAGATTTTATAGCCAAATTATGAATCTATGTGTTCAAACCCACAAAACCTGCAAACAGATGAACAAATGCACCTAAATAACAGATACCAACACCTGCAACCACAATAAAAGCACTTAGCAAACCACAAATCCAAAGTATGCAGTAGACCCAAACACTCCTTAATCTACCACTTAACAAAGAAACTTGTGATTTTAACTAATAACCTACTGATTTTAATGATCAAAAACACTTCCTAGATAGCAACTAACACAATCAAACTCAAAAATCACCAACACAAACACAAATACTCAAAATCAAAGCACCAAATCAAAATCAGTCATAAACATGAAATTTTGAGAGGAATCTTAACAAGGGATTATACCTGCCTTCCACAACATCCTAGGAAGGCCAGCTATGCTCCTTGGACCTTGTTCAACAACTAGAACAAGACCAAGGTACTTCAACAAAGATGATGCAACACTGCCTTGGTTGATGGTTCAAAGTAGAACCTCAAGGAGTTTATGTCTTCAACACAAGCAGCAAACAACTCAACCAAGGGCTCTAATCCCTTCACAAGCTTGGTGTCAACAAGCTTGTAAGAGCTTATAGCAAATGGCCAAGGGTTAGTACACAAAATAAGCCAAAACAGAAACTAGGATTTCAAGGTATTTGAACCTTAAAAACCTTATGAACCAAGACGTGCCTTAACCACAAGATAAAGGTAGGTCTTAACAATCAAATGGAACTCAGAATTAGGCTACTCAAACACCAAAATTTTAATTAAATCAAAAAGAGATTTCAAAATTTCAGAAATTCAAATTTTATTTAAATTTAAAAAGGAATTACAAAGATAATAGCCTAAAACTGGAATAAAGGGACTCTCACATGTTGAGGTCTCCTTTTATAGGCAAATGCCTGGCAAAACACTATTCATAAACCTTAGAAGTGAAATTCCCTAAATGCCCTAAGTCCTTCTAGACGTTTTGATGGAATGAGCTGTTCAAATTCATCTTGGACGTTCATTTCAGCTTTGATATGAAGCAAAGAGTCTAGGCTGTTGATTTGGCCACGTCATTTTACTTGGAGGACAAGTTGTGTTTTCATTGGTTAAGGAGGTTGAGTGTGGGGTCCAGGGAGTAGTGGGAGTGAGGGTTTTGTGTGTGAGATGGGATTCTGCATGTGTGAATCACACGTGGGTGTGGGTAATTTGGATTTACCCTTTGGTTTAAGTGAGATGGTAACTGGGTTCTTGGGGTGAATAGTAAAGATTTTGATCCGAAATTGGGGGAGTGGAAAGTGTTTGGCGCAATATTCAGGTTTGAATGTTTAAACATGGCAGTTTTGGCCCTTTTTCTTCTTTTCTTTTGTCACTTGTGTTTAAAAGTCCATCAGCGCCCAATTCCTTTGTATCAACTTTCACAACTTGACATTTTTTTGCACAAAACTTTCCAAAAGGTGTATCAAGGGTTATTTTTGGAACTTTTGCATATTTGAAGGGCTGATCTTGGACATTTTTGATCTTCAAAGGTCTTCAATGTATCTTTGGCTTGATGAGGGACCATATTTGACAATTTGAAATTGTTGAGGGACTAATCTTCCCATTTCTTCAAAGTTGAAGGACCATTTGTGTAATTTTGACAAACTTAAGGGACCAAACTTGTAATTATTAATATACAAGGGTTTTAAGTGTCATTTCTTCAATAAATGAGGATCAATCTTGTTTGTCTTGAAGTCCTCAAGGGTATTTGTTGAGTATTCCATGATTAGGGCCCGGTTCTTTGTACGGCTTCGTTTCTCGTGTCCGTTTTTCCTTGTATCTTGTGATCTTTTGTCTTTTTCACGATATCCATACCTAAAATACACAAGTAAACAAACACAAGCATATATATGGTATTTTATGACATTTTTATGCATTTAAAGCCCGAAAAGAACGATGAGATCATGTATAAATGCCATCTCATCACTCCCCCATACTAAGCCATTGCCGTGCCCTTACGCAATGCTAGAATAAAGTATCTAAGTATCACCAAATTTCAATTTTATTAACCTTTATTGAGGAGTAAAAAGACTTGCAACACACTACGAAGATGTGTAAAGACATAATGTATGATTTTCATCACGAAAAGTGACTTTTTGGGTCAAAGAATAGAAACAAGCAAATGTCCCTTAGAGTAAACTTCGTCATCCTTGATTGTCATACATTCCATGCTAAGTGCAAAAAGGAGATCATCGTTGGTACAAGTCACAATGCTAACACTACTCATACGTCCAAATTGTGTAATACTTTTTCTCCCCGCAATCCTAGTTATTATAAAAGAAATGGGTTACTAGCATTTTTTATCTATTTGTCATGGATCACAAGTGATTCATATTGACTTATTTGAGTAGTTATTAGTCCGAAAGCAAAGTAGCACGATTTGATCAATAGTTAGCCGAAGGACAAAATCTTTTAAAACGGCTTCTCGTGTATCTCCTTAAGTTCATATCTTGGCATAACTCGTTTCACGATTTGAGACCTTTGTCGGACCGATATTTGGCATGTACTTCATACTTCAAATCTTGGGAAGACGTTCTTGAAATTATGGTCTTCTCTTCATATATTTTGAATTTCTTCACTTGACGTTTTTGAGAGATTCTTCATATTGGACCACGACTTCATCATTTTTCTTCAATATTTACTTTGGATTTTGATATACAACGATCCGCCTCCTTTTCGGACTTGGATATATTTATCCTCATACCTTGTTAGGGTCTTTTTGGATAGACTTTCTCCATGATCTTTAGGGGAGTAATTGCTTTTCGTCGTGTGTCTCGATCCTTCATATTGATTTAGGAATAATGATACTTCACATCATCTTTGGATCTTTAGCAAAAATAGAGTTCCTCATGCCTTGTTAGGGCCTTTTTGGATGATCGCCAATCTTCGTGTCCCGCTTCAGTAAGTTATGCCTTGGCTATGAACTCTATTCAACCCCGAGCAACTTTTAAACGATCTTGCGCTAGAGGCTAAGTAACCTTTCAAATCGTACGACCTTACTTATTGCAATTATGATTTATTCCTAATGCATTGATCTTATGGGAAGAAAAAGCCACAATTAAAAACATATGAGTTTTTGAAAGAACACTTTCATGTTCTACGTTTAGCATGATCACTTGTCTAACTCTATCATCTCTCGTTCTTCACTATATAAAGACCTCTAATTAAAGAGACTCGTGAATACTTAGCCGTGCAAGTCAAAATTAAGCCAAATTTGGATTAGCTTTCATTAAGATTATATCAAATCGAAGTTTTGGGTTTTCAAGCCACCTATAGGATCTTGCACTTTCTTGGACTTTTTCAAGCTTAGAGAATGCGTTTTAAAGTTCCCTTGATAAGTGACTTTCTAGGATCAATTATAGGAACTTGCGAAAAGTTCTTGTTCTTAACTCGAAAGAGTTAAGACTTTCGCGTTTTAAAGCTCCCTATATAAAAGTCTAGCAAAACTTGAATTGAGCGGGTTAAGGAATGTAAATGGCTCCAAATGCCCATCAAGTCAAAAATTAACTCTTATTCTACCTAACGGAAAATATACATTCGTGTCTTAAAAACACTTATGAAAACTAAGAAAAATTTTAAAATTTGGCCATTTTTAGCCTTATTAGCAAAACAAAACATTGAAAGTTGGAAAGTGCGAGGGCGTAGCAAAGCAAGTACCTATTCACCCCCCCATACTAAAAGTAAACATTGTCCTCAATGTTTCGAGTCTAAAGGTGGAGCACCCCCATACTAGAGACGAAGAATCGAATGCTTAGGATCTAGCATGGAAAGGGTGATCAACAATATATCTAAAGCCGTTTATTAAGTATGCTAAAAGATAATTGTTAGAACAATAAAGGATATGTCATGGATTCGTGAAAAACTTCTTCAAACAAACGATGGAGGCTTACGTAAACGAACACGAGAGTCTTCAATCGTAGATGATGATGATGATCTAGATAACACAATCACAAACAACCACGAGACAACGAGTTGAAAAGGTACAAGTCCCCTTATTAGTGAATAGTAAGCATAAAGGATAAGCATGGGATCTCCCCCACGAGGCACCTCGTTTTTGATTACCGAGTCATGAGCTCGACTCGATCCCCTCAAAATATGAACATTTAGGGAAAATCATGGTGTGGTCAATTTTTTAATGGGGCTTACATGATTAACAAGGCCCAAAAAGCAACCGGTATTAAGGACTAAGTCCTTTGATGATGCAAAATACCGGGGTCGAAAATGGCGTTCTCGTTTTCATTGGAAAAACAATTTAACGCCACTTCAACATGTGCCATAAACTCAAAGAGTTTGAAGAAAAGAGATGAGGAGTAGAAGGGTGGGACAATTGGTAAGACAAAATTTTGAGCTACTCGAGGTAGACTCGCACCAATCAAATGAAAAGATTTTTCATTTATTTCATCGGTGGAAGACCGAGATTTCCCTTTACATGAAATTCCGGGATCGAATAGCTCGTCCTCGGTGGACAAGGATGAGGGAACATAAGGGGCTTCCCCCATACTAAAACCACACAAAGCATCATCAAAAGGAGTAGACGAGCTTGTAGCACTCAAAACACGTGGTGATGACGGAGTTAGATTTGTAGAAAAATCAATTAAATCACATTTAAAAACTTTTCTTTTTTTATCTTTTAAACTCTCTTTATGAAAACCCTTTTTGATTATGTCGAAAATATTTGGTGTTTCTAAGACGATGTTAGTCACACTAAAAATTCTCACATTTGTAAACCGTTTTGGTTTTGGTGGTGGCAAGTTCTCAAAACGTTTATCGACGAAGAAAACCTCCCTATCGGGGCCTACATATTCATCATCCGAAAGATCTTCCGTAGAAACCGGCAACTTATCAACACTTTTCAAGAATGAATGTTCGAGGTGAGGCGAAGGATTTTTCGATTCAAGTATTGACGGTTTCTTCTTTGTAGGCTTCACACTCATAACCTCCACCGGCGGAGGAAATGGTAAATTGTTTTTGGCGACATTTCCTAAAACTCTTGGTGAAAATTCTTTGCAAACGATATTGGTTGAATCACCATGGTTTAAAGTTGCAATAGAATAGACATGAGAAAGATTGGAGTTTTGTGTTGCATTGATGACAAGTTCTTCCTCATTGAAACGAAGGGTGATTTTTCGAGCATGAACATCGATAAGTGCTCTTGATGTATCCAAAAATGAACGACCCAAAATGAGAGGAACTTTTCGATCGATAGGAATGTCTACAACGATAAAGTAAACGGGATAGTAAAACTTTCCGACTTTAACGAAAACGTCCTCGGCTACTCCACATGCTAAAATCGTAGAATGATCGGCCATCTCGATAGACATGTTCGAAGGAGTAAGAGCCGGAAGCGAAAGCGATTTGAAAATCTCAAGAGGCATTAAATTAATACTAGCACCAAGATCGGACAAGGCGTAGCATTCCTCCATATCTTGAATGGCACACGGAATCAAAAATTTACCGGGATCACCGACTTTTTGTGGTATGCGGCTAAGAAAAACCGATGAACAACTAGACGATTATTGTAACTTCTCTTTGTTGTTTAACATACTTTTGAAGTTTGCGGCGAATCGAGGCATCATGATAAAAGCGTCGGCAAAACTTATGTTAAAATGCATATCACGAAACATTTTCATAAATAGCTCAAATTGATAATTGTTCCGTTCTTGTGCTTTCTCTTTGTTACGTCTCGAAGGGTAGGGTAAAGGTGGTGTGGGTTGGTCATTAGGCAACGGCCTTGGAAACTCGGGTTCCACAATTGGTATTGGTTCAACCGTAGGTGTGGTATGAGCGGTACTTCGTGGGATTGTAATGTGCTCCTTTTCGACCATCACCTCGGGTTCTTTCTCGATTTCCTTCTCCGTAGAAGTACTTGGACGAGAGATTGGTTCCTTGAAAGTTTTACCACTTCGTGTAGTAATAACCTTCATTTCTCCCTTCGGGTTTGCAATGGTATCACTAGGAAGACCACCCGAGGAAGAGGGTTTACACATGATTGCTTCAAACATCTTAGCCATTCGGTCCTCAAATTTTGATTGCCTAGCATCCGCTTTTAATAACTCTTGCTTAATCTCATGTTGTCCTAATTCCATCTTTTGTTGGTTTTGTTGAAGACGTTGGACATTTCCTTCCATTTTGTTTGCATGAGTTTTGAGTTCATTACCAAGTTCATTTTTAAGCTCGTTTTTCAACTCGGACCTTAAGCTAATCATCTCACGTTGCATGTTATCAAATTTATCATCATTTGCTTTAGCATAATCCAAAAATTCTCCTTGCAAATTTTTAGTGTGAGCATTTTGAAAACCTTGTGTAGTGTTTTGAAAATCACGGTTTTGGTTTTGATTAGAAATTTGTCCATTCCCATTTTGATAATTCCCTTTGTTGTAATTGCGTGAATTGCCTTGGTAATTACCTTGGTTGTTGTTTCGATAATTGTTAACATTTTGATTTGGTGGAGCTTGATTTTGGCGGGAACCTTGACCGTTTTGGTTGTAAGTTCCCGTTGCTACATAAGCACTCGAAGTGTTACCATCCGCGGTAATACACTCGGAAAGATCATGAGCTCCCCCACAAGATAAACAACTCTTAGCAACCGCTTTAACCGAAGCGGAATTGGAAGCTTCTTGAGCCTTCCAATGGGACATTAGATAAGCAAATCTATCAAAAAACCGATTTTCCTCATTAGCTTCATCATGTAAGGCATTAATGCTACGAGACGATTGTGACGATGATGACGAACCCAAATTTGCAACACTCGGTGTGTTACGAGGACTATAAACGTTAGATCTATTCTCAATGATTTGTAAAGCCTCATTTGTCGTCTTACACAAAAAATTACCACCCGCGGCGGCATTCAAATAATCTCGTTCATGATCATTAAGCCCATTATAAAAAGTATAAACTTGATGCAATTCCGTAAAATCATGGTGTGGACATTCATGTAACATTTCTTTAAATCGTTCCCATGCCATTGAAAAACTTTCATTATTTCTTTGCACAAATCGTGAAATCTCATTTTTCAAGTGTGTTGTTTTAGATGGTGGAAAAAACTTGTTCACAAACTTAGAAACGAGATCGGCCCATGTCAAAATCGAATTTGGCGGTTCTTTCTCGAGCCAAATTTTTGCGGGTCCATCTAACGAGTATGGAAACAACATCATCTTAATGGCGTCATGTGGAACATCCTTAAACTTGCTAGTGGCGGTGAGACGGTTAAAATTACTAATGTGGTAATGCGGGTTGTCTTTCTCGTGACCTCTAAACTTATTTGCTTGCAACATCGACATTAAACCCGTCTTAATCTCGAAATTCTCCGCAAGAATGGCGGGAATCACAATAGCCTCTCCAAAACCCTCGGTGGGTGCTTGTAGCAACTCCATCATAGTACGATTAGCCATGACGACTTCTTGTTCTACAATAGGTTCAACAATTGGAGGTTCTTCTTCAACAATCAACGTCTCTTGATTGGCTTGCTTTTGAAGTCGTTTACGAGCTCGTTTTGCTTGATTACGAGTGATCATAAACTTCACGAAGAATGGGAGGTAAGCAAAGAAGATTCTTTTTGGTTGTTTTGTGAATTTTCAATTTTTTTTGTGTTTTTGATGTTATTTAATTTTTTTTGGATTTTGGTGTATCTTCGTAGACAACAATCTACAAAATCTCTCCTCGGATCAAACTCTTGATTAAAGAAGCCTCAAAGGAATGAAAACGATCACGTGGAGTGAACGCCTTCGAATGACTTTAGAACTTTGGTGAAAACCAAATTGTTCAAGAGGGTTTAATCACAAAGAAAACCAAGCAAATATATTATACGTAATAATACTTTGGGCGGCAAAACCCTCGATTAGCCTTCAATCTCAAAATACTCACAAGCAAGCGGGGAAACGAGGCGGCGCGAAGCACTTAAGAGCCTTTTTCCTTAGGGTATATTTTATAATACCCGCCTTATACCCACCTTATAGTTTGTATTTCTCAAAATCGAGCTTCACGAAAGTATTTATCTATTTTTGCCTTTTTCTTTTTGTTTGAGATTCGAATACAATAATTGAGTGATGAAATCCCAATTAAGGTTGTGTTTTCACACTTTTGGAGATATTGAGAATTTATTGTGATACTTAATACAATATAGTAATAATATTTGTACAAGAAAAACCAAGAAAACCGATAATACGTATTAGTAGAGTTCTACTAATACAAATACTATTTGGTTAATATTAAAAACAACAATGAAAATTAATCACGACACACCTCCCCGGCAGCGGCGCCAAAAATGATTGTAGTGTTTTACCACACCTTTAGGAAAAGGAGGGTAAATAGGGAAAAGTATTAAACAAATGACTTTAGGAAAAATCAAGTGTTAATGACCCTTATGAATTCCAAGTTCGTTTCCCAAGGAGGTATATGTGTGTGAAAAACTTGTTAAAGATTTGTGATTAATATTTGGTTTAGAAGAGGATGAGAAAAGAAGATGACGAAGACGTAAAAATAAAAATAAGTACTACTAGAAAGTTAAAACGTAGAACCTTAAAAATCACAAAAATAAAAATTAATTCTAAAAATTACCAAAAATTTACCAAAAATCAAAATAAATAAACTAAGAGTTTACCAATGATCAAAACTTTTTCAAACCTTTTAAATAATTAAATATTCAATTTTTAAACGCTAATTAAAGCCCTAAAAATCAAATAAATTATCAAAAAGCCCAAATAAAGATTTTTCAATTGGTAAACCTCTAAAATGACCTAAAAAGATTAAAACTATTTTTAGAAATTTTTAAACTAATAAAAACTATTTAAAATGATTTAAAAACTATTAAAACTTAAAATAATTATAAAAATTAATCTAAGAGAGATAAAATTATTCTAAAAGTTGCTAAATTCCTATTTTAATGTATTAAACCTAAGAAAAATGTAAAAAGTTGGAAAATGTGAAATTTTAAAAATAATAATAAAATAATATTAAAAATCCAAAAATTATAAAAAATTCTAAAAACTTGCAAACTAGTTTATTTTAACCTAAATAATCAGAAAATCCAAGTTAAATTACCAGAATACCCTTATTGGGCCCTCAAATGGGCCAAAACTAAAAACAGTCAACCAAATTGGGCTTTTGGGCCCAAAAAGTCAAACTTGGCCCAATTGACTTGGAAAAGCCCTATCTGACTCAAAATTCAATTCTAAGAACAAAACTCTAAAGGCCCAAAAGCTGAAAATGAGCTTATCACAGCTTATTGAACACTCAGCTTATTCTTATTGGGCTTTTCAGCCCATTAAGCAATAAGCTAATGCCATAAGCTCTAATTTGACACACAACCTTCTTTTGGGATGCTTATGAGATCTGTAAAAAGAATTTTTGAAAAAGCTCACTCAATAAGCCAGAAATAAGCAAAGTAAAAATTCACTAAAAGACAAAATAGTCGTTTTAGAGATTTAGGGCACCTCAGGACTTGATTCAACTTGCAAAAGGTTTCAAATGGACTCAATAAGCAAAATCAATCAACAAAAATCCAATAAGCACAACCAATAAGCCAGAATAAGCACAAATGAACTTATGAAAAAGTCAATGGAGTTGGTTTTCTAGTCAAACCCTAAAGTCAACCACCCAAATGATCCAGTATGAACAAATGGGTCAAAATATGAGCACCTATTACAAAAACAAAGTTGTTGCTGGATAAAATAAGCTATTAGAGCTTATTGATAAGCTGAATCCAATTTTACACTATTAGTGGCAACTAGCAGGGGAAAGGAGTTCCCACTGCTTTGACTATTTGACCAAGCTTATATGAGAGTTCTGGTTTGATTCAATTGGAAACAAAGGCACCCTTGTGATCAGTGAATCACAAGGAGTCAATAGCAACAATAAAATCACAAATTGGTTCACACAATAAGCCACAATAAGCCAATCAGTTACCAGATATGCACCAGATATGGAAATAAGCAGTTAAGCACTTAATAAGCAGATTTAGACTGAATAAGCCAACCAAACTTAACAAGATGCATACACAAGCTATATAAACTAAGAATAAACATAAAGCAACAAGAATCAAACACTGAATCAAAATAAACAACAAGATCAAAGTACAAAAAGTTACTGATGAACAATGAACATATGCAGAAACAAGTTTTGCTGATATACTTGACACTTGATCCAATTTCAAGCCTCAAATCCTTCTTCCCTAGTGTGATTAACTAAGATTTAGCACTTGTTAGCCCTTTCCTAAGCTTAGAACTAGGTGTCCTCAAAATCCTAGCCAATTTTACCAAGTTTTTAAGATTTTATAGCCAAATTATGAATCTATGTGTTCAAACCCACAATACCTGCAAACAGATGAACAAATGCACCTAAATAACAGATAACAACACTTGCAACCACAATACAAGCACTTAGCAAACCACAAATCCAAAGTATGCAGTAGACCCAAACACTCCTTAATCTACCACTTAACAAAGAAACTTGTGATTTTAACTAATAACCTACTGATTTTAATGATCAAAAACACTTCTTAGATAGCAACTAACACAATCAAACTCAAAAATCACCAACACAAACACAAATACTCAAAATCAAAGCACCAAATCAAAATCAATCATAAACATGAAATTTTGAGAGGAATCTTAACAAGGGATTATACCTGCCTTCCACAACATCATAGGAAGGCCAGCTATGCTCCTTGGACCTTGTTCAACAAATAGAACAAGACCAAGGTACTTCAACAAAGATGATGCAACACTGCCTTGGTTGATGGTTCAAAGTAGAACCTCAAGGACTTTATGTCTTCAACACAAGCAGCAAACAACTCAACCAAGGGCTCTAATCCCTTCACAAGCTTGGTGTCAACAAGCTTTTAAGAGCTTATAGCAAATGGCCAAGGGTTAGTACACAAAATAAGCCAAAACAGAACCTAGGATTTCAAGGTATTTGAACCTTAAAAACCTTATGAACCAAGACGTGCCTTAACCACAAGATTAAGGTAGGTCTTAACAATCAAATGGAACTCAGAATTAGGCTACTCAAACACCAAACTTTTAATTAAATCAAAAAAAGATTTCAAAATTTCAGGAATTCAAATTTTATTTAAACTTAAAAAGGAATTACAAAGATAATAGCCTAAAACTGGAACAAAGGGACTCTCACATGTTGAGGTCTCCTTTTATAGGCAAATGCCTGGCTAAACACTATTCACAAACCCTAGAAGTGAAATTCCCTAAATGCCCTAAGTCCTTCTAGACGTTTTGATGGAATGAGCTGTTCAAATTCATCTTGGACGTTCATTTCAGCTTTGATATGAAGCAAAGAGTCTAGGCTGTTGATTTGGCCACGTCATTTTACTTGGAGGACAAGTTGTGTTTTCATTGGTTAAGGAGGTTGAGTGTGGGGTCCAGGGAGTAATGGGAGTGAGGGTTTTGTGTGTGGGATGAGATTCTGCATGTGTGAATCACACGTGGGTGTGGGTAATTTGGATTTACCCTTTGGTTTAAGTGAGATGGTAACTGGGTTCTTGGGGTGAATAGTAAAGATTTTGATCCGAAATTGGGGGAGTGGAAAGTGTTTGGCGCAATATTCAGGTTTGAATGTTTAAACATGGCAGTTTTGGCCCTTTTTCTTCTTTTCTTTTGTCACTTGTGTTTAAAAGTCCATCAGCGCCCAATTCCTTTGTATCAACTTTCACAACTTGACATTTTTTGCACAAAACTTTCCAAAAGGTGTATCAAGGGTTATTTTTGGAACTTTTGCATATTTGAAGGGCTGATCTTGGACATTTTTGATCTTCAAAGGTCTTCAATGTATCTTTGGCTTGATGAGGGACCATATTTGACAATTTGAAATTGTTGAGGGACTAATCTTGCCATTTCTTCAAAGTTGAAGGACCATTTGTGTAATTTTGACAAAATTAAGGGACCAAACTTGTAATTATTAATATACAAGGGTTTTAAGTGTCATTTCTTCAATAAATGAGGATCAATCTTGTTTTTCTTCAAGTCCTCAAGGGTATTTGTTGAGTATTCCATGATTAGGGTCCGGTTCTTTGTACGGCTTCGTTTCTCGTGTCCGTTTTTCCTTGTATCTTGTGATCTTTTATCTTTTTCACGATATCCATACCTAAAATACACAAGTAAACAAACACAAGCATATATATGGTATTTTATGACTTTTTATGCATTTAAAGCCCGAAAAGAACGATGAGATCATATATAAATGCCATCTCATCACTTACAAATCATTTGAACACAAGTAAGGATTATAAGTTTGTGGCATACTTGAAAGCAACAAACATCTAATAATTTGCATCAACAATATTAATTGTATATAGCATAAATTGCATTAAGCTCATAGAACCGAGCCCTTAGACACTCCCTTGTAGGTCTATTAAGACAGGAGATTTATTAATTGTCAATTACCTCCAGATTATTGGTACATTGCCGTATACCTGACTTCTCAATACAATATGTTCAAACAGTGTTGAGGTCGGGCCTAAGCTTCTATGACAAGTCCACACAAACTGAACCGGGGCGGCTTCCCCCATAGATGTATTAATTGTACTAGCGGTTAACCCATCATAGGTTAATTAACGGTCCATAATTGAGGCTTTAAAAAAGGCAATCACTTAATGCAATTTAAAGGCAACCACGGGTCCATTCATAGAGGGACAAGCATACCATAAAAGACTTATGTTTTAAGTTTATGAAAAACATGTATTCCCCCTCGCGGGTTTAAAAACCATTTACAAAATAGTGTAAAAGCGAGGCTATAGACTTACATTATATGGGATACAAAGCTAGTAGTAGTAGTGATCGCCGAAGTGAAGATGCCTCCCAAATATATACACATCAAAAGCCGTCACCTAACAAATAAGGTGCGCGCTTAGCCACATACATAAGTATTTCCAAACATACTTAATATAATAAAATCATCGACTCAAAATATTATGTACATAGACATGATCAATTAATGCAAGTGATTCCTTCTAACTCCACGACAAGTACTAGCTTTCCAAGACTAGCACCTTCGATATTAATCCATCTCAAGATGCCAAATCAATACGGTTCAAGTACCCTAAATGGGTCTCCAATCTCAGAATATACACTCTCACACATTACTTATATATTTTTAGAACTTTGAGAAGCTAATAGATTAGCCTCTCATCTCAAACTATGACGCGAGGTTAAGTACCTCCCAAAAATACTCAGCCGGTACTTACTGAAAGTACACGCTGTTTTATCATACCAGATCAACTCCGTTTTTGACGAAACTTGGTGACAAACTCATTTATAATCTGTAGAAGACTTAGTTTAAATTTCATTAAATTATTCACATTTTAGAACCACCTGCTCGATACATCTTTAGACATTAAAAACCGGACAGTTTTGCACACTTGCATCGTAAAACCATTTCGACCTTGTTAAACATTTCCATTTACAAAATCGCAACTTGACTCTAAACATAGACTCAAAATGCTAAGTTTAGAACCTAACAACAGCCTTTGATCAGTTTTAAAACTCAACTTATAGTCCCCGAGATTCGATCCAAATATCGACAACAATTTCGTATTGTGTCAATACTCGTCTCCCGGTATACGAATATTCAAACTGGCATAACTTTTGACTCGTTAGTAGTTAAAAGCTCTATCTTATATCGAAACGAGCGTCTCGACGACTACTACGACAATATCTAATAATATTAAACTTTATCTAACATTTACTGTATGAAAAACGGCCTTAAACATACTGATGTAAAATGACTCTTTAAAAATCATACCAACAATCATTTTGACCCATTTTTATCAACATCAACACTTCAAATATGCTATACCTATCATCTACAACATCTCCATTAATCCCTAAATCACTTGCATGATCCATTTCAAAACCCATATCAAAAATCAAACATACAACACTTTTAAAAATCAAATATAATAATAATAACACCATACCACTACCTTAAAAATGGATCAAACACTTTATCATCATCAAAATCTTTAGAAGAATGCATTGTTCTTACATGTGGGATTTTCTTAGATCAAAATGATCACAAGAAGATTATAAGGATGGGTCTTTTGTTAGATTGTCTTGAATCAAGCTCAAAATCAAGATCCATGGTGGTTTATGGTGGTGGTTTGGACGGCAAAACAAAGGGAGAGAGAGAGAGTGAAGTTGTTGGTGATTTGCATGTGTGTGTTTATTTTGAGGCTTATACATGGTGGGTGGAGGGTAGTTTTTGCCAATTGTGTATTCTTGTGGACTAAAATGTAAATATTAGTTAAAAAGCAGGAAATGACTACTAGTCAATTTTATAAATATTTACAAGAGTCGGGTTTCATAAAAATATAAATCTCGTTTGTTAAATCGATCGTTTTAATAATTAAACGCACACAAAACAAAATAATAAAGTTCAACTCGACTTAAAACGTAAATGAAATAAAAATTTCAGAAATATCAAATATCGAAATAATGGATACTAAAATATAATATTTGGGCATCCATTGGTATCGCGATCACTATTAGTACTCTTCAATCGTCACAACAATTAAATATAGTCACACATTATCGGTTTCAGCTGAAACCGTCAAATATAATAATACTCGTTATTACTTAGAAATTACAAATCCATTATATAATTAGGATAAAATAATGACGTCAAGTTCGGGTTATTACATTTCCATAGCGTGATTTTTGTGACGACACGCTAACTTAGATGGGCAAATTGAGTTTCGGGTTAGCTACCCGTTGTTTGGTATAGTAAGGTAACAATGTCATGTGGCTTATAATAATCCAAGTAACAAAAATACTGTTATACACATTAAATTACAATATATTGCCTGACTAGCAATACGGGGTCTTATTATTGATATTATGTTCGTGTTTTGGTTTTACCTAACCATATTCATATAACGGTTTTTATTTAACTCTATACGACGTTACAAAACGTATTGTATAATGTTTTTACGACAATGGTTCGTATAATGGTTTTGAAGGCAAAAGACTATAGTATGGTTTACAACAAAGATTTGTATAAAATGTTTTTGGCTTATTCCATGGCCTCCGACAAGGAATTGTACAAAATGATTTTTGATGATGATTATTTATACCGATGATATATTAATGGTTTTATCAAACTCTATGAATTCACTCGGCGTTTTCGCTGACCTTTTCTTTTAACATGTTTTATCTCAGGTACTTGAAGGTAATTCTCGAGAAGATAACAAGAATTCACGGCCCACACTTAAATAACAAATTTCCATTCAAATGTTTTGTAAAATTGTATGAAATACTATGACTTGAGACCTATGTAAATTTGATATTCATTTATGAAAAATGCTTTATTATTAAATTACGCGATTTTTAAGCGTTGTCTATGATGTGAGTAATGTGCTATCCCGTAACACCAACGACTCTTCCGCTGTATTGAATTATGAATATTTGGGGGTGTTACAGTTTGTTACCAGAGCTCTCGTTATAGAGAACGAAAGATTTTTAAAACCAATGTTTTGAATAAAACATTTCAAAATCTTTTAAGTATAAACATTTTTAACAAAATGTTTAAAAATCTTTTGACTATAACAGTGCCGAATAATTCTCGAGTTACCGACAAGACCAGACTGAGAAGTGTTATTTTAATATATATATAACTTGGATTATATATATATATATATATATATATATATATATATATATATATATATATATATATATATATATATATATATATATATATATATATATATATATATATATATATATATATATATATATATATATATATATATATATATATATATATTGGGGAGAGTTAAAATAAAAAGTCTTTTTTTTGTGAGAAGGATAAGAAGGATTTTCAGCCATTGATTTAAAATCAATGGATGAGATCAATCCATATTTCAAACTAACTAACTAACTAACCATCTAAACATGATTTTAAAAAAGTTCTCAAAAAATTCAGAAAAAATTCCATAATATCGGATATGTTGGTGCATAAAAAAGTTGTGAAGAAAGTTTTCTTAATTTTAAGTTTTTTACGTTTTTTAATGCACATTGAACGAAATTTGATGCACAAAAAGGTGAAATTTTGTGTACAAAATTTTTTTCATGAACAAAATTTTCAAGTTGTTTTAGTTTGATGGGGCATCAAATTTAAAAGCAAAAAGTCAAAAGAAGTTGGGTATAAAAATGAATTCTTGATGCACAAAAAACGTAAAAAGCCTAAAAATTATCGTTTTTGTGCATCAAAATTTCGTTTTTGTGCATTAAAAAAACGTAAAACTGTTCGAATTAAAAAAACTTTTTTCACAAAAGTTTTTTGCACCAACATACCCGATCTACTAGAATTTTTTCAAAATTTTTGAAAACTTTTTAAAAATCATATTTAAATCGTTAGTTAGTTAGTTGGTTAGTTAGTTGTGATTGTGGTTTAATCTCATCCATTGATTTTAAATCAATGGCTGAAAATCCTTCTTATCCTTCTCATAAAAAAAAGTCTTATTTGATCTTTCCCCTATCTATATATATATATATATATATATATATATATATATATATATATATATATATATATATATATATATATATATATATATATATATATATATATATATATATATATATATATATATATATATATATATATATATATATATATATATATATATATATATATATATATATATATATATATATATATATATATATATATATATATATATATATATATATATATATATATATATATATATATATATATATATATATATATATATATATATATATATATATATATATATATATATATATATATATATATATATATATATATATATATATATATATATACATATATATATATATATATATATATATATATATATATATATATATATATATATATATATATATATATATATATATATATGTAGGGGAGATTTAAAATAAAAAGACTTTTTTTGTGAGAAGGATGAGAAGGATTTTCAGCCATTGATTTAAAATCAATGGATGAGATCAATCCATAATTTTAACTAACTAACTAACTAACTAACTAACCATCTAAACATGATTTTCAAAAAGTTCTCGAAAAATTCTGAAACAATTCTATAATGTCGGATATGTTGGTGCATAAAAAAGTTGTGAAAAACGTTTTCTTAATTTTGAGTTTTTTACGTTTTTTTAATGCACAAAAAACGAAATTTGATGCACAAAAAGGTGAAATTTGGTGTACAAAATATTTTATGCACAAAATTTTCAAGTTGTTTTAGTTTGATGTGGCATCAAATTTTAAAGCAAAAAGTCAAAAAAAGTTGGGCATAAAAGTAAATTATTGATACACAAAAAATGTAAAAAGCTTAAAAATTATAGTTTTTGTGCATCAAAATTTTGTTTTTGTGCATTAAAAAACGTAAAAAACTTCGAATTAACAAAACTTTTTTCACAAATTTTTTTTGCACCAACATACCCGATCTACTCAAATTTTTTCAGAATTTTTGAAAAACTTTTTAAGAATCACATTTAAATGGTTAGTTGGTTAGTTAGTTAGGATTGTAGTTTAATCTTATCCATAGATTTTAAATCAAGGGCTGAAAATCCTTCTTATCCTTCTCACCAAAAAAAGTCTTTTTATTTGATCTCTCCCTATATATATATATATATATATATATATATATATATATATATATATATATATATATATATATATATATATATATATATATATATATATATATATATATATATATATATATATATATATATATATATATATATATATATATATATGATGTAATTTGATTACATGATTGTTTGATGATTATTTTAATACTTATACGAGGTATTTATACGACGTAGATTGCCACAAGGAACCCTAACTCCCCTAGTAAATCAATCGAAGCTATTCCCGTAGGAATTCTAGTTATTCCAGATCTAAACCAAGTTGTGGATATTTATAATCCCAACAAAATGGTTGATATTCGTAGAAATGTTGATATTAGTTGATTGTGATATTAAAGATGAATTGGCGAGATTAAATCTGATATCAATGTCATGACGATCTTTCCTTATAGAGTAGAGTTTGACAAAACCTTACCACCTGGAAAGGTGTCATCTGATTCGGTGTCACCCAATTCTTAAATTGAAATCAAAAGGGTGAATGTTGCATTTGAGGCTGTCATTGGAGCCTTTACCCAAAAGCGTCATGCCACTAGTACCTTTTTGAGACGTCAAATTGAATGTGTGAGTCATTTCATACTATTGACTCATTTGATAACTATTGATGAAGGAGCTATAGGATTGGAAATTAAGTGTTGTTCATATTGAGCTTTTATTGCCCTTTTAAGGTCTAAAAATAAGGTTGAAAGTATTGGAGAATGAGGTAGGATGTCGTATTGAGTATAAGTTGATTGAAACTTGAATGAAGTAAAAATTTAACTCGTATGGAATATGAGATTGTTAAGAGGAAGTCGCTAAGTTCTGTGATTGAATTATAAGGTTTTAAATGATTGTTGGTTTGTGTTAAGGGTTTTTCCTAGGCCATTGTCCACTAACGAGGATGCCTAGTGTCCAAGAAATAAATTGAAGAAATCTTCTTCTGAATTGAGACCAATGGATCTTCTAGGACAGGTGGAACACCTAATGACTCTTATAGATTAGTATTCATTGTAACATCTTTTAAAAATCCCTAACTTAACTAAGACATCAGTTGGTAGGATGAGTTCTTGGAATTGTATGACATAGTGACACGTAATGTGTTACGATACAATTTTGACTTGTTTGTGATTAATGAAAAGACTACCTTTGATTGCTAAATCCTACATGTATCGATGTTATCTATCTGTTTTTGCTTCTTCCTAATGTTCGCATTAGTGATGCAACCATTGAACAAGTACTCATCTCGATTTGAGTTACGTTATGGATTCTTCTTTTTGAGTGCCATCGAGGTCATGAACCTCATGATTAATTGGCTAAGCTCATTTCCTATCATATTGTAGTTAGTTCTTGGTGAATAACTTTTCATCACTCTTTTGCAGATCACTCATTGTTTTTATAAGATAAAACAGTATCCCTTGAGAAAAAATTGAATTTTTATCACCATATGGATTATTTAAAGTGAGACTTATAAATAATCGTTATCGAAATAAAGTTGTTTATGAAACACTTTGGAAACTTAATTGTTTTCATAACAAAGAACATCTCTGTAAATTCATTTTGATTTTTATTCCAGAATTAAGCATGAATATATATATTTTAAACATGATGACAAAGTTTTGACGAACTGAGTATTACATCGTTAATCTTAAAATTGTATATAGTTGCGCGCCTACATACATTTTGGAAGGGACCATGCAAGGCTGATTAGTAGTCACCATGAAATCGTTAATAAACGCTACATTTTCTTTGAAGTTGTGAAAGATTGAATTTTTATGAGATCTACAAGAAGTGCAAAATAGGGACATATTGTTAGGGATACCTACATATGTGCCCGTACTATTTATTCTTCTTAGTAGAATTTGCTCATCTGTGGATATTGTCTTATTTGACAATTGACAACTCTTTCTTGTCCAATTCTCTCGTAGTAAGACTCTTAGGAGAAGTATCTAATTACCGAGTGTTGATACCAGACTAGGTGTATTGAAATTCTTATCATTTCTTTTGATTATATTTCATTTGAATGACCTTGGTAACGATCCGAGGAGCTTTCGAATGCGTACTCAAATCATGAAAACATGGGATATATTCATATACGTTAATGTTTTCGTCTATATCTAATTTGAAATTCTCTCGCGTAGATTATGCGTTGACCTTACTCTTTTAATGTTAGTTAGGTCTCTAGATATCTTTGATTTTGTGAAGGATTATGAGTTATTATTAGTCTTTTGAGAAGTTCACATCTTATCAACGGTAATGAAACTAGAAAGTTGATAGTACCAGTAGAATGGATTGATTGATTATGACATGACGACATTGTCTTAATTGATGGGAACTCTAGTAGAATTCCCATAAAAGATAAGATGTTGATTATCAAAAGTGATCTAAATAATTCCCGATAGGTGACCATATCCTGCATTTTGACTTGAAATTATACCATGAATGGTTATGAACTAGACATAGACCTTGTAATCTAGAAAGAACTTAAAGTGAATTTATTAAAAGATGTTTATGTTATCTGAAATTTTAGGAGGTATTTGCTGATGAATTACCTAGAATTTCGCCATTAAGGCAAGTTCAATTTGGTATTGATTATATTCCCGATGTTGCACCTGTGGCGTGTGCATTGTACGTCAGCACCATCTGAATTAAAAGAGTTACCGTACAACTGAGAGAGTTGTCCGAGAAAGATTTTATGCTACCAAGCTCGTCATCATGAAGAGCTATGGCGTTATCATTCTTTGTATTTATTGATTACCGTGAACTGAATAAATTGACGATCAAAATTCATATCCATTACTCAAGATGGAAGATTTGTTCGATCACTTACAAGGTTCTAGCGTATGTTCTAAAAATTTGATCCACGGCATGGTTATCATCAACTCCGCGTCCGCGAAGAAGATTATCTATTCCAATCACTACATCCAGAACTTGTAATGAACATTATGAGTTTCACGTGATGTCGTTTGGATTGACCAATGCACATGTAGCATTCCTAAATTTGGTGAATCACGTGTGTAGGCTGTAATTTGATAAATTCATGTTGGGTGATCATTAAGGACCATCTGTTTGTTTATAAGAATAGGAAGGAGTTAATAATCATTTGTAGACTGCCCTGAATTGGCCGAGCAATGAAAACCTGTACCTTGAATATTTAACATGTGATTTAAGGTTTGAACCTTTACATTAAATGACCGTGTAATTAATGATGGTAAGATATATATTGACTCTTCAAAGATTAGAGCCATTAAGGCTTTGCGTTTTACCAAATAGAAAGTGCAAATATGTTTTGACAAATGTTTTATCAAAGGAATTTTTAAGGGATTATTCCCTCATACCCAAATTATTTAACTAAACTCCTTTAGGGGTAAATGTTTGTGTATACCTCAAGATAACCTAAGAGGGATTGAGGAAACCATTTAAACCATGACTTGGAATTTGAAACGACTATTTTTGCTTTTCAACCAAGAAATTCTTGACCAGAGTATAACCAAAGATTTTTCGAACATTTACGAATCTTATTAATTATTTTCAATAAATCAACAAAAATCGTGTTAACTAAAATTGATAATTGAACATTTTTCTATAATTGGACGAACTGAGAAATTTTAAAACTTTTTACGTTTACGTATCATAAAATTTAATTTTTATTATTTAATTACTTGTGATAATTATCGACGCTTTAAACGTCAGATTGAGCAAAACTAATGAAAATAATAGTTGAGACGAAATTAAAATTAGAAAATATGAAGAAAGAAACTTTGAATGAATACGGTCATGATATTTATTTCATCAGGGATGGTGAATGTAATTTCTGACATATTATAAAGAAAGGATAAAGGACCAATTAAGATGTGTTCCTTAGTATTGACTGTGAAAAGTAAATTGCCGAGCAATTTAAAATAGCCGATGCTTGTAAAAAGGATAATATAGATAATAAAAGGGGTTCGCGGCTAATATGAATCATTAGAAATGAAAGCCGATGGCGTTAAATGTATAAAAGGCCGCTTGTGGTTGCCTGAATACGGAGGATTTTGAGATTTAGTCATGTTGGAATCTCATAAGATTAAGTATTCTATTCATGTCATTTCTGATTAAACGTATCTTTATCTGAAGAAGCTGTACTGATGGCAAATTATGAAGGCAGACATCGCCTCATACATTAGTAAACGTCTAAATATTGCAAAGGTCATCAACTGAATTTGATTCGATTTGGGTCATCATCGACAGCCTGACCAAATATGCTAATATCATTCTTGTTAATGATAGATTCTAGATGAAGAAATTGACTCTTTTGTATTTAAAGGAGTTGTGTAAACATAGTGTGCCTGTATCGATCATCTCTATCAAGATCTTCGCTTCGCATCGAATTTCTAGAGATTTGCTCAGAAATAATTGGGAACGAACCTTGATGAGAGTACTGTTTACCACCCCAATCCAAGGGATGAGGTAAAGTAACGATACAAAACACTAGAAGTGTTGTTTTATGCCAATATAATTGACCTTTGGTAATAAACCGTATAATCGTTTTCCTTTGGAGAGATTATCATTGATAATTATCGTATTAGGACTTAGATCGACTCTTTTAAAGATCTGAATATTAGAGCATCTATAAGCAGGAGTTGGGATGAAGACACCCGACATACACCCATTGTGAGTTGGACATGTCTTTTAGGTTTAAGGTTGCATATGATGACAAACCTAACCTTAAAAAATACCCGACCCGCGAGACCTGTATTGATTGTTGAAATTAAGATCTAATTATTGACTGTCGGTAGTGGGTAGGAGGTTATGTGAATATGAAATGTAGATCTTGAAGTGCAGGATGGGTAGCGAAGTTATGCCAAAAAATTTAACCTTGTAAAAATGAATTGATGATCTGAAAGATCATGGGAAATAAGTCCCTGTTGTATGGGACCATTGAGATGATGTAAAAAGTTCGTTTCAAAGGCATATAAGTTGGATCTACCCTAGGACTTCAAGGGATGCGTGAACTATGTTTCGTATATCAAACTTGATAAAATGTCTATCAAGTGAAAATCTGATTACTTCTTGATGAAGTTTAGAATCGGCGAAAAGTTGCATTCATCAAAAACCCGTGAACATCATGGATAGAGAAAGTAAGTCAACATTAAGCCTGATCGTATTCTCGTAGTTATGTTTGATGAAACTCGCGTATTGTAATGAATTACACTTGAGAGAAAAGACCGAATGTGGAGGAAATACCCACGTGGCTTTAACTCCATAAGAAGCGAGTAGTAAGATAAATCGATCTTTGAGGACAAAGATCCTGTTTAGGGATAAATGCTGTGACAATCCGTCAATTTATGGTTGATATTTTATTCTCAAGTATTATTTAAAAACATTATTTTAATGTTATATTATGAACTCACTGATTTATGGGAAGAGATTTGGTTTTATGTCTTGAAGTAGCATCGGCTACGTTTAAACCGGAGAACTCTACGTTACATGCTTACGTTTACATACACCATTTTGGTGACAGCCCGACATTTCAGGAAATAAATTTATCCTTGAATATTATTTTAGAATTTTGAATTTGTGTTGGTTCATAAACTCACAAAATTTCGAGAAGAAATTAGAGCTTACGTGAATAATTTAGCGTCTTTTACGATTAAACCGGAAACCCTAGGATTACGTATTTACGTTTTTGAACTCCGTTTTTGATGAGACAATTTTTATTAGATTCGTTTTGTGCCGTTGATTCATAATTTATAAAAACATTTTTCGTAAAACGACCCGAGGGCACGCAAATCGAGGAAACTAGAATCGAGGAAACTAGAATCGAGGAGTACCCGTAAATTAATGGGGATGAGACAAGTTTACACTTGCCCACCCCCATACATGTGGTGGCCAAAGCTTAACCAATACACCAAAATGTGTCAAGTATACACACACACTAAGGACACTTGTCCTTAGTGCATGCACAAACCATTAAACTAACAAAACTAGCCAAGTTAAACCATCTACTCTCATTTCATACATGCAAACCACACACAAACTCTATTGGCTCCCTATGAACGTCCCATATCCTCCAAAAATACCCCATTAGATAAAAAATTCAACCATAAATCATATGTATAATTTACATATGATGAAAACCTATTGAAGTTATGAAGATTGGAGGTGATTTTAACAACTAAAAAGGAGTTTATATGGAGATCAAGGGCTGATTTTTGGAGAAGTCTACAAATACTTGGTGATCCTAGAAGTGGTGTTGATATCTCATAAGATTGGTTACCCAAAACCAAGTCTTGTTCATCCAATAACTCATCTTTTCATCACTATTGGTGGTATAGAGATTGTTTCTTCCAATCCTCTTATTATTTTGAAAATGTAATCTTGTATTTTCTTCATTTATGTATATGTAGATGATGTATAATGATGATAAAAATATTGTGTGGGAATCATGTGTTGATAAACTTGGATAAAAAGATTGAAAACTACATGTAAAAGTGGTAAAATCTTGCTTAAATAAGTAGGCTGTATAAAAACAATAAAGAACCTTATGTTAAACTGATAAAATGGCATGGATGAATTAATATACAGTAAGTTATAAGACTTGTACATATATGAGAGTTGGCCATACAATGGAATCATTATAATGAGTGAGATATGATCAAAACAAAATTGATGTATCAATCTGAATAGTCTGTTTTGTGAGGACTGTTAGAAACACTTAGACTTGGATTTAGCAGTAGATAAATCTAAGTTATTTGTAGCACATAATATGAAGTTTATATCATCCAAAAATGAGCTTATATCTTTTTATAGAACTCAAGATATGATAAAAATGGTGAAAGTGAAACAAAAAATCAGATTTGTGAAATTAAAGTATAATAGTATATAATAGCACTCAAATAAATATAGTATAAAATGTAAATTAAAACCCACTAACTTAGATATTACATTTATATAAGTATGTAGAATAATAAATAAATGAGACACTTTATAAAAATGGTAATTTGATAAGTTTTATAAGTTATAAAACTATAAACATGCTTTTTACGTCTTTTCGGCTAAAACCGTAAAATTAACGTTTTCGTCAATTAAAACTTAGATGTTCGGACCCGTCTAATGTAAACTTTTTATAACTAATATACTGATATATAAGTACATATTACAAGTAAAAACCGATAAAACCCGAGCTTTATAACTTATGGACATTAACGGGCCAAAATAGCCTTATTGGACTATTAACCCGACAAGTTTGGCTAAACACTAATGAACTTACTTATTGGGCTTAACCAACTTGGGCCCAACATGTAAGCATAGGACTGATGTTAAAAGTATAAAATGGACTAATATTAGGTAATGGGCTTATAATGGGCTTATTGGGACTTGACAAGTAAAGAAGTTAAACTAGTGAAACTAGTATGAAAATTTACCAACACATGACACTATAATGAGTATATAAAGTTGTACAATCTTACTTGATCATCATCATATTTAAAAAATCATCATATATATACATAGCCATTATTTTTATAAAGTCATTGGACAAGAGTCTAAGACGAGTATTAATTGTCTAGGTTTCCGTGATTGAAGCACGTACCGTACATCTGAATTACCGATAACCACCTTCCCACATCAACGTGAGTTCATAGCCCTCACTCTTTTAAATGTTTTTATGAAATGTTTTATAAACCCGCGAGGGAGATAACATGTTAGTTTTAATAAAATAGGACACCAGTTGTCCTAATTGTTTGCTTATTGATTTGGACCCGAATGATTGTATGACCCGATGAATGATTATATGACCCGATAAATGAAATGAAATGGATTATTAAAGTTAGGTTATGTCACTAAAAGTCCCATTAGCATGAATTGTGAACTACCGGGATTTGGTAGACGCTTATGCATATAATAGTACTATTTGGGGACGATCACCCCAGTTCGCGCCTTGACGGTTGATCCCCGTTGTGCCACATTGATTGGTAAGCGAATTTATGTATGAGAAGATTTCCATAGCGTGATTTTTGTGACGACACGCTAACTTAGATGGGAAAATTGAGTTTCGGGTTAGCTACCCGTTGTTTGGTATAGTAAGGTAACAATGACATGCGGCTTATAATAATCCAAGAAACGAAAATACTGCTATACGCATTGAATTACAATATATTGCCTGACTAGCAATACGGGGTCTTATTATTGATATTATGTTCGTCTTTTGGTTTTACATAACCATATTCATATAACGGTTTTTATTTAACTCTATACGACGTTTTAAAACGTATTGTATAATGTTTTTACGACAATGGTTCGTATAATGGTTTTGAAGGCAAAAGCCTATAGTATGGTTTACAACAAAGATTTGTATAAAATGTTTTTGGCTTATTTTATGGCCTCCGACAAGGAATTGTACAAAATGATTTTTGATGATGATTATTTAAACCGATGATATATTAATGGTTTTATCAAACTCTATGAATTCACTCGGCGTTTTCGCTGACCTTTTCTTTTAACATGTTTTATCTCAGGTACTTGAAGGTAATTCTCGGGAAAATAACAAGAATTCATGGCCCGCACTTAAATAACAAATTTCCATTCAAATGTTTTGTAAAATTGTATGAAATACTATGACTTGGGACGTATGTAAATTTGATATTCATGAATGGAAAATGCTTTATTATTAAATGACGCGATTTTTAAGCGTTGTCTATGATGTGAGTAATGTGCTATCTCGTAACACAAACGACTCTTCCGCTGTATTGAATTATGAATATTTGGGGGTGTTACAGAGTTGGGACTCCAAATTTTTACTATATAAACTACATGATATTTGCTATAAATAACTCTACTATAGCTCATTCTCAAACAGCCTCTAAATATTTGTTTTAATTCGTCCAAAATAGACCAGACAGATTAGTACCACAAAAGTGTTTTGGCCATATCTTGCTCATTTTTAACATTCCATTGTGTGGTAAATTCACCACTTATGTAAAAATCATTTGTCTATCATTATATCAAATAATCTAATCCATTTAACCAAGTAAAAATATTGAAAGTTTCTGTTTATTACAGCATACATAACTACTTATAATTTCATCAACTTTTTCTTGTAGTTTTAGCCTTTTTAACCTAATCTAGTAACACAAAATCCCCATGCAATATATTGATCATCATTTATCATCATCATATATATAATTTTTTGAAGAAAATAGATGAATACATTTACAAAATTAATAGGATGATAGAAAGAACAATCTCTATACCAACCAATTATGATGAAAAATATAAGATTTATGATGAACAAGACTTGATCTTGTCACCAAATCTTATGAACTTAGCAAGAACACTTTTAGAAATCTCCAAGTAACTAAACTTCTTCTTGAAATCAGCCCTTGAACCTCATGAAAACTCCTTTTCACAAGTTATGATCACCTCCAAACAATCTCCTTTCAAGTAGCTTTCAACATATGTGAATTGTTGATGAAGTTATGGTTAAAAATTGATGGTGATGGAGATTTGGTGGTGGTGTTGGACGGCAAGAGAGGAAGAGAGGGAGAGGGTTGGGAGACTTTCTTGTTAAGTTTATGAGTGTGTGTGTGTGTGTGTGTGTGTGTGTGTGTGTTAGATGGTTTTGGGGTTAAGTGGTTTTGCAGGTTCATGAGACAAGTGTCTCATGATAGCCTAAAATTTTGACAACAAGGGATGTTAACCCTTGTTGTGTCCGCCCACTATGGGGGGTGGGACAAGTGGAAACTTGTTTCATCCCCTATTATTTACGTGCCCTCGGGTCGATTTACGAAAAACGTTTTTATAAATTATGAATCTACGGCACAAAACGATTCTAATAAAAATTGTCTCATAAAAAACGGAGCACAAAAGAGTAAATACTTAAACCTAGGGTTCCCGGTTTAGTCGTAAAAGACGTTAAATTATGCACGTAAGCCCTAATTTCATCCCGTAAATATGTGAGTTCATGAACCAACATTAAAATAAAATATAAAAATAATATACGAGAATAAATTTACTACCTGAAAATGTCAGGTTGTCATAGCATTTCCTCCTAAAAAGGGATCTACGCCCTCGTAGATCCATTTCATTTTGATGCCCATTTCTTATTGAAGTCAAAGAGGTGTGGGTGTTTCTTCAACATTTCATCCTCTCTAATAAAGAGATTTTACTAGTTGAAAGTTCGTTTCTCGGTATCTTCTCGAATTGATCACGGTTCAAAGTGCGACTCAGTCGTTCTTGGTGGAAAATAAAATGGTTTGGTTATCTATTCTACTTAAAAGGTAAATGCACAAAATAATAGCAATAAGATAAAAGCAATTAACTAATAAAAACAAAACAATATAAATAATAAAACGTCGATTTAGAACGAAACATTTAATAAAAATAAAACTAAAAGACGAAATTAATTATCGACTCGAAAATAAAGTTTACTAAATGAAAACGGATAGAATAAAACTAAAATGGTACTTTAAAGCTAAACGAGGCAAAACCTAAAGCGGGTACTAAATAAAAGATAAAACTTAAACTTTACGAAAAAATATTAATAGTAAAAATTGACGAAAAATTCAACTAAAAATACGTAACTTTCAAAAACAAAAATCGGAACAACTTTCAGATAAAACTAAACAATTACGGAGCAATACTATTAAATAAACAAGCTAGCAGGCTAGCTGCTGGAAGCAGCCAGGGAGCCTGGTGAAAATGGCGGAAAACGGTGAAAAGCTGGCAAGCAGGCTGGTGAAAATTTAATACTTTGGTTAGGAAGATTTCTTTTTGTTCGAAACTTTTTTATTGGTTCGGAAGATTTCTTTTTGTTCGGAACTTTTTTATTGGTTCGGAACTTATGTTCATTCGGAACTTTTAAAAAGATTTGAGTCGGAACTTTTAAAAAAATATTGATTCGGAACACTGAAAACTCACTTCATTCGGAACTTTGAAAAACATACTAGTTCGGAACTTTTTAAACACACTGATTCGGAACTTTTAAAAAATATTGATTCGGAACATTTACTGGGAAATATTAACAGTAGCATGAACGAAGAACAGGGGAAAAAACTAGAACACGAATTTAAGCAAAATCAATCAAGATTAACCAAAAGATTAATCTAAAACAACCACAAATGATCTACTAACAATAACCAATCAAACCAAATCGATAACACCAACAATCATAACCAAAATAATCAAAACCCACTTAATCAAAACCATAAAAATCAAGAACATGAACAATAAAGATGAAGAAACAATCAAACAAGAAAGGTAGAATGAGATTAACAATAAAGTAAAGATTCAATAAAACTTACTTGAATTAAAGAGTGCAATACAAGAAATTAAAGTGCAGGAAATTAAATTGCAAGGTATGAAAGTGGTGGAAGTGGTGGTTTGTCAAGCCACCCAACAACTTCAAAAATGAAATGAAATAAAAACATATATAGGGAGATTAGGGAGGAGCTTAGGAAGCTTCCTCCCTCTTTCTTCTTTCTCTAATTGCAAGCTTTAGTCCTTGATCTTCTTAATCCTTTGTTAATCTTCTTAATACTTGGATTTTAATGACTTTGGCTCGGGATTTCTTTAACTCGTCTTGACATTTCTTCATGAATAAGACTTGAGTTCTTCTGCTTTTTAGTAAACTTCCGTCTTTTGACTTTTTCTTCGATAAATCTTCAGAATTGGTCTTGGACTTCCGTTCTTTTTGCACTCTTGATCTTTCGACTTCGTCTTTTGTCTTTTTCTTAGATAAAAGCCCGTGAAAGCCGTGTTTTCTCCACTTTTCACCTTCTCGTCCTAAATCACAACAAAAACACAAACCACGCATAATTCTGAAATAAATGACATAAAATACACGTTTTGGCTCGGTTATTATTGTAATTAAGTGGTAAAAAGGATGGGTGTTTACACACCTATCACTCTCTCTCCCATGTAAATTCTGGTCCATGTTTGAATTCCACCGAACCTTAACAATAGGTATACGATTTTGCTTAAGTTGCTTTGCTTCACGATCCATAACCTCTACGGGTTCTTCAATAAAATGAAACTTCTCAACAATCATGATCTTATCCAATGAAATCTTCTCTTCACACGTAGCTAAACATTTCTTCAGATTAGATACATGGAATGTATTGTGGACACCATGAAGTTCTTGGGTTAACTCTAATTTATAAGCCACTGGATCAACGCTAGATAAAATCTTGAATGCTCCGATATAGCAGGGATTCAATTTCCCACGCTTTCTAAATCTTATGACGCCTTTCCATGGCGACACTTTCAACATCACACGATCCCCAACTTCGAACTCCATCGGTTTCCACCGCACATCCGCATAACTTTTCTGTCTATTTCGGGCTATCAACAACCGTTTCTTAATTTGAACTATCATCTCCGTAGTCTCTCGGATCAATTCCAGTCCTGTGAGCTGGGTATCCCCAACTTCACTCCAACATACAGGAGAGACCTACAATTTTACCATATAAAGCTTCGAACGGTGCATCCTTAATACTAGCATGATAACTGTTATTATATGAAAATTCTGCCAATGTCAAGTGTTTATCCCAATTCATACCAAAATCTATTACACATGCTCTTAACATATCCTCTAGTGTCTGTATCGTCCTTTTACTCTGCCCATCAGTTTGGGGGTGATAAGCGGTGCTCATATCAAGATTCGTTCCCAAAGATCTTTGGAGGGATCTCCAAAAATTCGACGCGAATCGAGGATCTCGATCAGAAATAATCGATACAAGCACTCCATGCTTACATACAACCTCCTTAAGATAAATACGAGTCAGCTTCTCCAGTGAAAACTGCTCTTTAACAAATGAGCTAATTTGGTCAGTCTGTCGACAATGACCCAAATCGAGTTATTTCCAGAAGAGGTTCTAGGAATCTTAGTGATGAAATCCATCGTGATTCGCTCCTACTTCCATTCAGGAATTTCGGGTTGTTGAAGTAGTCCTGATGGCTTTTGATGTTCAGCTTTGACTTTTGCACAAGTCAAACATTGAAGAACATACATAGCAATATCAGCTTTCATATTCAGCCACCAGTATAACTTCTTCAGGTCATGATACATCTTATCAGAACCAGGATGAATGGAATATTTAGATTTATGGGATTCTAACATGATTAAATCTCTTAAGCCTCCATACTTAGGTATCCACATACGAGCTCTTATGCATTTCACTCCATCTGCTCTAACCTCTAAAGGATCACCTTCACCTCGAAACCCTTCATTATCAAAGTTTTCTTCTTACAAGCTTCTATTTGTGCATTTCTAACTTGTTAAGGCAAATTATTGTGCACAGTCAAGACTAGAGAACCTACCCTGATAGGCTCTCTATCCTTTCTACTTAATGCATCGACAACAACATTTGCTTTACCTGGGTGATATTTTATATCACAATCATAATCACTTAATAGTTCTATCCATCTTCGTTGCCTCATGTTTAATTCTTTTTGATCGAGAATATACTATAGGCTTTTATAATCGGTGAATACCGTACACTTGGTGCCATACAGATAATGTCTCCACAACCTAAGAGCAAAGACTACAGCTCCTAATTCCAGATCATGAGTACTATAATTTTCCTCATTTTTCCTTAATTGCCTAGAAGCATAAGCTATCACCTTTTCTCGCTACATCAAGACAGCTCCATAACCTCTAAGAGACGCATCACAAAATACCACAAAATCCTCACTACCTTCGGGTAATGATAAAATAGGTGCACTACATAATTTTTTCTTTAATACCTGAAAAGCTTCATCTTCTTCACTTCCCCCTACAAAAGGTTTATTTTTCTGAGTAAGCTTGGTCAGGGGTTTAGCTATTAAAGAAAATTATTTAATGAACCGTCTATAATAGCCAGCCAATCCTAAGAATTGTCGCACCTCCGTTGGCGTTGTCGGTGCAGACCAACTCTTAATGGCTTCAAACTTTTCCGGATCAACATGAATTCCATCTTTGTTAATCACATGACCAAGAAATTGAACATAGTCCAGCCAAAAATCACATTTCAAAAACTTAGCATACAAATTTTCATCCTTTAACAAATTCAAGATAGTCCTTAAGTGTTCTCCATGCTCCTCTTTATTCTTAGAATAGACTATAATGTCGTCAATGAACACGATCACAAATTTATCCAAATAGGGTTTTCACACTCCGTTCATTAGATCCATGAATACCGCCGGTGTGTCAGTTAACCCAAATGGCATTACTTGAAATTCATAGTGTCCATAACGAGTGTTGATCCCCAAATCAGATCTTAAACCTTTATAGCTTGTTTAAGGGTTCTGATAGAAAGAATAAATTCAATCTAACACTAGAGAAACTTTGCAATACAAAGTAACTAAACAAGATGCGGAATATAGTGTTTAGCACAAGAACAAATGATTAAAGCAAACGTTAAACTTTAATATATCAATGATATACGAATACCCAAAAATAGTATTAGGGTTACAAAAACCTTAAAGTATGAAAATGAAAGACAATCTAGAAAACTCACACTTTGCATGATAACCTAGTGAGTCCTTTTATAGACATAAGGACTCACGTACAAGATTACTACTAACAAACTTGGAAAGTATCTCGGAGTAGTAATAGAAACGCGTAATAATCTATTCCAAGTTTATCTCTAGCGGCAGGGCCTTTGACTTCATCAGGGGAACCAATCCCCCTGCCTTTGTTATTCAGCAGGGAGAACTTACTCTAGGATGGGGACAAATGACCAACTAGCAGGGGTAACTAATATACTTATATTTATTCCCAACAATCCTCCCCTAAACTTGTGCTTTCACCTAAAGATAAGTTTCTGAATAAATACTAGCTGATGAGGGTGCTTACAAACTTACTGGCCAAAGCTGACTATGCATCATCCTTACCAGATCATAAGCAACAGGTGCTTTAGCATCTACAATCAAGTCAGCCTGTGCTAATTTCTTCAAGGTCTCCTGATTGAAAGGATAGTAACGATGATTGATCAAGTAAACACTTACCCCTTCCATAACTACCTCATAGACCCCAGAATTGGTAAACAGCTTCCAATATAACAAATTTCCTCCATTCACTACATCAAATATGGGATCAAATAATTCATGCTCATACATCCTATGCATGCACTCTCAAATCACCCAATCCCTCTCCACACCATCCATAGTAGGAGGTTTTGCAGCAAAGGTCTTCTTCAAAATCTTCCACAGATCTTCTAAGTCCTCACTATCCAAGGTTTAAAACATGACATCTAGACTTAGAAATGTATGTGCTGTATTGTCAGCTCTTGTAAGCTTCCACCAAGTCCTCCCCTTGTGTTCATAAACAGCATATTCTATTATAGCAAATTTCTTCCCAAGTTCACTAGGTGAGATATCATCATTTTCCTACACAATTAGCTGTTTATCAATTTCTTCATTTGAAGGACGTTGAGACTCCTTAGTAACTATGCCAACTTTTTCCATCCTCTTGAGTCTTTTGGCTACCCTTTGTGAATTGAGTACAAATCTCTCAATTGTTGGAAAACTTTCACCTGCTTGATGTGATACCCCTGCTTGTGATGATGCACCTGCTTGGGATGATGCACCTGCTTGTGTAGTTTCCAAAGTTATTTCTTCAGCCTTTCTTTTTCTGGATTCCCTAGCTTTCTATAACACTTCATTTTGCCTCCTAAGATACTCAGCTTCCTCGGGAGAGTTAATAGTCATGAAGTCTTCCATGTCCAATTCTCTTAAGACTGGTCTGATTGCCTTTTCTATATCCCCAAAAGTCATGTATGTGAAATCACCATTCTTCCACTTCTTATGTCTCTTGAGCAAAAATTTGTAGTGTGCCAACCTTCCCTTCTCAGACTTCAAATATTTCTCCTTCTGAATCTGATTTGCCCTTCTTTCCAGATATTCATTTTGATATTTGTAAACTAGACAAATCAATTCATACTTGTCTTCCAAAGGATCATTTACTAACTCCTTTTCCCATTGATCTAGAAATTCTTGAACATGAGACACCTTTTCATCCAACTCTCTATGCATAATTTCAACTTGCTTTAGCATTTCTCTGGGCCTCATCTTTTGCATTCTCTGATCCTGCATATCAATCTCTTCTTGTTGTAGTCTGAGAGCTACCTGTGCATCATGTTCTTCTTGAGCCCTTTGTTGTTCAAAAGTTTTGTGCTTGTATTTCCTCTTGGACTGTTCAACCATGATTCCCTTTCCCTTGTCTTTTGGATCCACTTCTGGTGCTGGTTTGGCTTTATGTGCAGGTTATCTAATTGTAATTCCCTTCTGAGCTGGTTACCTTCTATTCTTTCTAACAAAAGTTTAGCTTAGCAGGGGAATGACTTACAGCAGTGGGATCAGCAATAGCAGGGGAAATTTTTGAAGCAGGGGCTTCTTCTTGATTGCCCATAGTTAGCAATGTTTGAGCAATCTCTTTTGTTGCACTCCCCTTCTCACTTCCTTTCTCAGCACTTCCTTTCTTAGTCCCTTTCTCAGCACTTGCTATCTTTCCTTGCTTTAAACCTTGACCACCAGGATATTCATACCATTGAGTAGATTCTTCTGTATTAGGAACTTCCTCCCCTGTGGAAGCATCCTCATCTGTAGATATGATAAGCTTGGGCTTTCTCCTCCTCTCAAGTGTAGAAAGTCTGGTTTCCAAATTATTGATAACCAGACCTTGCTTTTTGACAGTTCGTACAAGTTGTGCATTCTGCTTTTTCAAGCTCATGCACATATTCGTCAATTCCAAAATGGTCATTGGTTTCATGCTGCTCTAAACCCTAGAAGGGGATTTCTCCCCTTTTTGGGTATCATTAAGTGAGGGAGAGGACTTACTGATGGTGTCACTATCCTGCTCACCCCTTGAGGATTAGACAGTAGTGGCAGCCAAACCCTCAGTGTGCTCCAACCTTTTAGAGGCTCTCCTCTCTGCTTCTTGTAAAGATTCACCAGGCAAGGGAGACTTGGCAAACCTGGATTTAGTTCTCCTTTCATGTTTTGGATCAGCAGGGGGTAGAGTACTGGCAGGGGGTAGTTTCTTGGCAGGGGAATCAAAAGGTTTGTGTGTGGCTGTTTTTGTTTTGGCTTCTTCCTGTCCGATTTGTTTCATCATGATTGAAGTGATTAGAACAGACCTGCCAGAAAATTGTGGAGATGGTGCAAGGAGTGTGGTGAAAAGTTTAGTAGTATGTTTGGTTGCTGAAAAGTAGTTTTTGTGTGTTATAGGACCATGTTCACTCATATTCAGCAAAAGTTCTGTAAACCTTGGGTACATACAAAATTTTGAATTGCTTGTAACATTTTTAACCATTCCTTTAAAAATCATTTGAGAAAAACAGTACTTCCTCCCTGTTGCTAAGCAGATCAGGGCAGAGGCAATTTCACTACCAAATTCATTAAAAGCATTGTTTTTAGGTGACAAACATTGTAAAATTGTATGAATCAAATATTTCTAATGTGGGGCAAACTGACCTTTAGCAAATTTACATTTTTGATCATCAGAAAGAGTATACCCCAATTTAACAAGACCCTCGTCAGCCTCAGGTAGGTTGATTATCCCATCCTCATCATCTAGAATGAGTTTGTCTCTGATGGAGGCAAGTGTAATCACCTTGGGATGACCATCTACTGTGCTTTGAATTGTTACCTCTACATTAACTGTTTTGGTCATTGATTGAGACCAAAACTGCTGAATGTGTGAGGTGAAAATCCTAGGGTTGATGAGAAGAGCCACTCTAAAATACGAGAATTTTAGAAAAGCCACAACATCAACAAATTATGTTGGTTCATCATGTAATAAAGCAATTTGATTATGATTAGCAGCAATTTTGAGAGGCATGATAAAGGTTGAAAACGTTTGAAGGTTATAATGGTGAGAGTTAGGTGGGATTTGATCGAAGGAGAGAGATGGACCTGTTGGTGAAGGGAATTAAGTTTTTATAGGCGAATTGAAGAGCTGTGATTGGACTGAATTTTCAAATTATAAAAATACCAAAGATAAATCTTGATAAAAAAGTAATTTATTTGAAATAATAAAGAGAAGATTACCAATCAGCGAAGAAAGCGCCTTAAATATCTTTTGAAAAGAATAAAATATTCCCTAACCAAAATTTTAGCATGCAGGCCCAACGGCTATAAGCAGGGTAACGGTATTGTCGGTCAAAGGTCAAACAGGGGAATGTTGATTAAGCAGGGGAATCAAAAAGTGAGAGTAGGGGAAACTTTCCTAGAGGTATTAGACTAATCATGGAGAGACCAATGCTAACTAGCTCTGCTCTAATGCACACCCTTGTATACACAAGGTAGATACACTGAAACTCAAGAGTCCTCTATTCAGCAATGGTCTAAGCACAAAAAGTTAACACATAAGTCACCCTACACCTGGTAAACCTAAGAAAATAAGCATACCCTAGTCACCAGCCCTACCTTTTCCCTTACCTATGGTCAGTTAGTCTTGGCAATGTGTACCGCACATCTGTACCTAAACAGCAAGCTGTTTTGATATAGAAGTGCAAGTAGACATTACAGTGCCTCAAGGTTTCAGAATTCTGACAAGCTTTGCAGCAAGTCTTCATCATTCTAAACTCTTACTCACCAATGGATATGATCCAGAATCATATATGAGTATCCTAAGGATACCCTCAGTCCTAAAGGTGTGACCTAACCTCCCCTAAAACATAGAGCATATACTTGATTCACCCATGAGTGTAGTATGCACCATTTTGGATCTCTGCATTGTTAGTCTAAGACCACATATAACCACTATTAAAAAGAACAAACCCAGCTTAAGAGAAAAACTCTTTTAGCAGGGGAATGAACCCCAGCAGGGGAATCTTTGTTCAATAGTAGTGGAATGAAAAATGATGGAAAAATTGACTAACATTAATACAACAACATCAATAAAGCAACCCTGGATATACAAGACACAATAGACATCAATTTTCAAGGGAGAAACCATTCCAATACCTACAACCAGGTACTAAAACCTCCCCACTTTAAAAGCTTTTGTCAAAAGATCAGCAACATTAAGTTCTGTATCAATTTTCTCAGGGACAATTAGCCCTTTTTCAAAACAATCTCTGATAAAATGATGTCTTATTTCAATATGTTTAGTCTTGCTATGAAAAACAGGATTCTTAATAATGCAAATGCTGCTGTTGTTGTCAATAAATATCTTGGTTTTAAGAAAGTTATACCCATAATCAAGCAGCTGATTCTGAACCTAAAGTACTTAACCACAGCATGCAGCAACTGCTACATACTCAGCTTCAGTTGTTGATGTGGCCATAATAGTCTACTTCTTGCATTGCCAAGATATAAGTCTGCTTCCCAAAAAATGGCATCCACCTGTTGTAGACTTCCTATCATTGTTGTCACCAACATAGTCACTATCTGAGTAGGATATCAGCTCAAATGGTGACTCCTTGGGATACCAAAGTCCTAAGGTTGGATGACACTTTAGATAACTAAAAATTCTCTTTACATCAAATAGATGACACTCTGTTGGTGCCACCTGGTATCTTGCACATAAGCAGACTGCAAACATGATGTCAGGTCTTGAAGCTGTGAGGTACATGAGAGACCCAATCATAGACCTGTAATTCCTGACATCTATAAGCTTTCCAGGACCATCTTTGCCCCATGGATGATCCTTGTCCATTGGTGTGGACACCTTCTTTCCCTCAGACATGCCAAATTTCTTCACAATTTCAGCCACATATTTGTCTTGTGAGATAAATATCCCATCTTTCCTCTGCTGAACTTGTAACCCCAAAAACAAGGTTAGCTCACCCATGGCACTCATTTGAAATTTTTCCTGCATCAACTTGGCAAACTCTTTGCTAAGCATAGAGTTTGTGGAACCAAAGATGATATCATCAACATAGACTTGTACCAACAGAAGGTCACCCTTTTGTTTCTTGATAAACAGGGTCTGATCAATCTTCCCCCTGTTGAAGCCATTATCCAATAGATATTTAGAAAGAGTTCCATACCAGGCCCTGGGAGCTTGGTGAAGTCCATACATAGCCTTTTTGCACCTTGCATACCTTTTCTAGATGTTCTGGGTCTTCAAACCCTAGAGGTTGCATAACATAGACTTCTTCATCAATGGTGCCATATAAAAAAGGCACTCTTTACATCCATTTGGAACACTGTGAAGTCCATAAATGAAGCATAAGCAAGAAATAATCTAATGGCTTCAATCCTGGCAACTGGAGCAAACACTTCCTCATAATCAATGCCTTCTTCCTGTGTATATCCTTGTGCCACCAGTCTTGCTTTGTTCTTGACTACTATACCCCTCTCATCCTTTTTGTTCTTGAGCACCCACTTTGTCCCAATAGGCCTTGCCCATTTTGGACAATCAACCAGAATCCAAACCTCTTGAATGTCAAACTGTAAGATCTCCTCTTCCATAGCTTCAACCCAACTTGGATCATTTAAAGCCTGAAAAATATTCTTTAGCTCTTCTTGTGACAAAAATGCAGTAAACAGACAACACTGCATGTTGTCATGGTTAAACTTCATGGTGATGTTAGCAATGAAGTTGTGCTCCTTTGCTATATACCTTGTATGTCTAGGGGCTTCAGGATCACCAATTATTTGTGAGAGAGGGTGATCCTTATTGATTCTGTAGATGGGCTGCATACTCATGATTACTTCTGTTTCATCCTCTTCCAAATCAGAATTGATGGGGCTATCTTGATTGGGAAAGAACTCCTCAAAATAGCTTTCAAAAGATACAGCATGACCTAGAGATGGGTACTGATGAGCTGAATGCAGCTCTGAATAACTTAGACCTCCACTCTTAATTAGTATGCTTCCACTGCTGGATATGAGAGGACCATCAGATATGGGTGTAGATGAGGAAATGAGTGGGGATTCTCTTTCTTCATCATTGATGTCATTGACAGCTGGATCCTTTGTAGAAGGGGAAGCAATTGATCTAGCAGGGGAATCCTGGATTCCACTGCTTTCAGCCATTCCACTGCTTTCAGAAGTTGACATAGCAGGGGAAGAGATTGTCTGTTCTTTCCTTTGAGAGGTATCATCTTCTTCACCTGTTTTTGAAGCAGCTTCAATGGGAAATAGTGAGGGTATATTCATGTACCTTAATGGTGGCTTCTCCACACCAGTTGGTTCTTGAGTACCTGAAATATTAGTATTCTGCAATGCAACAGGTACATAATTCATAGATTTTGAAAGAACCTCAATATCAAAGAACCAATCAGGACCTGTTTGAACATCTTCAGGCTTGTCTTCAAGAAAATCCACATGAAGATTTTCTGTTATTTTGCTTGTCTTCTTGTTGAAGACCCTATATCCCTTGATGTTTAATGAATAACCAACAAAATACCCATCATCTCCGTTTTCACTGAACTTGCCTAGATTGTCAATTGTGTTAAGAATGATCACATGACATCCAAATGGTCTAAAGAAATCAATTAAAGGTCTTTCATTGAACAGCTGATAAGGAGTCTTGTTGTGTGCCTTAACCACTAAGGTCCTGTTTTGGACATAACAAGCAGTGGATACAGCCTCAGCCCAAAAGATAATAGGAAGTTTGGAATCAGACAGCATAGTCCTTGCTGCTTCAATGAGTGTCATATTCCTTCTCTCTGCAACTCCATTCTGTTGAGGTGTTCTTGCAATACTAAATTCCCTCTTGATTCCTTTGTTCATGCAGAAAGTATCCAGTTTCTGGTTTCTGAATTCACCATCATTATCTGATCTCATGGTCACTACCCTCATGCTTTTTGATAGTTCAATCTGATTGATGAACCCAATGAGTACATCAGCTGTGTCACTCTTTTCAAACAGAAAGAATGTCCATGTGAACCTTGAAAAATCATCAGTAATCACTAGGCAGTACCATTTCTTCATTATGCTTACCACATAAGTAGGACCAAAAAGATCCATATGCAATAGTTCCAATGGCTTGGTAGTGGACATACTTGTTTTTGATTTGTAAGATGCTCTATGTTTCTTCCCTTTCAGACAAGCAACACATGTATGATCATTGAAAAAGGACTTGGAAGGAACACCATGAACCAGATTATATTTTACCAGTTTTTTCATGTTCTTAAAAATAAGATGACCAAGTCTTCTATGCCATTTCTTACACTCATCAACTGAGGCTTTGGCAATGAAACAGATTTCATTGTCTTGAAGAGAGATGTCTTTGAAATCAATTGTGTACATGTTCTTTTGTCTTGGTGTTCTGAGTACAATATGAGTGTTTGGTGGTAAGACAAACTCCTTTCCTAACACCAGACATTCAGTATCAGTAAACAAGACAAAATTATTGTTATCAGTCATCTGTGACACACTGAATAGATTGTACTTAAGCTCTTTCACCAAGTAGACATTGTCAAAGGTCATCCCATTGATAAGGAGTCTTGTTGTGTGCCTTAACCACCAAGGTCCTATTTTGGACATAACAAGCAGTGGATACAGCCTTAGCCCAAAAGATAACAGGAAGTTTGGAATCAGACAGCATAGTCCTTGCTGCTTCAATGAGTGTCCTATTCCTTCTCTCTGCAACTCCATTCTGTTGAGGTGTTCTTGCGATACTAAATTACCTCTTGATTCCTTTGTCTATGCAGAAAGTATCCAGTTTCTGGTTTCTGAATTCACCACCATTGTCTGATCTCATGGTCACTACCCTCATGCTTTTTGATAGTTCAATCTGATTGATGAACCCAATGAGTACATCAGTTGTGTCACTCTTTTCAAACAGAAAGAATGTCCATGTGAACCATGAAAAATCATCAGTAATCACTAGGCAGTACCATTTCTTCATTATGCTTACCACATAAGTAGGACCAAAAAGATCCATATGCAATAGTTCCAATGGCTTGGTAGTAGACATACTTGTTATTGATTTGTAAGATGCTCTATGTTTCTTCCCTTTCAGACAAGCAACACATGTATGATCATTGAAAAAGGACTTGGAAGGAAGACCATGAACCAGATTATATTTTACCAGTTTGTTCATGTTCTTAAAAATAAGATGACCAAGTCTTCTATGCCATTTCTTACACTCATCAACTGAGGCTTTGGAAATGAAATAGGTTTCATTGTCTTGAAAAGAGATGTCTTTGAAATCAATTGTGTACATGTTCTTTTGTCTTGGTGTTCTGAGTACAATAGGAGTGTTTGGTGGTAAGACAAACTCCTTTCCTAACACCAGACATTCAGTATCAGTAAACAAGACAAAATTATTGTTATCAGTCATCTGTGACACACTGAATAGATTGTACTTGAGCTCTTTCACCAAGTAGACATTGTCAAAGGTCATCCCATTGGTGACAATAGTTCCTTTTCCTATGATTGTTCCATGCCCATCTCCAAAAGAAACACCATCATTGTCATGCAGGGGAACAAATTTAGACAGATAAGATTTTTGTCCAGTCATGCTCCTTGAGCATCCACTATCCCAATATGCTTTATCATCCCTGGTCTTATTTGTCACCTGCAAAAAGAAAAACACATTAGTTTTTCTTGGGGACCCAAGCCATAACAGAGTTGGATCTACCTCGTGTATTAATGTAGGATAGCTTATCAAAAACTAGAGATACACCATTAGACTGAGCACCCTTTTTGGGTACCCAAACCCAACGAGCTGAGGCTTTCACAGCTTTCCCCCATCTGCCCATGTTCCTAGAGGGCAAAACTTTGCTAGCAGGGGATACCCCAGATTTAGCAGGGGAATCCCTATGCTTAGCAGAGGGAACCCATCTTTTGTTTTGGCCTCTAATGATGTATTGCTAAGGTCTAGAGACAGATCTATATGCATTATGAGGTGCTGGGTTGGTCATGGAAGAGCTGGTCTTGGGATGAACATCATTCAACTTTCTTAGAGTAGGAACAACATATTTGTCAATAACCCTGTTTCTTAAAGCAGGGGCAACATACTTGACAGGGGAAAAGGAGTTTTTCCCTGCATTTAGAAGAATGGCTTTAGATTGCATATCCTTTAAAGGATTTGCAGCCACAACTTCCATTGGTGCCTGAAATTCTTGATAAGTGTGATCAAAACTGCCACATGTGAAACAAGGTTTTGTATTTATCACAAAGTCTTCTCCTAATTGGTGAGACTTTTGGTCATTCCAATTTCTCTGATTACCTCTGACAGACCTATACATACCAGCATATTTAACAGTGGACTTAGAGTACTTTGATCCTGTTTTAGATTTGGGTTAACTACTCTTAGAACTAGAATCACTACCAAAAAGTCCTTCTCTTGAAAAGAGAACAGGGTTATCAATTTTCCATTGTTTTAAAGCAATATGTTCCTTTTCAAAGTCCCTAACAATACTAGTTTTCACTAGTGGCTCTTCTATTTCAAGACTATTAGGTATGTAAGCACTTAAGTCAAATTCAATATCTTCATGTTTTTAGAAACAAGAGAGACCAGTCCAAGACAAGTCTTTTCTAGGAAAAGGTGCATGAATATTGGCAGGAGGTGGTGGTATGGTAGCATGCTCATTTTTAATCCCAAAACCTGTTTTGTCCCTAGGAGATTGACCAATTTCAACTGCTTTAGTTAAATCTTTAGAAGCTTTTCCAAATTTTTCAACAATTTCATCATCTATCTTTTTATTAGATTTAAACATTTCAAGTTCAGCAGTTAATTCCTTAATGGAATCATTATTTTCCTTAGCATCTCTCTCTAGAATCACAATGTGATCCTATAATCACTTTCTCTTTGTTTATACTCTCTTATGGTGGAATCTAGCTGTTCTAAAGCACGTTTATAATTATCAAGGTCATTGTCACAATTGATATAATCAACTTTTATCTTTCTTATTTGATCATTCAATGACTCGGTATTTTTCCTACAATCTTTAGTACAATATGAATCATCATATACCTCATTGTTTGAGCTGGAGCTTGACATGGCCATAAGAGCAAAATCTTCCTCTTTTTCCTCAGCAACCAATGCTTGATTTCTTTCAACACTCTATGTCATGGCACTCCAAACCCATCCACCTGCTCCATCTATCCCCTGCATGGCTACCATAGCCTTAGAACCAGAATCATCATCTCTGGTTTCCTTCCAATAGCTGTTCCCAGTCTTAGGTCCTCTACATTCCCTAGCAAAGTGACCTTTCTTACCATAGTTGTAGCATTCAACCTTTGTTTTGTCAAACCCAGCCACGTCAGAGGGATTGATGGAGATCTTCTTCCCAAACTTCTTGTAAAACCTGTGACAATCCGTCAATTTACGATTGATATTCTATTCTCAAATATTTATTTGAATACATTATTTTAATGTTACAATATGAACTCACTTATTTTTGGGAAGAAATTTGTATTTACGTCTTGAAGTAGCATCGACTACGTTTAGACCGGAGGATTCAACGTTACGTGCTTACGTTTACGTACACCGTCTTTGGTGACAGTCCGACATTTTAGAAAATAAATTTGTCCATGAATATTATTTTGGAGCTTTAAATTTGTGTTGGTTCATAAAATCACAAATTTACGAGAAGAGATTAGGATTTACGATTTTATTTTAACGTCCTTTACGACTAAACCGGAAACCTTAGGATTACGTATTTACGTTTTCGAACTCCGTTTTTGATGAAACAATTTTTATTGGATTCGTTTTGTGACGTCAATTCATAATTTATAAAAACGTTTTTCGTAAAACGACCCGAGGGCACGCAAATCAAGGAAACTAGAATCGAGGAATACCCGTAAATTAGTGAGGTGGGACAAAATACATTATCCCACCCCACTAATATACATGGGGCATCCAAAACACACCACTACTTGTGAGGTGTCACAACTTTAGCAAGTTGTTAACACTTGTCTAAAGTAGCTTCACAATGAAGCTTTCTACAACACAAAACAAGCAAACCTTCACAAACTAGCTCATTCAACATGCAAAACCACTCTCCATTTCCTCTCTACTCTCTCCTTGTGCCGTCCATACTACCACCACCACCACAATGATCATCAAATTTTCTACCATAAATCTTATGTTTAACTTGCATAAGATTGAAACCTATTGAAGACTTGTTGATTGGAGGTGATTCTAACAACTAGCAAGGAGTTTTAAAAGGAGTCAAGGGCTGATTTTCATCAAGGTGTTCATGTAGATGGGTGGTCTTGAAGATGGTCATGGTTATTCACAAGCTTCTCCATCAAAAACCATGTCCAAATCATAACCTACATCAACTTGGTGGTATAAAGATTTTTCTCCTCATCTTCTTGTTATTTTGATTATGTAAACATGTATTTTATTTCCTATTGTATATATTTATGATGATTATATGATGATAAAAATGTTATGTGGGGATTTGTTGTTAATAATCATGGATAAAAAGATGAAAAACTATAAGAAACAAGGCTAAAATCTTGTTTAAATATGTTGGCTGTATAAAACAGTAAAGAATCAAGTGGTAAACTGATAAAAATGGCATAGATTAATGGATTCACAGTAAGATATATGTCTTGTACACATGTGAGAGTTGGCCATGCAATGGAATCAAAATAATGAGTGAGATATGATCAAAACAAGTTTAGGGTATAAATCTGAAGTTACTGTTTTGGACGATTTTTAGAAAATACTTAAAGGATGATTCAACAGTAGCTATAGAAGAGTTAAATGTAGCACATATCATTTAGTTTATGTGATAAAAATTTGAGCTTCTATCTCCATGTAGAACTCAAGATATGGCAGTTTTGTTGAAGATGAAGTTAAAAATCAGATTTTTGGAAATTAAAGAATAATACTATTATATAAGCACTCACATTTTAATATATAAAATGTAAAATAAAAACCCACTAACTTATAAAACTTATTTATATAAATATATATAAGGTTAATCAAATGGATAAATTATATAAATGGTGGTGAAATAATGCTTATAAGTAATAAAAACTATAAATATGATTTTTACGACTTTTTCGGCTATTGCCGTGAAATTAACGTTTTTTGCCAAATAAAACTTAGACGACCAAACCCGTCTAATGTAAAGTTTATAAAAGTCATATACTGATGTTTAAGTAACTAATACAAGTAAAAACCGATAAAACCCGAACTATAAGAAATACGGGCGTTAACGGACTAAATTAACGTTATTGGACTAATAATACAACAAAAATGGACTAGAACACTTATAAACTTATTATTGGACTTAACCCATTTGGGCCCGACTTGAAAGTGTATGTACTGATAATATGAGTACAAAAAGGATTAATACAAGTTAAGAACTTATAATAAGCTTATTGGACCTAAAATACGTAAATAGGTAAAACGAGAAAACTAATATAAAAGTTATCGACATATAACACTAAAAGGAGTAAACGAGAATATGTAAACCCACTTGATCATCATATATATATATAATCATCATATGTATACACACTTGTTATTTTTGTAAAGTCATTGGACAAACGTCTAAGACCGAGTATTATTTGTCTAGGTTTCCGTGATTGAAGCACGTACCATACGTCCGAATTGCCGATCACCCGCCTTCCCATATCAACGTGAGTTCATAGCCTCGCACTCTTTTAAATGTTTTATAAATGCTTTATAAACCCGCGAGGGAGATAACATGTTAGTTTTTATAAAAGTTTGGACACCATTTGTCCCGATTGTTTGTTTATTGGTTTTGGACCCGAATGATTGAATGACCCGATTGTATGACCCGATAAATGATTAATGGACCCGATAGATGAAATTAAATGGATTATTAAAGTTAGGTTATGTCACTAAAAGTCCCATTAGCATGAATTGTGAACTACCGGGAGTTGGTAGACGCTTATGCATTTAATAGTACTATTTGGGGACGATCACCCCAGTTCGCGCCTTGACGGTTGATCCCCGTCGTGCCACATTGATTGGTAAGCGAATTTATGTATGAGAAGATTTCCATAGCGTGACCTTTGTGACGACACGCTACTTTAGATGGGCAAAATTGGTATCGGGTTAGCTACCCGTTTTGGTTTAGTAAGGTAACAATGTCATGCGGCTTATAATAATCCGAATTAACAAAATAATAATAGACGCTCTGAATTATGATGTATTGCCTGACTAGCAATACAGGGTCATACTATTGATATTATGATTGTATTTTGGTTTTCATAACCATATTCATATAACGATTTTTATTTGATTTTATACAACGTCATAAGACGTATTGTATGATTGTTTTTACGACATTGGCTCGTATAATGATTTTTAAGGCAAATGCCTATATTATGATTTTTGATAAGGATTTATATAAAATGACTTTGGCTATTTTATGGCCTATTACAAAGATTTGTATAAAATGATTTTGGCTAATTTACGGCCTATTACAATGATTTGTACGAATTGATTTTTGGTACTAATTTTATACCAAAGTTATATTGATGGAATTTATTAAACTCTATGAATTCACTCGGCGTTATCGCTGACCTTTTCTTTTAACATGTTTTATCTCAGGTACTTGAAGGTAATTCTCGGGAAGACAACAAGAATTCATGGCCCGCACCTAAAATACTTATTTCCATTCAAATACTTTGTAAAATCTGTATTAAATATAATGACTTGGGACCTATGTAACTTTGATGTTTATGGATGGAAATGATTTATTATTTAACGACGCGATTTTTATGCGTTGTCAATGATGTGAGTAATGTGCTATCTCGTAACACCAACTAGTCTTCCGCTGAACTGAGTTGTATAAATTTGGGGGTGTTACAGTTTGGTACCAGAGCTCTCGTTATAGAGAACGAAAGATTTTTAAAACCAAGGTTTTGAATAAAAACTTTTCAAAATCTTTTAATTATAAACATTTTCAAAAATGTCTAAAAATCTTTTGACTATAACGGTGCCGAAGAATTCCCGAGTTACCGACAAGGCCAAGACTGAGAAGTGTTATTTTAATATATATATATAACTTGGATTATATATATATATATGATGTAATTTTATTACATGATTGTTTGATGATTATTTTGATATTTATACGAGGTATTTATACGACGTAGATTGTCACAATATACCCTAAATCCCCCCTAGTAAATTAATCGAAGCTATTCTCGTAGGAATTCTAGCTATCCTAGATCTAAACCAAGTTATGGATATTTATGATCCCAACAAATGGTTGATATTCGTAGAAATGTAGATAGTAGTTGATTGTGATACTGAAAAAGAATTGGCGAGATTAAATCTGATATCGAAGTCATGACGATCTTTCTTATAGAGTGGAGTTTGACAAAACGTTATCACCTGGAAAGATGTCATCTGATTCGTTGTCATCTAATTCTTAAATTTGAAATCGAAAGGGTGAAGGTTGCACTTGAGGCTGTTATTGGAACCATTACCCAAAAGCCTCATGCCACTAATACCTTTCCGAGAAGTCTAGTTGAATGATCAAGTCATTTCATATTAATGACTCATTTGATAATTGTTGTTGTAAGAGCTAATAGGATTGGAAATTAAGTGTTGATTCATATTGAGATTGTATTGCCTTTACAAGGCCGAAGAATAAGGTTGTAAGTATTGGAGAATGAAGTAGAATATCGAATTGAGTATATAATTGGTTAAAACTTGAATAAAGTAAAACTTAACCTGTATGGAATATGAGATTGTTAATATAAGTAATTAAGTTCTGTGATTGAATTATAAGGTTTTAATTGATTGTTGATTCGTGTTAAGTGTTTTTCCTAGGCCATTGTCCACTAATGAGGATGCCCAGTGTCCAAGAAATAAATTGAAGAAATCTTCTTCTTAATTGGGACCGATGGATCTTCCGGGACATGTGGAACACCTAATGACTCTTGTAGATTAGTATTCATTGTGGTATCTTTTAAAAATCCCTAACTTAACTGAGATATCAGTTGGTAGGATGAGTTCTGAGAATTGTATGACATAATGACACGTAATGTGTTACGGTACAATTTTGACTTGTTTGTGATTAATGAAAAGACTACCTTTGATTGCTAAATTCTACATGTATCGATGTTATCTATCTTTTATTGCTTCATCCTAATGTTCGCATTAGTGATGCAACCATTGAACAAGTACTCATCTCGATTTGAGTTACGTTGTGAATTATTCTCTTTATATTCTTGAGTGTCGTTGAGGTCACGAACCTCATGATTATTTGGCTAAGCTCATTTCCTATCATATCGTAGTTAATTCTTGGTGAACAAGCTTTCGTCACTCTTTTGCAGATCACTCATTGTTTTTATAAAGTTAAAACGGTATCCTTTGAGAAAATTTAATTTTCATCACAATAAGGATTATTCAAAGTGAGATTTATAAGTGATTGATATCAAAATGAAGTTGTATATGAGACGATTTGGGAACCTAATTGTTTTCATATCAAAGAAAATCATTGTAGAATTATTCTTGATTCTTATTTAAGAATTAAGCATGAAAATTTTTTTATTATAAACATGATGACAAAATTTTGACGAACTGAGTATTGCATCGTTAATCATGAAATTGTATATAGTTGCGCGCCTACATACAATTTGGAATGGACTATGCAAGGCTGATTAGTAGTCACCATAAAACTGATTAATAAACACTACATTTCCTTTGAAGATTGTGAAAGACTAAAATTTTATGAGATCTGCAAGAAGTGAAAAATAAGGACATAATGTTAGGGACACCTACATATGTGCCTGTAGCATCTATTCTTCTGAGTTAAATTTACTCATCTGTGGAAATTGTCTTACTTGACAATTGACAATCCATTCTTGTCTAATTCTCCCGTAGTGAGATTCTTAGGAAAAGTATTTGATTATCGAGTGTTGATACCCGACTGGATGTATCGACGTTCTTATCATTTCTTATGATTTGATTTCATTTGAATGACCTGGGTAACGATCCGAGGAGCTTTCGAATGCGTACTTAAATTATGAAATCATGGGATATATTCATATTCGTTAAGTGTTTTCGTCTGTATCTGATTTGAAATTCTCTCGCATAGATTTTGCGTTGACCTTACTCTTTTAAGGTTAGTTATGTCTCCTGATATCCTTGAATTTGTGAAGGATTATGAGTTATTATTAGTCTTTTGAGAAGTTCACATCTTATCAACAGCAATGAAACTGGAAAGTTGATAATGCCAGTAGAATGGATTGATTAATTATGACATGACGACATTGTCTTAATTAATGGGAACTCGAGTAGAATTCCCCTAAAAGATAAGATGTTGATTATCAAAAGTGATATAAATAATTCTTGATGGATGATCATATCCTGCATTTAGACTTGAAATTATACCATGAATGGTTGTGAATTAGTCATAGATATTATAATCTAGAGGAACCTAATATGGATGTATTAAAAGATGTTTCGGTTATCTGAAACTTTAGGAGGTATTTGTTGGTGAATTACCTAGACTTTCGCCATTAAGGCAAGTAGAAATTGGTATTGATTATATTTCCGGTGCTGCACCTGTGGCTTGTGCATTATACGTCAGCACCATCTAAATCAAAGGAATTACCGTACAACTGAGAAATTTGTCGGAGAAAGATTTTATTATACCAAGCCTGTCATCCTGAAGAGCTATGGTGTTATCTTTCCTTAAATTAGATTATTGTGACTGAGTAAATTGACAATCGAGAACGATATCCATAACTCAAAATGGAAGATTTGTTCGATCATTTACAAGGTTCTAGCAAATTTGATCCACGACACGGTTATTTTCAACTTCGCGTCCGCGAAGGAGATTATCTATTCCAATCACTACATCCGGTACTTGTAATGAACATTATGAGTTTCACGTGGTGACGTTTGGATTGACTAATACACATGTAGCATTCATAACTTTGATGAATCACGTGTGTAGGCTGTAATTTGATAAATTCATGCTTGTGATCATTAAGGACCATTTATTTGTTTATAAGAATAAGAATGAGTTAATAATTATTTATAGATTGCCCTAAATTAGCCGAACGATAAAAACCTGAACCTTGAATAATTAACACATGATTAAAGACTTGAACCTTTACATGATTTGATTATGCGATTAAAAGGATAATGGAATATAAATTGACTCTTCAGAAATTAAGAGCCCTTTTAAGACTTTGGATTTTACCAAAAAGAAATGGAAATATGTTTTGACAAATGTTTTAACAAAGGATTTTAAGGGATTATTCCCTTATACACAAACCATTTAACTAAACTTCTGTTTAGGGGTAAATGTTTGTGTATACTTCTAGATAACCTAAAAAGAATTGAGGGAACCATTTAAACCATGACTTAAAATCTAAAACGACAATTTTTGCTTTTCAACTAAGGAAACTTTGACCAAAGTATAAACAAAGGTTTTTCGAACATGTACGAATCTTATTAAATATTTTCGATAAATCAACAAAAATCTTGTTAATTAAACTCAAATTTATTTTGAACATTTTATATAATTGGTCGAACTAAGAAATTTAAAACTTTTACGTTTACGTTTCATAAAAATTGAATAATAATTATTTAATTAATTATAATAATTACCGACGCTTTAGAACGACAGATTGAGTAAAACAGATAAAGATAATAGTAAAGACGAAACTAAAAGATAGAAGATATGAAGAAAGAATTTTGAATAAATACGGTTATGATATTTATTTCATCAAGAAAGTGAACGTAATTACTGACGCATAATATAGAAAGAATCAATTAAGATGTATTTCTTGATAATGAAGGTACAAAATAATTTGCCGAACGATATAAAAACAAACAATGTTTGTAAAAAGGATAATATAGATTATAAAAGAGGTTCGCGGCTAATATGAACCATTAAAAATTGAGAAGCTGATAACGTTAAATATTTTAAAGGCCACTTGTGGTTACCTGAATGTGGAGATTGTGAGATATAGTTATATTGGAAATTTGTAAGTATAAGTATTATATTTATGTCATTTATGACTAGAAGTATCTTTGTCTGAAGGAGTTGTACTGATGATAAATTATGAAGGCAGATATCGCCTCATACATTAGTAAACGTCTAGCTATTGCAAAGGTCATCATCTGAATTTGATTCGATTTGGGTCATCGTCGACAGACTGACCAAATCTGCTAATATCATTCCCGTTAATGATAAATGCAAAAGAGTTATGTAAACATAGTGTGCTTGTATCGATCATCTATATATCAAGATCCTCGCTTCGCATCGAATTTCTAGAGATTTGCTCAGAAATCATTAAGAACGAACCTTGATGAGAGTACTATGTACCACCCCAAATCGAAGGGACGAGGTAAAGTAACGATACAAAGTAATATAAGTGATGTTTTATGTTTAAATGATTGACCTTTGGTTATAGACCGTATGATCGTTTTCCTTTGGAGAATTATCATTGATAATCATCGTATTAGGATCGAGATCGAATCTTGTTAGGATCTAAATTTTAGAGCATCTGTAAGCAGAAGTTTAGATGAAGACATCCGACATACACCCACTGTGAGTTGGACATGTCTTTTAGGTTTAAGGTTTCCTATGATGGCGAACCTATCCTTGCAAAATACCCGACCCGCGAGATCTGAAATGATTGTTGAAATTAGGATTTGATTATTCACTGCCGATAGTGGGCAAGAGGTTATGTGAATGTGAAATGTAGACCTTGAAGTGCCAAATGGGTAGCGAAGTTATGCCACAATTTTTAACCTTGGAAAGATGAATTCATGATCTGACAAATCATGGGATATAAGTCCCCGTTGTATGGGACCATTGAGATGGTATAAAAGATTGGTTTGAAAGGCATATAAGCTGGATCTACCCTAGGACTTCAAAGACTACGTGAATTATGTCTCGTATATCGAACTTGATGGAATATCTATCAAGTGAAAATCTGATTATTCTTAGTAGAGCTTAGATCGGCAAAAAGTTGCATTCATCAAAAACTCGTGAACATCATGGATAGAGAAAGTAAGTCAACATTTAGCCTGATCTTATTCCCGTAGTTATGTTTGATGAAACTCGCATATTATAATGAATTACACTTGTGAGAGAAGACCGAATGTGGAGGAAATACCCACATGGCTTTAACTCTATAAGAAGCGAGTAGTAAGATGATCTTTGACGACAAAGATCCTGTTTAGGGGTAAATGCTGTGACAATCCGTCAATTTACGATTGATATTCTATTCTCAAATATTTATTTGAAAACATTATTTTAATGTTACAATATGAACTCACTTATTTTTGGGAAGAAATTTGTATTTAAGTCTTGAAGTAGCATCGACTACGTTTAGACCGGAGGATTCAACGTTACGTGCTTACGTTTACGTACACCGTCTTTGGTGACAGTCCGACATTTTAGAAAATAAATTTGTCCATGAATATTATTTTGGAGCTTTAAATTTGTGTTGGTTCATAAACTCACAAATTTACGAGAAGAGATTAGGATTTACGATTTTATTTTAACGTCCTTTACGACTAAACCGGAAACCTTAGGATTACGTATTTACGTTTTCGAACTCCGTTTTTGATGAAACAATTTTTATTGGATTCGTTTTGTGACGTCAATTCATAATTTATAAAAACGTTTTTCGTAAAACGACCCGAGGGCACGCAAATCGAGGAAACTAGAATCGAGGAATACCCGTAAATTAGTGAGGTGGGACAAAATACATTATCCCACCCCACTAATATACATGGGGCGGCCAAAACACACCACTACTTGTGAGGTGTCATAACTTTAGCAAGTTGTTAACACTTGTCTAAAGTAGCTTCACAATGAAGCTTTCTACAACACAAAACAAGCAAACCTTCACAAACTAGCTCATTCAACATGCAAAACCACTCTCCATTTCCTCTCTACTCTCTCCTTGTGCCGTCCATACTACCACCACCACCACAATGATCATCAAATTTTCTACCATAAATCTTATGTTTAACTTGCATAAGATTGAAACCTATTGAAGACTTGTTGATTGGAGGTGATTCTAACAACTAGCAAGGAGTTTTAAAAGGAGTCAAGGGCTGATTTTCATCAAGGTGTTCATGTAGATGGGTGGTCTTGAAGATGGTCATGGTTATTCACAAGCTTCTCCATCAAAAACCATGTCCAAATCATAACCTACATCAACTTGGTGGTATAAAGATTGTCCTCCTCATCTTCTTGTTATTTTGATTATGTAAACATGTATTTTATTTCCTATTGTATATATTTATGATGATTATATGATGATAAAAATGTTATGTGGGGATTTTTTGTTAATAATCATAGATAAAAAGATGAAAAACTATAAGAAACAAGGCTAAAATCTTGTTTAAATATGTTGGCTGTATAAAACAGTAAAGAATCAAGTGGTAAACTGATAAAAATGGCATAGATTAATGGATTCACAGTAAGATATATGTCTTGTACACATGTGAGAGTTGGCCATGCAATGGAATCAAAATAATGAGTGAGATATGATCAAAACAAGTTTAGGGTATAAATCTGAAGTTACTGTTTTGGACGATTTTTAGAAAATACTTAAAGGATGATTCAACAGTAGCTATAGAGGAGTTAAATGTAGCACATATCATGTAGTTTATGTGATAAACATTTGAGCTTCTATCTCCATGTAGAACTCAAGATATAGCAGTTTTGTTGAAGATGAAGTTAAAAATCAGATTTTTGGAAATTAAAGAATAATACTATTATATAAGCACTCACATTTTAATATATAAAATGTAAAATAAAAACCCACTAACTTATAAAACTTATTTATATAAATATTTATAAGGTTAATCAAATGGATAAATTATATAAATGGTGGTGAAATAATGCTTATAAGTAATAAAAACTATAAATATGATTTTTACGACTTTTTCGGCTATTGCCGTGAAATTAACGTTTTTCGCCAAATAAAACTTAGACGACCAAACCCGTCTAATGTAAAGTTTATAAAAGTCATATACTGATGTTTAAGTAACTAATACAAGTAAAAACCGATAAAACCCGAACTATAAGAAATACGGGCGTTAACGGACTAAATTAACGTTATTGGACTAATAATACAACAAAAATGGACTAGAACACTTATAAACTTATTATTGGACTTAACCCATTTGGGCCCGACTTGAAAGTGTATGTACTGATAATATGAGTACAAAAAGGATTAATACAAGTTAAGAACTTATAATAAGCTTATTGGACCTAAAACACGTAAATAGGTAAAACGAGAAAACTAATATAAAAGTTATCGACATATAACACTAAAAGGAGTAAACGAGAATATGTAAACCCACTTGATCATCATATATATATAATCATCATATGTATACACACTTGTTATTTTTGTAAAGTCATTGGACAAACGTCTAAGACCGAGTATTATTTGTCTAGGTTTCCGTGATTGAAGCACGTACCATACGTCCGAATTGCCGATCACCCGCCGTCCCATATCAACGTGAGTTCATAGCCTCGCACTCTTTTAAATGTTTTATAAATGCTTTATAAACCCGCGAGGGAGATAACATGTTAGTTTTTATAAAAGTTTGGACACCATTTGTCCCGATTGTTTGTTTATTGGTTTTGGACCCGAATGATTGAATGACCCGATTGTATGACCCGATAAATGATTAATGGACCCGATAGATGAAATTAAATGGATTATTAAAGTTAGGTTATGTCACTAAAAGTCCCATTAGCATGATTTGTGAACTACCGGGAGTTGGTAGACGCTTATGCATTTAATAGTACTATTTGGGGACGATCACCCCAGTTTGCGCCTTGACGGTTGATCCCCGTCGTGCCACATTGATTGGTAAGCGAATTTATGTATGAGAAGATTTCCATAGCGTGACCTTTGTGACGACACGCTACTTTAGATGGGCAAAATTGGTATCGGGTTAGCTACCCGTTTTGGTTTAGTAAGGTAACAATGTCATGCGGCTTATAATAATCCGAATTAACAAAATAATAATAGACGCTCCGAATTACGATGTATTGCCTGACTAGCAATACAGGGTCATACTATTGATATTATGATTGTATTTTGGTTTTCATAACCATATTCATATAACGATTTTTATTTGATTTTATACAACGTCATAAGACGTATTGTATGATTGTTTTTACGACATTGGCTCGTATAATGATTTTTAAGGCAAATGCCTATATTATGATTTTCGATAAGGATTTATATAAAATGACTTTGGCTATTTTATGGCCTATTACAAAGATTTGTATAAAATGATTTTGGCTAATTTACGGCCTATTACAATGATTTGTACGAATTGATTTTTGGTACTAATTTTATACCAAAGTTATATTGATGGAATTTATTAAACTCTATGAATTCACTCGGCGTTATCGCTGACCTTTTCTTTTAACATATTTTATCTCAGGTACTTGAAGGTAATTCTCGGGAAGACAACAAGAATTCATGGCCCGCACCTAAAATACTTATTTCCATTCAAATACTTTGTAAAATCTGTATTAAATATAATGACTTGGGACCTATGTAACTTTGATGTTTATGGATGGAAATGATTTATTATTTAACGACGCGATTATTATGCGTTGTCTATGATGTGAGTAATGTGCTATCCCGTAACACCAACTAGTCTTCCGCTGAACTGAGTTGTATAAATTTGGGGGTGTTACAAAACCTGTTAGCTCTCATACTAAGCAGAGCCATGTTCCACTTAATATCCATCTCCTCTAGTCCTTGCTTACTGATTTGACTCAGATCTTCGTGTAACACAGTAGATCCTTGTGGCCCTTGGGATGCTATAAAAGCACAAGCAGTGTCAAGACTGAATGTTGCAGGCCTTTCTTCATCATAAGATGATCCAGACCTGGTAGCAGGGGAATAAGTAGCAGGGCCAACTTTGATTCCACTGTGTTTGGAGATTCCACTGCTTTGTGATATGAATGCCATATTAGCAGGGGATTAAGTAGTTCCACTTGAGTTGGTGGGAATTGTTCCTTTTGAATTCATCTCATTGACAACAGGTTCAAAAACTTTGAAGTTAATGTATATGTCATCAATGTTCTTGTTATCTAAGTCATCCTTATTCTGCCAAATAGCTTTGTAGACGAACCATTCTTTCTAAAGAATGTTAAGAAACCTGGTATTCACCTGTTCTCTTGTCACTTCAATTTCAAAGAACTCTAACTGAGCCACCATATCTTGAAGCCTATTCTAAATAGCACCAATAGATTCATCACCAATTGCTTTGAAAGAAGCAAATTCATCAAGCATTTGATTCATCTTCTTCTTCTTTGTGGCTTCATTTCCTCCAAAAGTTGTGCCTATGGCTTCCCAGAGTTCCTATGTTATTTTGTACTTTCTGAATCTTAGCTGATGTCTATCAGGTAGAGCCAACAGCAATGAACTGTGAGCTCTGACATCATGCCTTATGGCCAGTATATCCTTGTCACAAAGAGCAGCAGATTTCTTCTTGACTTCACCACCTTTGGAACTTTCAGCTTTATCTTCTCCCTTACCATCTTCTACCGTCATTGTTTTGGGAAATTGATCGCCAAACTCTATGATCTCCCAAAGAACATATTGTTCCATTTTGAGGTATTGTTGGATCCTAAACTCCCATAATTTGATGTTTTCAAGATCCAATATGGGTAGTTTTATGTTGTTGTGGTTATTGTTGTTTGAGGAAGAGTCTGAAGACATGGTTGTAGTGAGGGTTTTGTTCTTGGTTTAGTCAAAGTCTCTCAACAAGCTCTGATACCACTTGTTGATCCCCAACTCAAATCTTAAACCTTTATAGCTTGTTTAAGGGTTTTGATTGAAAGAATAAATTCAATCTAACACTAGAGAAACTTTGAAATATAAAGTAACTAAACAAGATGCGGAATATAGTGTTTAGCAGAAGAACAAATGATTAAAGCAAACGTTAAACTTTAATATATCAATGATATACGAATACCCGAAAATGGTATTAGGGTTACAAAAACCATAAAGTATGAAAATGAAAGACAATTGAGAAAATTCACACTTTGCATGATAACCTAGTAAGTCCTTTTATAGGCATAAGGACTCACGTACAAGATTACTACTAACAAACTTGGAAAGTATCTCGGAGTAGTAACAGAAACGCGTAATAATCTATTCCAAGTTTATCTCTAGCGGCAAGGCCTTGACTTCAGCAGGGGAACCAATCCCCCTGCCTTTGTTATTTAGTAGGGGGAACTTACTCAGGGGGACAAATGACCAACTAGCAGGGGTAACTAATATACTTATATTTATTCCCAACAACGAGTTCTAAATGCAGTGTTGGAAATATCTTCTTCACCGACGCGAAGTTGATGATATCCAGACCGTAGATCTATCTTAGAATATACACTAGAGCCTTGTAGTTGATCAAATAAATCATCAATCCTCGGTAAAGGATATCGATTTTTAATCGTCAACTTGTTCAACTCACGGTAATCAATGCACATACGGAAAGATCCATCCTTCTTCTTAACGAACAAGACTGGAGCTCCCCAAGGCGACGAGCTCGGTCGAATAATACCCTTATCAGACAAGTCCTTACATTGTTCGAATAATTCCTTCAATTCGGAAGGTGCTAATCGGTAAGGCGCACGTACCACCGGTGCAGCACCAGAAACTAGATCGATCCTAAACTCAACTTGCCTTATCGGCGGAAGTCTGGGTAAATCATTGGGAAATACCTCAGGAAAATCACAGATAATAGGCACGTCTTCTAATCGTTTCTCCTTAGACTCATTCCCGGTCACTTGAGCTAAGAATAGCTCGCAATCGTTCCTGATGTATTTTTGGACTTTAATACATGAAACGATTTTCAGACGGGATTCACCTCGATTACCATCAGTTACTAACGTTCTACTCTTAAGAGGGATTTTAACCTTCTTTTCTCCACATAAAATTGTAGCATCATTCATGGATAACCAATCCATACTAATAATAATATCAAAACTACCTAGTTCAATTAAGATCAAATCAATCGGGAAGGAATGGCTCAAGAGATTTAAAGAGCATCCTTACAATAAGTTATTAGTTCTTACCAATTTACCGTTAGCCAATTCTACTTCGTAACTGGTATCTATCTCAATAGGTTCAATATCAATAAGGGCACTAAATTTGGTAGATACAAAGCTCCTATCAGCCCCCGAATCTAATAGAGCAACAACATAATGATTGTTGAGTAAAAACGTACCAGTAACGACATTCAGATCCTCCTTTTTAACCTCAACCGTCCCAAGTAGATAAGCACCACCCTGGTTGTTCCTTCCTTGGCCATTCTTTTTCAATTTTGGACAATCTGGCTTCTTATGACCATCTTCTCCACAATTGTAACAAACAATTCCCCTCTTACACTTCTCCACCTTATGTCCTAGCTTTCCACAATTTCGGCACTTCCAGCAATCACCAGCATGCCTCTTATTACCACACTTTGGACACTTTTCATCATTTCGCGGTGCATTGTTAGTTAGAGCGTTTGCATTTCCCCTCCTTTGATTTTGACGACGATGGAAATTTTGCATATTGTCACTTGTACCTCCACGATCGCCTTCACCCTTTCTTTTCTCACCAGCATGTGCTTCATCCTCCTTGTCCTGAATGATTTGTCCAATGAGCTGGTAAGCCATCCGAACCGCATCATCAATGGTCAATTGATTTGACGATGTCACATCCCCTCGGATGTTCTTGGTCAACCCCTTAATGTATTGTTCAATCCTTATCTACTCAGGTTCAACCAACCGGGGACACAACAAATCCATCTTATGGAATCGATTTGTATAACTATCAACTCCACACCTTTAATCTTCAAATGAGTCAACTCTTGTTCCAACCTTATGATCACACTACGAGGAAAAAACTCTTGTGACATCCACTTCTTAATTTCAGCCCATGGAGTAGTGTTAGCAACATCAATGCCCATAAAAGCAATCCTCCCATTGCACCAAGTCAACGCACAACCTCTAAGAGTAGCCATAGCAAAAGTCACCTTATCTTCCTCCTTACACTTACTAATGTGAAACATAGACTCAATCTTTTCAATCCACTGACTTAATCCTACCGAACCTTCAATTCCATTAAAAGAGAGTGGGTCACACTTCATGAACGTCACATAAGTACAACCACCAACTTCAGGTGCATTAGGTCCAGGTCCTCCTACATTTCCTCCACCATTAGCATTCACATTATTAACATTCGCATTATTTTCGCCAGCTCCACTACCGCCAGCTCCATTTCTGGCATTTTCCATAAACTTAGCCATAGATGCGGCAACTTGCTCTGCAATGATCCTACGCACATCTTCCTTAGTCACGGCTCTCTTAGGCGGCATGATTCTATTATCGCACACTTCAAAGTATAATAAGCATTCACTCAATGAGGGGTTTAAACAAAAAGGGTCGAATTGATAATCAAGGAAGCAATATATATAAGGTACGACATGGAATTTAAGACAAAAGATACACATTTCATTAGATCATAAACAACCACTTTGTCTTAGTCAACTTCCACATCATAATTCTAGCACTATACAAGCTCAAAATTTGTGCTAGATCTACGAACCTACATACCGGTTTAGTTAAGTTTTTACAAAAGATACAAAGATACTACTAAAAATAAACTAGTCTACTGAGAACTGCTAGAAGGTCCATCATCATTCTTCTTTGATATCTTCCTCGGACGATCACAAGACTCATCATCATCAGTTGGGTGCTTATGAATCACTCCTCTCTCGACCATCTCAGCATAAAATCTACTGTTCCAACCAACGAACACCTGTAGCTCTCTTTCTGCCTTTTCGCGCATCGCACGAGCCACACTCAACAAAATCTCCATCGAGTTCACCTTTTTCTTAATCTCTGCATACTCACCACTTTCCAACACAAACAATCTCCTAAATGCTTCATTCAAACTACGCTCCACATCACTCAAACTCAAATCAAGCAACTCTCGCTCTTTCTCACAAATCTTTGTTTTCGACTCCAATAAAGCAACATGAGTCTGAACAACACCTAAACCAATCTCTGTCATACTACCCTGGACTCGGGAAGCATCTAAATCACGTCTTAAGGCCCAAGGTGCAAGTCCGTCAATATGAGTCTCTCGAATCTCGACGACTCTCCTATCACATGCACACTCCTCTGAAAGTCAACCCTATCAATCGGCCTACGAGTAGTAATCCCATTGGTGCCATCAGGTGCATCATCATCATCCTCATCATCCTCTGAATGAGACTCAGACTAGGACGATTTATCACTAGGTAACTCAGAATCAGAATCAGAATCAGACCACTCAACTGGAGGGGGTAAGGGCTCACCATCCTCTACATCATAATGAAAAATAAGCTCCGCCTCATCATCATCAATCTCATCACCTATATCTACCTCCT